>CM077087.1:179300685-179650283 GCA_039513925.1 Platanthera zijinensis
AGAACCTTGCCTACAACATCTGCTAAGAACTTGTATCATATAGACAAGTTCTTCTTAAGCAGCTTGGATGGTATTCCCTCAGGATGACCCATCCTACCTAGCATACTGCTATATTCAGAACTATCCTATTCTAGACTGTTCTCACCATTTACTAACTCAAACAGTTCAGAAATAATTGCTGGGGTAAGAAGAACCTATTGTCCTGAGATGGTCCCAACCATGGATGAGTCATCAGGCATTGTCGATGTATAGACCCATTCTTTGATTTTTGTTACTGTTAACTTGATCCTTTGAGTCATGATCTTCCTCAGACCCTGATCTTCCCAAAGCTGAAGAATATCTTAGAAAATCTGATCGCAATGCCTGAATGATTCGAAGTCGATATCAAAACCTGCATCGAACTTTATTGCCGAAAGGATAGCCACTGGAATTACCATAGGTTTCTGTAGACTCAAGAGAAAGATGATCAAGTGTAAGAGAAATTAGAGAGTGCGGGATAGAGCTCGAAGAGATACCTCAATATAGGTTTTTGGAATGTGAAAGGACGATCTCTGTCCTACGATAAAATAAAGAAAACTTCGATCTTAGGTCGACGATAGATTTATAAACAAATGCTATCGTCGGCCTCTGAATGAAGAGGGGAAAACAGATCGTCGATCTCAGGTTGACGATTTATTTTCTGATGTAAAGTCGTCTAACTCCGGTCGACGATCTTTAACTTCACACAGAGGTGTCATCGATCTCAGTTCGATGATAGAGCTCAAGAGGAGTTCGCAGATCGTCGATCTCCGTTCGACGATTTGTGAACAGATCTTCAAACTCAGACAGAAATTAAATTAATCCATTCCATTTATCATTCAACGCTGATTTAGGAAGAATAGTTGTTTCTTTTCATCCAAAGGCTTGGTGAAGATATCTGCTCTTTGAAAATCAGTGGAGATAAAGTGAAGATTAATTTTATTTTTGTCTATACTATCTCTAATGAAATGATGTCTTATTTCTAAATGCTTGGTTCTATAATGATGAATTGGATTCTGAGCAATAGAAATTACACTAGTACTATCACAAAATATAATTAAATTATTTAGATTGTATCCATAATCCAGCAATTGGTTTTGAATCCACATTATCTGTGAACAACAACTGCCAGCTTCAATGTATTCAGCCTCTGCAGTTTAAGTGGACACTGATGTTTGCTTCTTACAAAACCAAGACACAAGCCTATCACTAAGGAACTGGCATGTTCCTGATGTGCTTTTCATGTCTACTCTGTATCCAGCATAGTCAGCATCTGAGTATCCAATTAACTCAAACTCTGACTTTGTTGGATACCAAAGTCCTAGATCAGGGCAACCCTTTATATATCTTAAAATTCTTTTTAGCAAAATTAGATTAGGTTCTTTAGGGTTCACTTTGAACCTAGCACAAAGACATGTAGAGAACATAATGTCTGGTCTACTTGCTGTGAGGTATAATAGGGATCCAACAATAGCCCTATTAGTTTTCTGATCAACAGGTTTCCCTTTTTCATCAAAATCAATCACAGCATTGGAAGCCATGGGTGTTTTCATTGCTGAGGCATCAGCCATCCCAAATCTTTTCACTACTTCCTTAGCATACTTGGACTGAGATATGAAGATGCCATCAGGTGATTGCTTCACTTGGAGACCAAGGAAGTAAGAGAGTTCACCCATGCTACTCATTTAAAACTTAGAATGCATCAGGTCAGAGAACCTTTTGCATTGTTTGGAATCAGTGGAGCCAAAAATAATATCATCTACATAAATTTGTACTAATAAGATTCTATCATGATGATGTCTAATAAATAAAGTTCTATCTACTATGCCTCTAGAAAATTTATGCTCTAAGAGAAAGCTAGCTGAGGTTTCATACCAAGCTCTTGGAGCTTGCTTTAGACCATAGAGAGCTTTATGCAATCTAAAAACATAAGAGGGATGAGTTGAAGAGATAAAACCTGGAGGTTGTTCAACATAAACCTCTTTTTTTAGCTCTCCATTGATAAAGGCACTTTTGACATCCATTTGATATACTTTGAACTTTTTATATGCAGCATAAGCAAGAAATATCATGATTGCTTCTATCCTTGCAACAGGAGCAAAGGTCTGATCATAGTCAATTCCTTCATCTTGCCTATAGCCTTGAGCTACTAGCCTTGCTTTGTTCCTTATGATAGATCCTTGGGCATCAAGTTTATTTCTGAATACCCACTTAGTTCCAATGATTGGGTAGTCTTTAGGTCTTGGAACTAAGTCCCAAACTCTGCATCTCTCAAATTTATTAAGCTCCTCTTGCATTGCAATAATCAAGTGTGGATCTTGCTCAGCATCTTTAATAGATTGGGGCTCAATTTGAGATAAGAAGCAGGCATGCATCAAGTTTTGGTTGAGTTGATGCCTTGTCTGCACACCAGATAATATGTCTCCAATCACTTGAGATGTAGGGTGATCTCTAAGTGTGACAAGTTCAGTTGGTAAAGTTGGTTCAGCAACAGCTTGGGGAAATAATTCCTCTTGTTGAATTGTATTAGCTGTTGGAGGAAGTTCAGCCACTTCCAAATTTTCTTCTTCACTTTCTTCATCAACTTATGAGGAGGAATGAGATGTAACCTTTTTATTAAGGTTGAGATCATCCAATTTTTCACAAAGGTTGGGTACCTGCAAAGAGTTACTGGTAGAAGCTTCCTTCTCCTTGTAAAACATATTAGCTTCATCAAAAGAAATATGAACTAACTCTTCAATTTTCAAAGTTGATTTATTAAATATCCTATATGCCTTGCATACTTATGAATATCCTAGAAAAATTCCCATTGCAGCTTTGGCTTCAAACTTTCTAAGATGTTTCTTGTTATTGTTGTGAATATAACAAATGCAACCAAATACTCTAAAATAATCTATTTTAGGTTTCATCCATTTGAGCAATTCATAGGGAGTCTTTCCCTTAAGTTTGTGTACCATACTTCTGTTCAGGACATAATTTGTTATGCTCACAGCCTCTGCCGAATAGGATAGTGGCATGAAAGCATCATCAAGTAATGCACCTGTAGCTTAAATGAGTGTTCTGTCCTTCCTTTCAACTACCCCATTTTGTTGAGGAGTTCTAGGAGCAGAGAAACAATGCTTGATACCTTCCATCTCACAGAATCTTTGCATGGGAAGCGATTCAAACTCAGTACCATGATCACTTCTGATCAAAACAACTTGAGTAGAATACTCAATCCTTATACCTTTAAGTAAGTTTGTAAGAACCTTGAAGTTATCAGACTTGTGTCTCAAGAAGAAAACCGAAGTGAAACTTGAGAAGTCATCTACAATAACTAAAGTATGAACTTCCCTCCTAAGCTCTGTGCAGCAATGGGTCCAAAAATATCCAAATGAAGCAAGTACATAATCCTAGGTGAATCACTCTTATAAACAGATTGACAACTATTTTTCGTTTGCTTGCCTTCTTGACAAGCCCTGCAAAGGCTTTCTTTCTTATATGGGCAAGATGACAATCCTCTAACAAGGTTGTCACTAGATAATTTAGAAATTTTTTTAAGGTTTACATGACCTAGCCATTTATACCATAATACATTATTACTGATCATTTGATTGAATAAACAAATTTCTGAGCTAGCAGAATTAAAATTTACTAAATAAATGTTACCTTGTCTGAATCCTGTTAGAACAGTTTGGCTATTTAAAGAAATAATACATTGGGATTCAGAAAAGAAAACCTGATAGCCTGTATCACATAGCTTGCTTATTGATATGAGGTTATGTCTCAAACCATTCACATAAGCTACCTTGCTGAATGTAACAGCTCCAATGCAGAAATCCCCGTAACCTTCTGTCTGACCAAAGCTGGAATCACCAAAGATTACCTTTGGACCTAGCTTGGACTTATAATTAGTTAGCTTGTCCTTGCTCCATGTCATGTGCTTTGAGAACCCACTATCCAGATACCACTTATCCTGTGTGGTAGGATAGTTCTTCACCTGATCACAGTCTGAGTCTTCTCCTGAATCTTCTGCTCTGATTCAGGACTTGAAGCATTGATGGCCATTAGACAAAAATCTCTGGCCTTGGTTTCTTCTTCATCCTCACTAGAGCGAGAGGAAGAAGATTCTTCTTCTGTCTTACTCCAGGTGTCAGCTACAAAGCCCTTTTCTTTCCTCTTGTGCTTGCTGGAGGATGGCTTGCTAAAGTGTTTCCTGGATTTCTTTTCTTTTCTCCTTTCTTTGTGTTGTTTCTCTTCCAGGCTTCTTGCAACCAAAGAATATGATTTCTTTAGTTGGAGTTTTATCATACCTTGGCTTGTCTTCATTCCTTGATGACTTCCTCCTGAAGTCTTTTCTACCCATTTTGAAGAATCTTTTGGCAAACAGACTTATCAGTTCTTTATTTGAGGGTGTTGCTTCTGATTCTTCAGAGGCTTTGAAGGTTATGCTTTGTTTCTTCCTAGCTAGTGTAGGAGTCTTCTATTAATCTTACTCTCTTGTCTTTAGGAGCTGCTCATAGGACTTGAGCTTTACCAATAGAGATTCAGTGGAAATCTCATTTAGACTCCTGCCTTCTTTGATTGGCCAGATTCTGGAATCCCATGAGCTTGGGAAGCACACGAGAATCTTGTCATTAATCTCAGTTAGTGAGATGTGCTTGTCTAAGGTTTTTAGCTCATTTACGATTATGTTGAATCTATTATACATCTCAGCTACTGGCTCAGTTTCAGCTTTCTTTAAGTTTTCATACTGAGAGATAAGACGAGCTCTCCTATCTTTTCTTTCATCTGCAGATCCAGTAACCATCTGGTTTTAGGAATCCCATATGGCCTTGGCTGAAGTGCATTCAACAACATTCTGGAAGATTTCATCTGGCATGGTTTGGGCCAGAATGTTCATGGCCCTTGCATCAACAATCTTTGCCTTTTTTTATGCATCAATATAATTTGGAGGAGGAATAATATTCAAGCTTGTTGATGCTGTTGAAGTAGTTACCACTGGAGCTGGTGGACCTGTCAAAATGGTTTTGAAAATATCCTCATCAATGGAATTTATATATAGTTTTATTCTTCCCTTCCAGATAGCAAACTTATTCAAGTTGTAGACTGGAGGTCTAGTACTTTTATAATCTTTATTTTGTGCCATGGAAAAAGAAAGAGAGGAAGAGATCTATCAAGGATCTTTAGGTTCAGGTTTTAGCCTGTACAACTAAGAGAAATGACCCTCTGATACCAATTGAAAGTGAGGAGATAGATCTGATTTACTCTAGGGGGGGGGGTGATTAGAGTATTAAAAACTTTTAATAAATTTTTATAGCGGAATTAAGATAAGTGTTACTTATAAGTAAGAGAAGAAATAAATCACATTATAATAGAAAATAAAGAAAGACGAGCAACCATACGAGAAAATTATAGTGTTTACCCAAATCTGGGTACATCCACTCTTCTACCACCCTGGTAGGAATCCACTCAGGTTTTTGATCAAGTGCCCTGTCACCAATCAGGTTTTTGCTCAGGTGCCCTGTCACCACAAGATCTGCTTTAGGTAGATCAAGAGACCCTTCAGGCTTTTGATCAGGTGCCTAACAACTAATAGGTTTTCGATCAGGTGCATTATCACCAATGAGTTCACTTTTGACGGGAGTAATAACCCTATAGAGGAAAGGTAAAATAAACGTTGATGGGAGTCTTCTCTTTCTCAAAGCAAATGAGAAGACTAAGTGGATTTTGATGATGCCAAAGCTCCCCCTGAGATATTTAGTAGGTTTAGGAAGATGGAAGCTTTGTCCAGGGTGTAGGTCTTAAGAGGACTGAAGTTCTTGCTCTTCAGAATCTGTAAATTGATGTTAATTATCTGTCTCTGTAGATTCCTGAAGATGAAAACTGAAGAAGACTAAAGATAGAGGTTTGTTGTTCTTCTTCTGTTTCCTGAGAGCAATGAAAATTCTTAGAGCTGAGAGAAATCTATAAGAGAAATATTTGGGCTGTTGCAGGAATGTTCTCTCTGTGTATTTCTGTGTATGTTTTTCTCTATGTCTTGATTAGTCTAAATGTCTATCTCTTTTGTCCTTGAAGAATAGAATAAAAACTGTCTCTTTTGAAACTCAAAGACATTCCTTAAATTACTGCTGAAATCGAGGAGAGAAACGACTACAATTTATGGCATTTAATTTTCTCCCCAACTGTCTTGGCAAATAAGTCAAAATAATAACTCTGTGAATACCATAGTTAATGCTGCAGAGAAACGGCTATATTTCTTGAGAATATCAGCATTAACTACCAGAGATTATTTGACAAAAAATTAGAATCAATAAAATAGGAATTAAATCTTCAAGATAGCTGCTGAATATAAGTAGTCGGACACAAAAAATAATCGTCGATCTGAACTAGGAGATCGTCGAGATGAGATCAGCTATCTTCGATCTGAGAATACTATGAACAAATATGAAATCGTCGACCTGAGCTCATAGATCATCGAGCTCAGTTCAGAGACTAAACTCTGAGATCAGAGATCGGAGATCAACGATCGTCGAGCTAAGTTCGACGAAAGTCGAACTGATATGTATTTCACAGATTTCTTCTAAGTCTGAGTTCTTTAGTGAAATCCAATATTGGTCTTGAGAAGTTTGACCTATAGAGACTAACTTAGACCTAGACCTTGACCTTGGATATACATGTGGGTCAACAACCTAAGAGTGGACCTTACCCAAATCCAAACAAGGGTTCCAACATTTTCTGCTTTAGACACTTCAATAGACACATCTTTAATCTAAGAGACATCCATATACATATATGTATGAAATATCTACTAGAGAGTAAAAGCATACAAGAAGGCCTACACCCTTACAAAAAGGTCTCCTCTTTTGATCACAATCTCTATTCAAATCAGTGGGATCTTTTTGCAACATCATCCCCTAAGTATTCTCAGAGATCCTTGCCATAGAAAATAACATCTAACTCTTTAGTTTATTCTTAAACTGTGTACAGGGTTCTAACTCCTTTCAAAAGTTGACACATGGTTCATAAGTCACTCGATCAAAATACTTAAGTTTGGTTTTTGGGTACCTGGTCAAAAGCCCAAAGGGTTGCTAGATCTCCCTTATAAAATAGATCTTCTGGTGACAAGGCACCTGATCAAAAACCTGTAGTAGATTTCTACCAGGGTGGTAGAAGAGCAGACGTACCCAGATTTATTGGGGAACTACTATAAAATCCTTTTGTCGTCTGTAATTGTTACTTTTTATTTTGTGTGCTGTGAATTTTATTTATCTATATATATATATATATCACTTATTTTTAAAACCGATCAATGTTGGACTCTTCAAATTTCTTTGGCTCAACCTGTGATAGAAAACTTGCATACATTACTGAATTTAGGCTCTTGCTCCTTGTCACCACACCTTATTGTGCATCACCAATTATCTGGTGTCTTGGATGGTCTCTTAGATGCCTAACTGCAGGAGACAATCTTCTCTCAGCTTCTGCTTCAATAGAACCTTCTTGTTGATCTACATCCACTTTAAGTGTGCATTATAGTACTTTTACTTGAATTTCCATTCCATCAGCTTTATCTTGGACTATTGGAACTACTTTTTTGATAGTCAGATGGTCCAACATCTATTCTGTTCCTGCAGTACTAGAAGAGGAGCTTGGAAGCTCACTGTTAATCATAGTAGACTCATTAAAGACTACATGCACAGACTCTTCTACAACTTGGCTTTTTAAGTTATAGATCCTATAGGCTTTACTATAATTGATGTACCCAACAAAAATCCCATCAAAGGACTTAGCAGCAAACTTAGTCACATAAGACTTTCCATTATGAAGAACATAACACTTACTACCAAAGATTCTGAGATAGCCTTGATTTGGTTTTCTGCCTTTCAAGATCTCATAGGGAGTCTTCTTGTTGTTCTTGGTGATAGAGGCTCTGTTAAGGACATGACATGTAGTATTAGTTGCCTCAGCCTAGAAATATTCTGGGAGAGATGTGTCACTCAATCTGGTCCTATTAGACTCTATGAGATTTCTATTTTTCCTCTCAATAATCCAATTTTGCGGGGGTGTTCTTTGAGAAGAAAAATCTTGAAGAATCCCTTGCTCTTCACAGAACTTTACCATGCTATGAGACTGGAATACAGTCCTATGGTCACTTCTGATTTTGACCACAGTACTATCAAACTCATTCTAAAATTACTTGATAAACTTCATGAAGACAATAAGGGTCTTATTCTTTTTCTTAAGAAAGAACACCAAAGTAAACTTGGAATAGTCATCAACCACCACAAGGCTGTAGACTTTCCTACCAAGACTATGAACTGGCATAGGACCAACCAAGTCAATATGCAAGAGGTATAAGCACCTCACAGAGTCTTTGGTCCCAATGCCCTTAAAGAAGGCTTTGGTCTGCTTGCCCTTTTGTCATGTAGAGCAAATGCTTTCCTTTATGCATTTCATATTAGGACCATTCCTAACTAGCTCACCACTAAAAAGCTTGCTAATAGTCTTGTAATTCAAATGAGCTAGTCTCTTATGTCATTGCACACAATAAGAAACTTTCTTATTTGCCACTAGACAAATAGGAGAGCCTGTATCTAGACAAAGGAAATTTAAGCAATAAACATTTCCACTCCTAGTACCTATCAAGATGACCTCTTGGTCACTTAACCTCTTAATCTAGCACTCATCCTTGTGGAAGACAATAACATAGCCAAGATCAAAGAGTTGGCTTATGCTTATGAGGTTGTATTGCAACCCTTCAACATAATACACTTTTGTGATAGTGTTTATGCTATTAGTAATCTTACCATACCCTCTTGTCACCTCTCTATCTGAACCACAAAAGATAACCTTCGGTCCATCTTTCACTAGAGTGTACTCTTTTAAGTTGCTCCTTGCCCCAGTCATGTGCCTGGAACAGCCACTGTCCAAGTACCATATAGGTGTATGGGCACTTGGACTATCCTACATCACATAATTTATTTTACCTTAGGACCCCAAAATCTATTGGGTCCTAAGTGCATGTTAGTCTGAAAATGCACTTGTCTACCGAAAAATTTTCTGACTTGTGGACTAACAGCATCTCTTGCTACACTAGAATTGTGCAAGCACTCTATAGCCAAGTGGCCCACTTTTCATATCACCAACTTTCATGAATGTTATATCTTCTTTTCTGTGTAGGCCTTGCAGTTTGGTTAACTGTTGACTGAATAGAAGGAAGAGGAGCAGCAGCTTTCTTCAGATTCCTTTCAGCAAGGATCTGACTGAAGGTAAGTCTTTCAGCTGGCTTATTTGGCATGCTATGAGTTCCATAAGCAATAGTCTCCTTTACAGAAGACATGCTCCTGATAGCATCATAAATTACCAAAACAAGCCTGTTGATAGACTAACCCTTGGTCTGAGTCTTTGCTGAGTTGTTCTGAACCTTGGCTACAACCATATTCTTGAGAGTGGTGGATAGAGCACCAAAGATAAATGGTCCATGATGGGCCATTTGAATTTCTTCATGGGCAGTCTTAAAGGCACTAACTCCCCTACTATACCTTCCACCATAGCTGTGAACCTCCTTGTTCACACTAGTGGATCTACAATTCATCCAGTGACCATAGATGCTCTCTTGGTCATACCTGTTTGAAGGTAACTGAACTTTCCTAAAAGGAATGGGAGGCTTGGAAGCTAGAGGCTAAGCTAGAGCTGGAGCGTTGCCCTTCCCTTTGGAAGGTGCAACTCTTATGCTTCCCATGAATCCTAACCCCTTCTTACCTTCTGCGAAGAGATGGAGTCTATCAAGGGCAACACTGTATTGGGCTTAGAAAAGCTAGCCATAATTCTTTTATCCCTCTAAAGCTTATCTTCAAGGTCCCTAATGAGACTATTATTGAACATTATGGAGCCTATCTGGATGAGATTCAAGAACTTTAGTTGGCTAATTTCCCTATCCTTCTGATCCAGCAAAGATGTTGTTTCAGTATGCTGGGATGCAGCTAGCTATAGAGAGGCAATCTCCATAGCTTGAGTTTTAGACAACTTCTTGTACTTCTTGAAGGCATCCAGAAGTTATCCATACCTGTCAATCAACTAATTGATATGACTTTCTAATTCGGAATCATCTTCACCACAGGATGAAGAAGCTTCTACACAGGTACTAGTCTCATACCCAGACTCAGAAGAAGAGCTAGATATTGAATTTACCTTGCTTTGACTAGGCTGATCCTGGCTGGATTCCTCATCATTAATTTCCATCAGCCCAAAGCAGCTGTAGGCATCTTCTTCATCCTCATTCTCATCTAAGTCACTATCTGAGTGTGGCAGAGGGGCCCTGATGTCTATCCTAGTAGCAGGATAGTCTTTATCTACTATTACAGCTTCTTGTTCAACATCAGCAGCAACAACCCCAATATAGGCTTCTTCTTCTTCAGACTCTGATGATGATGAGTCTGTCCAGCTCTTCTCCATCTTTGATATGAATGACTTCTCCTTCTTCCCCTTGTGTTGGTGTTGTTTCTTCTCACCAGCCTCCTTTCTCTTCACTGGGTAGTCAGCTATCACATGCCCTGGTTTGCTACAACAATAGCATATAACTTTAGAGGAATTATATTCACTAGATTTAGAATCATACTTATCAGCCTTGGAGTGATTCTTCCTGTGATGAGAAGAGGTGGAAGGTCTACTCTTCCACTGTTTCTTCTTCATCAGCTTCTAAAAATGCCTATAGAAGGCAGCAAATTCCTCATCAGACATGTTGCAGTCTGATTTATCTGATTCTGAGTTGTCTGACTCAGCTGGCCTCCTTGGAGGAGAAAGAATCCTCTCCTTACTCTTCTTGGTGCTATCTTCCGTGAAGGCCAAGGACTTTTCCTTGGCTTTGGATCTGCTGGAGGACTCCTCCTCTTTCCTAGCATCCAGCTACATCTTATAAGAGAGCAGCTTTCCAAACAATGTTTTGGGAGGAGTATCAGCAAGCTTGTCCACCTCTCTTATAACACATATCTTATTACCCCAGTCTCTATTGAGATACCTTAGGAACTTTTCGTTAATTTCATAATGACTGGAGACCCTCCCATAAGTCCTCAATTCATTTATAATCCTGAAAAATCTTTCATAGCCAGTAGCTATGTTCTCTTTCTTGGATTGCCTGAAAGCCTTATACTAGTGATTGAGCGTGCACTTCCTGTCATCTCTCACCTCTTCAGTACCCTCCAGATAGACCACAAGTGTGTCCCACATCTCTTTAGAGGTCTGGCAATGGACCAGATTCTGAAAGGTTGAATCATCTATGGCACTAACAATATTGTTTTGTTCCCTCTTGTCTAATGTAGCCAAGATGACTTCATCCTTTTTCATCTCTGAATATGTCTTGGGTGTTTGGACATTGGCATATAGAACTGAGACCTTCATAGGGATGAAGGGTCCCTCCTTGATTATCACAAAGATCCTTGGGTCATATGCTTCCATAAATAGCCTAACAATCTCTTTCTAGATTCCAAAACTCTCCTTTCTATAGATGGGGAGTTTCATGGAACCTAGCTCCTTATGGTTCTCTCCAGAACCCATAAGTACAGAACTATAGCTACCCTTGGAGATCACTCAGACTGTTAGATCCTTTTTGAGCAACCTCTCTCTGATACCACTTGAAATTCTTTGTTTACAAGGTAGCTAACATCCTAGAGGGGGGTGAATAAGTTTTTTTTTTGATTTTTTTTATTAGTATTATTAACTTACTTTGTAGTTAGTTAATAGATTAAAGCTTTCAAGACAAACCACACAAGAACAAACAGAACTTATAGTGATTACCTAGATATGGGTACATGATGAGACCCCATTTCATACCCAATTCTGGACTCATCAAGGCTTCATTTCATGACTTTGCACTATCATTTAGCGCCATTAGCACTCCTTTTGGTTCGCTATGAAATTCCACATCTTGTGCACTTTATTAGCCTATTTCTGTGCGTGTGTATTTCCCTCTTGCTATGCATTTTATTAATATCTGTGACTGCCATGATCGACAACCCGTCGAGTTTTCCTGTAGGTTCGGGGATTGTATGGGTGTCCAGGATAGGGCTTTCACCATTTTTGGCAAAGGAGTCAATGGTCGTGCGTTTTTACGCATGCACGACCATCGACCTCTTTGGCGCACGATCATCGGTCGTGCGCAGTCTGGCTTCTCTTATGAAAGTTCTGCCCCGCCATATTGCACGGTCACCAGCTATACCGCGCACGATCACTGCTCGAGCGTTGTCGGTCGTGCGTAGTCATGCCCTCTTTTGAAAAGTTCCGTCTTGCCATTTCGTACGATCACTGATCGTGCGCTGCTTATCGTACACGAGCTTCGATTTCCTGGTGCAGGTTCTACAGGTTGTTGTCGCACGGGCGCTGACTTTGTCCGCGCACGACAACTGGTCGTGCGCCAGTGGTCGTGCGCGCTATTTAACTCTGCTTCTATAAATCGGCCTATTCCGCGAATTAGGGTACGAACCCTGGATCGATCTTTGCCGCCACTTCGCCGTTCCGCATCCCAGGAGTTCCATCCATCTCCACCTTCATCCCTACCATTGGGAGGTTAGTTTCCAGCGATTCTAAAGCATTCTGCATCCTCCGGTGATCCTCCCGGCCATTAAAGACCTCTTCTCCGAGCTTTCCACCGAAGAAGATGATGAAGAAAACCTAGAGAATGGACTTAAAGGCCCTCGAGGTGACAGCTTGTCGGTACCGAATGCCTCCTCGGACTGTACGTGGAAGCGGATTGACAACCCGCACCTCCGGTCAACAACTGCGGTGGATCTTCACTTTCTTGGTTTAGTCTTTCTCCATCTCTCTTGTTGTATGAAATGACTTAAGCTTGTAATGAACTTCGATTTCTAGTTGTTTTAATTAGATTATTGTTGTTTAATCTTGCTCGTGAGATTTGTGTTTTGATGCGCCTCGCCCCATCTCACTTCACTCCGTTCCTTCATTCCATTCGATTGCACTCCGCACTAAACACCTCACTCACTGGCTCACCGTAAATTCGCCTTACCGAAGTACGGCATCACGGCCGTTACATCCATCTCACATTGTGAAGCGGTGATTGCGACCTGCATATTTCACTTTAATTTATTTGTTTGCAAAACCACCTTCAAAGCCCTTTATTTTCCTTTATTTAATTAACTCTCATAACGATAATTTCGGATCGTTCGTTGTTCTACGCTAATTGCATTCCTCAAGAGACCGACGCCCGGGGATTCATTCCCAAAACTTTATTACTTGTGCGACCGGTGCGCTTGCCATATTTACACACATCAAGTTTTTGGCCCCGTTATCGGGGAGTGCAACTGTAGAATGATCCATGATTCTGAAAATTTTGTTATTAGAGTTATTTCGTTTTGTTTTATTTTTATCCCTTTTCCCCTATGTTGTTATTTCATTGTTGGAGTTGTTAGCTTTACTCGAAGAATTTATGCAAAGTAGTTTTACTCGCTATTTTTGATATTTCTGCAATGTGGGCCAATTTCAATATTCGTTGACCTCATTGTGGAGACATTTCTCATGCTAGCGATAGATGTCCTCAGAAGTATAGTACACATGAAATTCACGACTCAACATTACGTAGATATAAGCCTGTTATCCACCGACCCGCGGAGCCATTACCGCACTACTTCTTTTCGGCTTCAGCTGTCGCTGCACCGCTAAAGCCGGCCAAGCAGTGCATTTCTTGTCGAAGCTGGGATCATGCATTGAAGGATTGCACTGCTTATCTAGCTGAATTGGAAGTGGATGATGAGCCGGATTTTCGGATTATTCCCACTTCAACCTTGAGCAGCACCCCTTCAGCCTCGGTATATGCACCATTGCTACCTCCATGTTTCGGAGAAAGCATTTCTGGTACATGCACCGATGCTTGTGTTGATCCCCATACCTACATGGATATTTATACTTCTGATTAACATTCATTACCTAGCATTGAGTCTGGTTGCGAAGAGCCAGTTCTTGACTACCTGTCGAGTTCTGTACCTTCACCTTCTTCTTTGCATAATATTCTGTCTTTTTCTGATATTTCTGTTGAGGTTAATGCGCAGGTGGTAACTAGCATTTCCAGCTTTCTGTTAGATCCTATTGTGGAGGACAATTCTGTGGTCGAGGTTGCTTCTTTTACCCCATGTGATGATGTTCAATGCACGGACGAGGTGGAGGCTGCGCTAGGAACTTCTTGTACCATCCTGGACAGTGGTGTTAAGTTTTCTGCAATTCCACCAAAGGGGGATTATTCCGGAATCATCTCCGAGATTGAGGATCCTTTATATTATTCTTCTAATTTATTTCTTGACCCCGTTCTTGTTTCCACATCCCTGCAGGACCCCATCGTGGAATCGGTTCGATCAGTACAAGGGCCTGTAATGCGGCCTACGACTGCTAGCGACCATATGCAGGTGGAGTTGGAAATGACGAGCTTCACAAGTTATGTCTTGCCCATGCCCTAAATTCATGACAGGTATACTTATACAGGTAGTGGGGCGTTTGTTCTGTCTCCATACCGGTACCCACTACCAAAATGCAAGCATGAAAAATTTCCTGAGCATTTCTATTTTCATACGCCAATCAGCTAAGAAATGTTTAGAATTTGAATAAGTCTTGTTGGGAGACAGAAAACCCAATAGTTATCTAGGTAGCTTGTTCTTTTCTTATAAACTGCAAGAACAATATATAAACTGCTAATACAGGTATTTTGTCCACCTTAAAGACGGTAAACAAAAGGGCTATTCGGGAGACAACCCAATCTTGGACCTTTTTAGGTCCCTCTTTTTTGTGCTTTTTACTTTGCTCTTCTATTATATTTTCTGTTATTTGTCTTTTCTTTTGTTCAACCTAATTCGCAGGTCCAGCATACTTTTATGCGATGCAGCAACCTCCGCCTTCTGGTATGCTCATTCTTTGGAGCATAGGTGCCCTTTCTCCTCAGCCCTCTTTTTATTTTAGAGTCTATTTTTATTTCCTTCTTATATTTTCATTAAAGTCTGGGGGGAAGAGCCGCTTATGCACTCCACGAGCACATTGATAGCATGCCAGTAGTTTTATTTTATGCTTCATTATTGTAGAATCCTGCTGCACACACCTTGCCACCCACACGAGCGAGCACTTTACCACGCGCGCGGCTCGAGTCAATGTTATCATTTTGTGTCAATTTTAAAATGGCGGTGCTGACTTTGGATTTTAATTTAGAGTAGTTCGAAACTCGTGCAGTGCTCCTAATCGAGTACTCATGTGGTGTAGAAATTATATAGGTTTAATTTTTCTTTATGCTTGTAAATTTATATTTTTTCTGCCCTCGTAAATCATGTTTGTCCTACTCAAAATTGTGAATCCGGAGCAATCTATCAGTAGCGTAGGAATGAGTGTAGGCATCTCTAGCCTTGTATTGCTCGAGTCGGGAGGACGGATCATTTCTCTCGGTGGCTAAGAACTTGCCCCAAGCTACTTTCGAAGCATTGGTGCATGGTTAGTCTAGCGTGAGAGTGATGTAGGCCATCATGTTGGCCCGGTTGAGCTTTGTACTATTTCCTAACGTCGCCCTCGCTAGCCCCTTTGTGCCTACCCTTCCTTTTGATTCAGCTCCACTATATTCGCCAAAGCCTCATAGCCGATCCTAGTCGCACGCCCAATTCGAGCATTAGTAGTTTACATTTTACGTTGGGTTGTGATGTGGTGATTCATTTTGGTTATATGTGGACGTGCCCAAAATAAAAATGTGCTGATTTTGTAAAATAAAAATGTGAAAGCTTAAAAGAAAAATCTATAAAAACAAAAGGAAAAAAAGAGATGAAAAGAAAAGAAATAAGAAAAAGTTTAAATGAACAATCTTTTTGAGATGGGATTGTTGTTTGGAGTAGGCGGTGCACACACCCATTTGTACAAGTAAGTCTTGGGGTGTGGTGCACCTGCGTTTATTTGGTGGTTAGCGGTTACTATTTTTTGTACGTTAGCTCATTTGGGTTTGATGCATTACCAATCTTGTTTATCCTTGTTTTCCTCACCGTAATCCAAGCCCCATTATTACCCGAAGTCCTACGGACTCACGCTAGAGTCAAACTAGTGCCGTGGAGAGAGTGCGAACGGGCAAGCATATGGTCCCCGACATTGGTGGATTCCTTTGGAGGTGATCACGAGCCCCGATCTTTGGCAATGCTTAGCCAAGAGACTTGCCTATTTTCTTCCTACACATGACCGAGCGATTCTCCGGCATTCAATTTTTGAGTAGTGACAATATCTATTTACTTTTGTCGAAAGTTATAAATTTCATAGTATAATTAAAAATTTCTTCTATTATATTTTCTATACACTTTAGTTTTTGATTTCTCATTCTACTTTAAATTGAAGTTACTTCATCAGCTAGCTATTTTGGAGTTCATGAGATGATTATTTGCCCGAGACGTGCAAATGGTTAAGTCTGGGGGTGTGATGAGTCCCCATTTCATACCAAATTCTGGACTCCTCTAGGCTTCATTTCATGACTTTGCACTGCCATTTAGCGCCATTAGCACTCCTTTTGGTTCGCTACGACATTCCACGTCTTGTGCACTTTATTAGCCTATTTCTGTGCGTGTGTGTATTTCCCTCTTGTTATGCATTTTATTAATATCTGTGACTGCCATGATCGACAACCCGTCCAGTTTTCTTGCTGGTTCGGGGATCGTGTGGGCGCCCGGGATAGGGATTTCACCATTTTTTGGAAAAGGAGTCAATGGTCGTGCGTTTTTACCAACGCACGACAATCGACCTCTTTGGCGCACGATCATCGGTCGTGCACAGTCTGGCTTATCTTGTGAAAATTCTGCCCCGCCATATCGCACGGACACCAGCTATACCACGCACAATCACTGCTCGTGTGTTGCCGGTCGTGCGCAGTCATTCCCTCTTTTGAAAAGTTCTGTCTCGCCATTTCGCACGATCACTGATCGTGTACTGCTGATCGTGCGCGAGCTTTGATTTCCTGGTGCAGGTTCTACAGGTTGTTGTCGCACGGGCGCTGACTTTGTTCGCACACGACCACTGGTCGTGCGCGAGTGGTCGGGCGCACTATTTAACTCTGCTTCTATAAATTAGCCTGTTACGTGAATTAGGGTACGGACCCTAGATCGATCTTTGATGCCACTTCGTCGTTCCGCCTCCCAGGAGTTCCATCCATCTCCACCTTCATCCCTACGATCGAGAGGTCATTTTCCGGCGATTCTAAAGCGTTCCGCATCCTCCGGTGATCCTCCCGGCCATTAAAGACCTCTTCTACGAGCTTTCCACCGAAGGAGATGATGAAGACAACCTAGAGAACGGACTAAAAGGCCCTCGAGGTGACAACTCGTTGGTACCGAAAGCCTCCTCGGACTGCGCGTGGAAGCGGATTGATAACCCACACCTCCGGCCAACATCCGAGGTGGATCTTAACTTTCTTGGTTTAGTCATTCTCCATCTCTCTTGTTGTATGAAATGACTTAAGCTTGTAATAAACTTCGATTTCTAGTTTTTTTAATTAGATTATTGTTGTTTAATCTTGCTCGTGAGATTTGTGATTTGATGCGCCTCGCCCCATCTCACTTCACTCCATTCCTTCATTCCATTCGATTGCACTCCACACTAAACACCTCACTCACTGGCTCACCGTCCATTCGCCTTACCGAAGTAGGGATCGCGGCTGTTACATCCATCTCACCTTGTAAAGCAGTGATTGCGACCCGCATATTTCGCTTTAGTTTATTTGTTTGCAAAACCACCTTCAAAGCCCTTTATTTTTCCTTTATTTAATTAACTCTCATAATGATAATTTCGGATCGTTCGTTGTTCTACGCTAATTGCATTCCTCAAGAGACCGACACTCGGGGATTCATTCCCAAAACTTTATTACTTGTGCGACCGGTGCGCTTGCCGTATATACACGCATCAATACATCCACTCTACTCCCACTTTTCTCTACAATATGATGTACTGTCTATTTTGTAGGCAGTACAAGTCCTTCCACAAGACAATGAAGCAATTGTGCAACAGTTGAGGGGGAGGAAGCCCAGCATCTAAAATGGAATTAAGTCAGAGTAGGGGAATTATCCCCAGATAGATAGGGGGAGAAAAACTCCTCACAAAACAAATCTCCCTATTGCAGAAGTCAAAAGGAGTGAGAGGAGTTAGGGGGAATAAAGAATAGACTTTATCAAGACCTGACCAAGCCAAGATATAGGAAGCTCAAAGCCAAGTGGTGCAGAAGTTGTTTCAGCATAAGAATAGTAATGATGGCTCTCCAGGAGAGCAGTATTCCAGAGGGAGTAAGTAAAATTCTTGACATGAAGAATTGTGTGTGGTAACATATTTTCAAACACTTAATGATGTTACACAAGTGTCAATTTTTCTGTTAAAAATACTGTGTATGTCAATGACCTGTGTTATTAATCAAGCAAGGTTTTGACTTCTTCAAATAGAGGGATATTGTTGGGTCCATTGACCCCAATGTTCCAGATTTGAAAGAAGTCAAACTAGTCAGTGACATACACATATAATGTATTTGATGCATGCTTGAGTTATTACATGCAGGTTGTCCTTTATTTGACGGGTGAACAGGAAGAGGAAGATGGATGTCAAAAAATTTCACTATGGAATAACCATTGAGACAGCTGAGACAGCTGAGAAGAATGTCTTAGCAGGACTACTGAGACAGCTGAGAAGCTCAACATATATCATTGAGAGAAGTGTTGGTCTCAGCTAAATTGCTTAGACATAAGACATTTGATACGGAACCGCTGAGACAGAAGAGTCTCAGCTGTGAAGAAGAAACCACTAAGAAAGTTAAGAAGGAACTACTGAGACAAAGCCAACAAAATCTTCTAAGAATAGAAAGCGGAGTTCATCAAACTGGATTTTGAGTTCGACGATCTTAGCTCACAGATCGTCGATGTTGGAACCCCTGTTTTGATTTGGGCTAGGTTCACTTCTTAGGTTATGTTAACCCATGATGTATAGTTAGGGTCATTATTTTTAATTCTAGGTTTTAGGACAGTCCCCAAGTGTCAAACTTCATGGACCTGCTTGATGTGGACTTCAGATTCAAGACTTAGAAGATTTTTAATTGTCTGGAAATTAGTTCGACGTTCGTCAAACTCAGCTCGTCGATAGTCGAGCTCAGCTCGAAGAACTGAGAGATCCTTCTCTAAGTTGAGCTCGAGTAACTTAGAGCTCAGGTCGACGATATTCATTAGAAGGATAAATTTTGTGGTCGACGTTTTCTCCCAGACAGATTCTTAGCTTGACTAATTATGTTTGTTCATGTTCTGTGGTCGACGATCTTTGAGTGTAGAACAGATTCTCAGGTCGACGTTCTTGGAGCGCAGAATCAGTTGTTTATATTCAGTGTTTGTTTCGCAGAGCTCTGGTCGACGAATAGGATTTCTCAGGTCGACGTTCTCTGAGTGCAGGTCGACGAAATCTGTTCTCTGGTAGACGAATTCTGAAAGCTGTTTGTTCTTTATTCTTTCCTTATTTGTTCCCTCTTTATTATTATTTTAAGTCATAAATTCCCTAAGTAATCAATGCTTATATTCCCTATGAATATAGTCGTTCCTGGCACCATTGATTATGGTATTCATCAGAGTATTTACTTGACATATTTCTCGGGACAGTTAAGGAAAAGAATAATGACAGAGATGCTAGCCGCTTTCCAGCAAGGCATTAATTGCAGTTATTCAAATTTCTAAGGAAGATTGGTTGTCGAACAGAATATAGAGAAAATATTTTAAAAAAGTGATAGAACCTGAGATAGGAATTCATTCTTTCAGAGCAGAAAAATCGCAAAGAGATATTCTTCGCAAGAGCAAAAAATTCACAACAGCTCTTATTCTTCATCTCTCACTTTGCTCTCAAGAAGATAGAAGAAGAACAACACAACCTGATCAAGAGACTTCTTCATCTTCTCTTTCCAGGAATTTGCTGAGACAATAAAGATTTATCTGTCTAAAGTTCTTGGATCTATTTTACACAAGCTGAAGACCTACACACTTCTGAATAAAGCTTCTCAATCCTGAACAACTCTACATCTCAGGCAGAGATTTGACAAGATCTGGAATCCACACAAAGTCTTCTCAAATTTTTTTTTGAGAAAAGAGAAGACTAACATCACTTTCTTTCTGAAACCACTGTACAGGGTTTTAACTCCCTTCAAAAGTTAGCCTGGTTCACAAGTCACCTTCCAAAAGACTTGAGTTTTGTTTTTGGGCACCCGATCAAAAGCTCAAAGGGTTGCAATATCTCCCTGTAAATAGATATTGTGGTGGCAGGCACCTGATCAAAACCTATAGTAGATTCCTACCATGGTGGTAGAAGTGTAGATGTACCCAGTTGGGGAACCACTATAATATTCTTATGTTGTCTGTGTGTTTGTTGTTTTCTTTTTGTCTTGTGTTGTGGTAGCTTAGTGTAGCTTTTCTTTTCTCCTTTTAACATCTCTTAGCTATTACTATATCACCTATTTTATCACCTAACTTTATATTTGTAAAAAGTTGCAAAGGAATTTTTTATTAAACTCTTTTCACCCCCCACCCCTCTAGAGTTAATCAGAGCTTACTCTCCCATTTCTTTCAATTGGTATCAGAGGGAGGTTAGTCATTTTTATTTAAATAGACAAACACCTGGATTAACCAAGAGCCTAAGATAATCTCTGATTAAATCTTGTTCCTTTATATTTTATATCATGGAATAAAACATTGATTATGCTAGCACCAGACCTCCAGTTTGCAACTTAACCAAGTTTGCCATCAGGAAGGCAAGAATAAAACTCTATATTAACTCTATTGATGAAGACATATTCAATTCAATATTGATAGGACCACAAACTCTAGTGGCCTCCACTCCTTCCACTTCAAAAAATCTAAGTGTTGTTCCACCTCCAGATTGGACAGATGCACAGAGGAAAGCTAAGATTGTAGATGGCAAAGCCATGAACATCCTAGCTTAGACTATGTCTCGTGATATATTTCAAAAGATGGTTGAGTGCACTTCAGCCAAAGCCATCTGGGATTCTCTAAATCAGATGGTTGCTGGATCTATTTATGAGAAAAAGGATAGGAGATCCAATCTCATCTCACAATATAAGAACTTCAAGAAGGATGAAGCTGAGTTAGTGAGTGATATGTACAACAGGCTTAGCTCAATCATCAATGAGCTAAAGACCTTGGACAAGGACATTACTCTGATATAAGTCAATGATAAAATCCTCATGTGCTTCCCTAGCTCATGGGATTCAAGAATCTGGCTAATAAGAGAAGCCAGAAGCATGACAGAAATCTCCACTGAATCACTTCTTGGAAAGCTCAAATACTAGGAGCAATTAATGAAGACCAGGAAGGAGCACACCAATGCATTCAAGGTTGCTGAAGAATCTGAAGGAAATCCAGTCAATGAAGAACGGATGTGCCTCTTTGCCAAAATATTCTTCAAGATAGCAAAGAAGGACTTCAGAAGAAAGTCATCAAGGCAAGATGACAAGCCAAGGTATGATAATACTCCATCTAAATAAATTGTTTGCTTTGGTTGCAGGAAGCCTGGACATTTCATCTCAGAATGTCCAGAAACTCAGAAGAAGGACAGGAGAAAAGAAAAGGATTCCAGAAGAACACATCACAACAAGCCCTCCTCCAGTAAACACAAGAGGAAGGAGAAAGGGTTTGTTACAGAAACCTGTAGTGATACCGATGAAGAGTCATCATCCTCTAGATCCAGTGATGATGAAGAAGAAGAGAAGGTAAAGGAGGTTTGCCTAATGGCAATAGATGATTCCAGCAGTCAGTCAGAGGCTGAAGCTTCAGAAGATGAAGAAACTCTATCTGCAGAGGACCAGGTAATAGCATCCTATGGTTTTGTTTCAGAAGAATTTAAAATTAAATTTAAAAATCTGTGCTTAGATCAAATAGGCTCTGAGAAGGAAATCAAACTTCTCAGAGAATGATTAAATGAACAAGATAAGTACATTGCATAAAATACTAAACTGACAAATGAACTTACCTCAGCAAATGAACAAATTGCTTTCTTAAAAACTGAATTAAGCAAAGCCAAGAAATTAGAAGAATTACTTAATGGTAGAAGCTTACAACTGTCAGATATAACTAGTACTCTTAATGCTAGGGAAAATAACATCAAACTAGGACTAGGTGCATCATCTAGTGAACCACCTATAATCAAGAAAAATAACTTTTCTAAACCTGTAAATTTCATTTCAGATAAGGGTAAGAAAAATATTGAACAAGTAGACAAAGTAAATGAAGTCTTAAAATAAATGGAACTCAAACAAAAATCTAAGAACAAGAAGAAAAATAACTACAACAATGTTCAATAGATTTCATCGAACTCAGATCGACAAAATGTGTACAGTTCGTCGACCTCGGAACGACGAACTCCGAAAGCCAACTATAATAATAGTTATTCTTCGATCAACGATCGACGAAACCAGTCTGGTTCATCGACCAGAGATCGACGATAATTGTGCGGCTAGAATGAATACCTTCATTCTTCGAGCAGAAATCGAAGATCTTATCCCAATTCGTCGACCTCAGGTCGACGAACTTACCAGAGTTCGTCGATCCGAGATCAATCTTACAGAAACTTAAATTCTAACAAAAACTCTAATAATAACCTTAACCAAACTAGGGAAAATATCAATCCATTCACCCAATGGATAATTCCTCCCAGAAGATTTCACCCCTTAAGTTATAAAAGCCAACCTGAATGTTCTTACATTTCCAACTTTTCTTATGAAAAGATACAAGGACTCAAGGTGACCTGGGTCAAGAACATCTAACTTGTTTCCTTGCAGGTGAAGAACTATCCTATCACTCAGAATAAGTGGTATCTGGATAGTGGGTTCTTAAAGCACATGACTGGATGTAAGGACCGCCTAATCAATTTCAAGGCAAAGTTGGATCCAAGAGTGATCTTTGGAGATTCAAGCTTTGGACAAACTGAAGGCTATAGAGACTTCAACAGTGGAGCTATCACTTTCAGAAAAGTGGCATATGTAAATTGTCTCAAACATAAACTAATATCCATAAGTCAGTTATGTGATGCAGGTTATCAGGTTTGCTTTACTAATTCAAAATGTATTATTTTTTCAAATAACCAAACTGTTTTAACTGGTTGTAGCAAGGGAATATATACCAAGTAAACTTTAACTCTGCTAGTTCAGAACTATGCTTATTCAATTAAGTTAGTAATAACAATATTCTACGGTATAAGAGACTAGGTCTTGTTAACCTTAGAAACATCTCTAAGCTTTCTAGGGACAACCTTGTCAGAGGATTGCCTGGCCCCTATAAGAAGGAAAGCCTATGCAAGGCTTGTCAAGAAGGAAAGCAAACTAAAATAGCTTTAAGACAATTAAAAAGTGTGACTCACCTTAGATTATGTACTTGCTACATATGGATATTTTTGGACCCATTGCTATACAAAGCTTAGGAGGGAAGTCTTACACTCTAGTTATTGTAGATGACTTCTCTAGATTCTCTTGGGTGTTCTTCTTGTAAAACAAGTTAGATAACTTTAATGTCCTTACAGACTTTCTTAAGAGCATAAGGATTGAGTATTCTACTCCAGTTGCATTGATCAGGAGTGATCATGGTACTGAGTTTGAATCTCTTCCCATGCAAAGATTTTGTGAGGAGGAAGGTATCAGGCATTGTTTCTCTGCTTCTAGAACTCCTAAACAAAATAGGGTAGCTTAAAGGAAAAAATAGAACCCTCATTGAATCTGTAAGAACATTGCTTGCAGATGCACACATGCCCCTATCCTTTTGGGCAGAGGCTGTGAGCACAACAAACTATGTGTTGAATAGGAGTTTGATACAAAAACTTAAGGGTAAGACTCTCTATGAATTACTCAAAGGGAAGAAACCAAAAATTGATTACTTTAGAATCTTTGGGTGTAGATGTTTCATTCATAACAATAATAAGAAACACATTAGAAAATTTGAAGCTAAATCTACAGAGGGAATTTTTCTTAGATATTCCCAAGATAACAAGGCTTATAGGGTATTCAATAAATCATCTTTAAAAATGAAAGAATCTGTACATATTTCATTTGATTAAGCTAACATGTATTATAAGGAGAAGGATTCTTCTACCACAGACTTATTGCAGGTACCTCACATGTGTAAGAAATTTGGTTAGTTAAACCTTACACAAAAGGTTATATCATATCCTCCTCCACAAGGTGATGAAGATAGTGAAGAAGAAATTTTGGAAGTGGTTGAACTTCCTCGAACAGCAGACATTATTCCACAAGAGGAATTAATTCCAAATGTTGTTGCTGAACCAACTCCACCCACTGACCTTGTCATACTAAGGGATCACCCTAGATCTCAAGTGATTGGGGACATATCAGTAGGTGTATAGACAAGGCATCAACTCAACCAAGATGTGATGCATGCCTGTTTCCTCTCTTAAGTTGAGCCTCAATCCATAAATGATGCAGAGCAAGATCCCCACTGGATTATTGCAATGCAAGAGGAGCTCAATCAATTTGAGAGATGCAGAGTTTGGGACTTGGTTCCAAGGCCCAAAGGCTATCCAGTAATTGGAACCAAGTGGTTATTCAGAAACAAACTTGATGCCCAAGGTGTAATTGTGAGAAACAAGGCTAGGCTTGTTGCTCAAGGCTATAGGTTAGAGGAAGGCATTGATTGAGATCAAACCTTTGCTCCTATTGCAAGGATAGAAGAAATCAGGATTTTTCTTGCTTATGCTGCTTTTAAGAAGTTTACTGTCTACCAGATGGATGTCAAGAGTACTTTCTTGAATGGAGAACTAAAGGAAGAGGTTAATATTGAGCAACCTCCAGGTTTTATCTCTTCTACTCATCCCACATATGTTTTTAAATTGCATAAAGCTCTCTATGATCTAAAGCAAGCTCCAAGAGCTTGGTATGAAACCTTAGCTAGCTTCTTTTTAGAACACAAGTTCTCTAGAGGCATGGTAGATAGGACCCTTTTTACTAAATTCATCATGATAAAATTTTAGTTGTACAAATATATGTAGATGACATCATATTTGGCTCTACAGATCCCAAATTATGCAAGAGATTCTCTGATCTAATGCATTCAAAGTTTGAGATGTGTAGCATGGGAGAGCTATCATACTTCCTTGGCCTACAAGTGAAGCAATCCCCTGATGGAATATTCATATCCCAGTCTAAATATGCAAATGAGCTTATTAAGAACTTTGGGATGGCTGATGCCTCCTCAATGAAAACTCCTATGGCTGCCAATGCTGTGATTGACTCTTATGAATATGGAAAGCCAGTTGATCAGACCAAGTATAGGGCTATTATTGGATCCCTACTTAATCTCACAGCAAGTAGACTAGACATCATGTTTGCTAAATGTCTTTGTGTTAGGTTCCAAGTGAGCCCTAAGGAATCTCATCTTATTTTCATTAAAATAATTTTAAGATATATAAAGGGTTGTTTTAATCTAGGACTCTAGTATCAAATATAGTCAGCATTTGAGCTTACTGAATTTTCTGATGCTGACTATGCTAGATGTAGAGTGGACAGAAAAAACACATCAGGAACATGTCAGTTCCTTGGTGATAGGCTTGTGTCCTGGTTTTGCAAGAAGCAAACATTTGTGTCCACATCAACTGCTGAGGCTGAATACATGGTAGTTGGCAGCTTCTACTCATAGATCTTTTGGATACAAAACCAGCTCCTGGATTATGGATTCAATCTAAATAATTCAACCATATTTTGTGATAGTACCAGTGCAATCTCTATTGTACATAATCCAGTGCATCATTGTTGGACAAAGCATATAGATATAAGACATCATTTCATAAGAGACTGTGTGGACAAATAGAAAATTAATCTTGAATTTATCTCCACTGATTTGCAAAGGGCGGATATTTTCACCAAGCCCTTGGATGAATCTATACATTTGTTCTTTCTGAATCAGTTAGGAATGATAGATGGAAAGGCTTAATTTTAAATCTGTCCTTAGTGTAAACGATCTGGAAACAATTCGTCGACCTGAGATCGACGATTTACAAACTTTTCGTTTGGAGTTCGTCGACAAGAGATCTGCGAAATCTTGTGTGAAGTCAGTTTCGTCGACTAGAGATCGACGACCGTGTTTCAGGGAATATTTCTAAGGACGACGAAATATCTCCATATCTTCAGTTTGATATCGACGAATTTATCTCTTCATGAAATTTTTCGTCGACCTGAGATCGAAGAATTTTCTTTTTTTTTGGGCTGAGCTTGTCGATTCATATTCTGAAAACCTTTGTTAGGCCTTCTCCATCGAGCTCTATCCCGCGCTTTCATAATTTCCATTTGTACGTGATCACTATTGTTCTTGTAGAAGTTTTCTCTGAACCATGGCGACTTATGGATCTTCTCTCGCCACGATGAAGTATGATACTGGTTTTGATATTGATTTTGATTCCTTCAGTCACTCAGACAAAATCTTCACCGACATTCTTAAGCTTTTTGAGGAACAGAATCTGAAGAAACTCATGACCACCAGAATAAGGTTGCTGGCGGCAAAAATTTGAGAATGGGTATATACATCTACTTCTTCAGAAACATAAATGATTGGCACTATCTCTGGAAAACAGGTTACTCTATCTCCTGCTATTCTGTCTGAAATTTTCGGTTTTGTAAATGGTGTAGATGATATAGAATTAGATTCTACTGAGAATGAGAACATGTTTACTGTTATGGGTCACTCCGACTGAAACCCTAATAAGCTGTTAAAGAAAAACTTATCAGCGGCTTACAAGTTTTTGGCTGATGTCGTGGGCAAAGTGTTGTTTGGGAAACACACTACTCATGAATACATTACAAGGAAATAGTTCCTTG
The DNA here is from genome assembly GCA_039513925.1 of Platanthera zijinensis. Classification (NCBI taxonomy): domain Eukaryota; kingdom Viridiplantae; phylum Streptophyta; class Magnoliopsida; order Asparagales; family Orchidaceae; genus Platanthera; species Platanthera zijinensis. Next base: position 179,327,540 of record CM077087.1, read on the forward strand.
TGATGTGTGTCCTGGTTAACAAAAGAAAGGTTAACTGGGGGCAAGTTCTTTTTGATCTGTTTAGAAGGAAGAACTCCAAAAAGTAAGTAAGTTTTGTCAGGATATTAGGTCTCTTCTTACAGGCTAAGGCAAATGAACTACTATTCTCACCGACTGTGTTCATCAATGCCTATAAGGGGCTGACACCTGCCCTATTTGATAGATGGGAGAGAACTATCTCAAAGCTCTCAAAGGCTCCCTCCTCTTCAAATGCTTCTGAAAGCACAAGGGTGGTAATAACCTCTCCCCCATTAGTTGAAGAAACCCCTTCACCTGTTCCTTCACCACCTCCTTCCCCTCTTCCTCCTCATCTATAAAACATCTCATCCTCCAACATCCACTCATCCCCAACCTTTGAACTTATAACACAAGGTTCATCACCTCAACAATCCTTTCAACAATCCTGAAAGACTTGATTTTAAGAGCCTAGACACCTAGAGGGGGATGAATAGGTTCTAATTTTCGTTAATAAATTTAGGCAATTAACTAGATCTATCACAACATAGAATATACAATCCACAGCATAATATTCACAGCACAACACAATACACAAGATTTATAGTGGTTCCACAAGTAATGGGTACATCCACCAGACCCCTTCGCCTATCCAGTAGAGAACTGGATTCAGCCCAACTTCCTTCCACTATCTCAGATCCACAGATCTTACAACTCAAAACCTGATAGGTTCCTACAGCTCAGACTTATATAAGTCATACCTCAGATTCTTCCGAAGAACCCTACCTCAGGCAGCAGCCCTACCCCAGCCTTAATCACCAGGCTTACAACTAAGGCTTTCACAATTCCAACACCTCAGGCTCGTAGCCCTACCTCATCCTTTATAAACACAAGCTTACAACTCAGATCTATAAAAGATCTTACAAGAAAAACAATATTTAATTGTACAAAAATTTCACCCAGATAAAACTCTCAATTTGTGTGAGCTTCTTGATCAGTTCTTGAATAAACTGTATACTTCAGATCCAACCTGACTTAGCCTTTTAAAAGCTTCTTGATTGAACAAAATGAGGCTGATCTAGACTTGGTGTAGAAGTTGATCTTCAGACAGCTCCCTTCTTAGATTCAGAATTAGATCAGAATCTTTCTTGCAGACTATTTAGGATCTGCCTTCTTAAGGGTTCCCCCTTTCTTAGTGTTGAATTCTCTCTCTGGTTCTTTGTTGGTTTGTTCCCCCTTAATTTCTTATCTTGGTTGTCATGGATCAGTCCTTTATATAGAGTTTATCTATGATTACCGGCGGATCCAGTTTGTAACAACCTTCTGACAGTTCTGACAAAGGTGTAAGACTTGTTGTTTAAGATAGTCGTCAAGTTTTCAGCCGTGACAGCTGATTCTACAATGACTTTATATCTCAGTAGGGAACACTCAACAAATTACTTCACAAGTGTCGACACAAACAGACTAAGTGTCGACACAAGTCTTGATGATGTCGACAAAGCTTCCAATGTGTCGACACAGTCATTCTTTATCTTCTCGACACAGCTTCTATTATATGTGTCGACACAAGTCCTGTGTGTCGACACAACTACCCCTGGTCTCGACATAGTTGTTGCTGACAAATAGCGTTGAGTGTATGTCAAGATGTCGTTGAGTGTGTGTCGACACAAGTCCTGTGTGTCGACACAAGCCCTTCAGACTCAATATAGCTGTTGTTGATAGATGGAGTTGAGTGTGTGTCGACACAAGTCCTGTGTGTCGACACAAGCCTTTCAGACTAAGTATAGTTGTTATTGAAAGATCACGTTGAGTGTGTGTCGACACAAGTCTTGTGTGTCGACACAAGCCTTTCAGACTCAGTATAGCTGTTAATGATAGATGGTGTTGAGTGTGTGTCGACACAAGTCCTGTGTGTAGACACAAGCCTAATTTAGGTTTCATAATAATTCCTGGGTGTCGACACATGTCTTGCTTCTGGTGTCGACATAACTCCTGAGTGTCGACACAGCTCCTGCTTCAGGTGTCGACACAATTCCTTACAAGTGTCAACACTTGTACTTAGAAATTTTCCTGCATTTCTTAAACCTGCACACTGAAACTCAACATCCCATCAAATACAAATTGATGTATATCATTGAGTACAGAGAGGCTTTTCCAAATTTGGTACACAATTTCCAGTGTACCCAACAATCTCCCCCTATTTGGAGAAGTCACAACCCTTAATCAATGGTATACACCACACATTATAAAACAAAGAAAAAAATATGTGTATATCCATTTCACAGCAGGGTAACATATAAACATAGATAATAGCTAAACTCAATACTGAAAATGATGTCATTCATTAATCAAAAAATTGTTTAGCTTTACATGTTTCTTAATAGAATATAAAGATTACATTGTTCTACAAACTAGCCTATCTATCCTAAGATTGACTAGGCTCCTTGATTACTATTCCTTTGTCAGACTTGATTTTAGCCTGCACATTGGGTTCGGTATCATCAGCTGGTTTCTTTCCTTTTTGGTCTTTCTTCTTCAGTTCTTCAGCCTTAATCCTTTGCCTTTCAAAATAATGAAAAGGCTTTGGAAAGTACTTACTAGGCTCCACAGACTTAGCAGGTAACTTCCCAGCTTTAACACTCCTCCTATACTGAAGTATAGCCTCTTGCCTTGCCTGATACTTGTTACACTCTTGCTCAGAGTACCATTGTCCTCTATCATGTGTCTTGTCCTTCACAGCTTTCCAAGCAGTTAAAATAATGTTCCTAGAGGTAGGACTCCACTGCTCAAAATCAGGCTTCAGTTCTGCCTGTTCTCTAAACCTTTTCTTGGAAAGTTGTGCCTCCCTCTGAGCTTCCTTTACAGCCTCTGACATTTCTACCTTTTCAATAATAATTTTTGGTGCCTCCTGTGGAGGGCTATACATTTGCTGAACTTCTTGCTGGACTATGTCAAAATCAGTTTGAGGATAAATGACCTGTGCAACCTCTAGTTGATCCCATTTAATGTAGGACGGTTGAACACCAAACTCAGTAGTATCATCATCCTCACATAGGGGTGGAAATCCAAGTGTAGCTCTGATGGTATTAAATACCCATTTTGCATGATCAGAGCTTGCTTTGACTAATATTCTCTCCCCCTTTATGACTTTTCTAGCTATATGATCTCTCAGATCATTGTTTTGAAACCTTACTTGTTCAGCCAGATATTCTGTACCTTCTTTGTAGTAGGCTTGGAATTTAGTCAGGTGATCAGAAAAAGTCTTTTGAGAAGCTTCAATGGCTGTTTGGACAGCAGCTAGATCTTCTTGTATTTGCTTGGATACTTCAGTTTTCAAATCAGTAGCAATACTTCCCAGTTTTTTGAGAATTTCATCATGTGAGTCCTTGAGATTTTCATTTGACCTGAATTGATTTTCTAAAATATATCCTTGCTTGACTGCAATGTCCCAAACTTCAGTTTTTAGCAGCTGTTGTTGCTCAGCCAAATATACTACAACATTACCTCCCTTATGGAAGCAATCTATCATCTCTTTCTTATTCAAATTGACTTCAAATCTAATGGATTTCATATCTCGAGCAAGCTGGAACTACAGTTCTTTATGTGACTCATCCACATATTTCTCCAAAGATTGTCTTTGATTATCCAATTTTACTTATAGTTTCACCATCAGGGAACTGAAGTCCATTTGCATGTTTGATGGTTGGGAGACTATTTGTATGGCTTTCTTATAGCCTGTACTCCTTTTCCTCAGAGCAACCAGTTTTCTCTTTTTAGCCATGGAGGCTTCTTCATCATCAGAAGATTGAGATGAGCTTTCTATATCTACAGTTGCTTTATTAACTGGGGCATCCAGTAGCTCCTCCCACTCAGTTTCTGGTAGTTCCTTTTCTACTTTTTGCTGCTCCCCCTCAGTCCTTGCTATAGATAAATCAGGGAACAGTTCCTCCAAAGTTACCTCCTGCTGCTATCTTGCTCATCTTGAGATGTATGTGTCATCTGCACATCTAGTGCTTCATTCTCAGCAGTGATCAGTGCTTCTTTGTTTATGTTTGATACAATGTCCATCACTGTATCAGCATCATACTCACTCTCTAGAGTAGCTTCAGCAATGCCTCCCCCTTGGGCAGGTAGCTCAGATTCTTCAGTGTCTTGTACTGTTAATTTAGTGTTCTCTCCCCCTTTAGTGGAGGCCATCTGATGCTCTAATTGCTGACTGCTCTCCACTTGAGCTTGGGATTCTTTTTCCTGTTGGTCTTCATTTGAACTAAAGACTACTACTTATTCAGAATAATTGGAGGATTCTGCTTCCTGAATAATTGCTTTCTTCTTCCTATCCTTCTTGACCTGTTTCTGTGGAGTAGAAACCTCTTTGGTCAAGAATCTATCCCATCTGAATAGAATTATCATGCCATCCTCCTCATATATGATTGATCTTGGATCCTGGCAGTTGATTCATAATATCTGATAGTTGAAGCTAAACACAAGCTTAGGATTCTACCTAGATTTTGCTTCTTAATTCCTTCTTGGATCTTGTCAAACACTACTGATGTCCACAAGGCTTGCTGAGAATCACCTTGCCTATGATTTCTGAAAGAAACTTACCATGGGAATTCATCCCCTTCCTGGTAATTGACGATCCTATCTTGGTATTTGGATTCAATCCACACCAATTTAGTTCATCCTTTATCATAGATGGAAGTCATCATCTTCTTTAACTCTGGGGAGTTGAAGCGACTTCCTGATCATCTTAAGTGTGAGTTTCACTCTTGAATCCTGAACTGTGCCTTTGATCTTATTTCCTTCATAATCTACAGTTGCAGACGAGTAGAATTTCAGCACTTCCTTCTTCCAAATTCTTGTAGGTTCAGTGACCAAAAACTCTAAACCATTTTCGGAAATTAGGGTAATCACACCCTTGATGTCCTGAGAAGCTGTCTCGAATCCCCTGCGTACTAGATCGTATCCTTCATACACCTTGTCATCCTAGTGTGGTGCCATTAACGAGAGAGAGAGAAGAGAGTCGGCAGGAGAATTTCTTTGTCAACACAAGGTCTAGGGTCGAGAATTCTGAAAGCGTAGTCGACCAGATTTTGTTTTCTTCTATTTATAGAGTACATGTAAAGGGTAGGTCAAAATACACGCCTTACTTAGTAATAATACTAGTTGACAAAAGATATACATGTGTCGACAGTAATGAATTAGGTCACGACAAAACTTTGTTTTAGTCGACACGTCTATGTGTCGACATACTTGTGTCAGTGTCGACACGGACTATCAAAGTCTCGATAGAGAGTGTTGACACCAATTTTTGTGTGTTGACACAAAAAATATACTAATACAAGGTCTCGATAGAGTTGTGTCGACTCTAACTTTTCTATCGACACAGATACTATTTTTGTGTCGACACAATTCTTTTCTTTGTCAACACAACTAAATGATAGTGTGAACACAGTTAGCTTGAGTTGCCACAATTTTCTAACTTAGAAAAAATTTCTTGAGAAATTTTGGACTTACAGATACTACTTGAAAAATTTTATGTTGACCTATCACCTTATTCTTGGTTCAACATACCTAATTCAATTTTAAAATAATTGAATTTAATTTCATCCAGAGGTTTTGTAAAAATATCAGCAATTTGATTATTTGTGTTCACAAATTCTTGACTAATATCTTCCTTCTCCACATGTTCTCTGATGAAATGAAACTTAATTTCTATATGCTTAGTTCTATTGTGTGAAATAGGGTTTTTAGCAATAGAAATAGCAATAGTAGAATCACAAAATTGTGGAATTCTACTTACCTTGATGTCATAGTCTTCAAGTTGATGCTTTATTCACATCAACTTTGCACAGAAGCTTCCTGCAACTATATATTCTGACTCAGCAGTTGAGATAACTACACTTTTTTGCTTCTTGCTTCTCCATGACACCAGCCTTCCACCTAGGAATTAGCAAGTTCCTGTTGTACTTTTCTTGTCTTCTTTGCATCCTGCAAAGTCTGCATTTGATAAGCCTGTTAGTAAGAAATCTCTATTCTTAGGGTACCAAATACCTAGATTAGGTGTGCCCTTAAGATATCTCAAAATTCTCTTGACAGTAGTGTAATGAGATTCCTTTGGGCATGCTTGGTACCTAGCACAGACACATGTTGCATACATGATGCCAGGTTTACTAGCAGTCAAGTAGAGTAGAGAGCCAATTATCCCTCTATATAAAGACTCATCAACAGGTTTCTCTTCCTCATCTTTGCCTATAGGCATACTTGTTCCCATTGGAGTTCTCATGGTGGAGACTGAGTCCATTCCATATTTATTAATCAACTCTTTAGTGAACTTAGACTGAGATATGGACAATCCATCATCAGTCTGTCTAACTTGAAGTCCCAAGAAGAACTTCAGCTCACCCATACTGCTCATTTCAAACTTCCCTTGCATAAGTTTGGCAAACTTTCTACAAAGGTTGTTTTCAGTAGATCCAAAGATAATGTCATCAACATATATCTGGACTAGGATGATCTTGCCTTAAGATTCCCTAAAGAATAGAGTTTTGTCTATCTTTCCTCTAGAGAATTTATTCTCAATAAGAAAAGCAGACAAGGTTTCATACCAAACCCTAGGGGCTTGTTTCAAACCATATAGAGCTTTCCTAAGCCTATATACATAGTTAGGATAGTGAGAGTCTACAAAACCTGAGGGTTGTTAAACATAGACTTCCTCTTTTAAGTCACCATTCAGAAATGTTGACTTAACATCCATCTGATATACCTTGAAATCTTGATAGGCAGCATAGGCCAAGAACAACCTTATAGCTTCCAACCGTTCCACTAGGGCAAAGTTTTGATCAAAGTCAATCCCTTCTTCTTGCCTGTAGCCTTTTGCTACCAACCTGGCCTTGTTCTTTATTATGGTGTCATTCTCATCAAGTTTATTTTTGTAGATCCACTTGGTTCCTATAACATTGTGATCCTTTGGTTTACGAACCAGTTCACAGACTTTACATCTTTTGAATTGATTCAGCTCTTCCTGCATGGCATCAATCCAGTTTATGTCTAGCATGGCTTCTTAAAAATTCTTAGGCTCTATCTGTGATTGAAAACTTGTACATAGAACTATGTTCATGCTTTTGCTCCTGGTTAGAACTCCTTGACTTGCATCACCAATGATTTGGTGAGCTGGATGATCCTTCAAGTGTCTTCTTATTAGAGGAAATCTGCCAACCTCTTGGCCTTCATCATTTTCCTCATCCTGTGCACTTCACTATTTTCTTCTTCATCTAGTGAATCTTGTTCTCCCCCTGGACTGCATGCATCCTTTTCTTCATCCAGCCTAGCAGGTGTTTCTTCATTAATAGTCAGCTTGTCTAGGCTGTCCTTTAAACCTGTATAACTACCTGAAGATCTATACAATTCACTGTTAATCAACTTAGACTCATCAAATACTACATGGAACGATGATGTAGCGGCCTCGCCACCACTACTTGATGATGATCCAGTTGCCGAGGTATTACAGCATAAAGACTTTCGGAGCCATGATGACGCTAACGGAAGACAACGCTACAACCTCTGCCCGCGGCGTGCTAAGCCCATTTGAAGGCTATTTTAATTTAAAATTTCATGCTTTAATTACTTTTATTTTATATGTGAGAATATAAAATTATTCCAAGTTTGGCTAATAATTTTATATTCATTTTGGTGACTTTGTAGCATTTATTTCATGCATAGACTTTATATTTGGTGTGTATTTATCTGCCCGGATGGATGAGATTTCATCTCCATCTTGGATGGTTAGATGTGTTTTGTAACTCCTATTTAAGGAGAACCTTTGATGAGAATATTAGACAAGATTTGCTTAACCCTAAAAATTTCCTCCCTAAAAGAGAATTTCGGCCAAGAGAGTTCCTCTCATACCGCGGACCCCATGGTGGTGTGAAGCCGCCCCTTGCTCCCTCCTCCCCTCTTCGGTGTGACTCTGGCGTGGCTTCCTTTTAGTGTGAATCCAAGGAAGAAGGTTGCAGCCCATTCGGTGAGACGCTGGTGGATCCATGGAGAGAGTGATTCTCCCACCATATCAAGCGTGTTCATGAAATTTGGTTGGGTAATTCCTTCCCCTTCTTCTTTGTGTTTTCTTGCTAGTTTGGTATGGAGGTTGAATAACCGTTGTTTCCGTGATTTTTAAATACAATCGCTCGCAATTTCTAAATTTGATTTCTTCTTTTTCGAACTTCTTTAATCCAGATCGGGTAGATCCAATTTGATTGGGTGGATCTTGGCCTATAGCCTAGATTTTACTCTCAAAAAGGATTGACAACCTTTGCGTTAATTTTGGGAATCATCCGACTCTTTTTCTTGATCGTTGCTTAGAGTCGATCACTCCTCCTTGTTATTTTATGTGTTGCATTTGATCCGATTTGTGAAGAGTCGATAGATGCTTGTGTAGGTGCGGTAGATCTAAGGCGCGTTGGGATTGGTTGGGTTACTTGTGTTTGTATTGCTCTCCGAATGACCCCTACGTCAACAGATTCTTCTACAACTTGTGTAGTCAAGTTGTAGATCCTGTATGCCCTACTGTTATTATTGTACCCAACAAATATCCCATCTAGGGATTTTGCAGCAAACTTAGTTTGGTAGTGCTTACCATTAACTAGGACATAACATTTGCTACAAAAAATTCTAAGGTAGGAAATATTTTGTTTTATGCCTTTCATAATCTCATAGGGAGTCTTCGTATGTCTTTTATTGATGGAAGCTCTATTGACTACATGACATGCAATATTTACTACCTCATCCCAGAAGAATTCAGGGAGAGAAGTGTCACTTAATAGTGTTCCACTTGCCTCAATTAGAGTCTTATTCTTTCTCTCAGCAACCTCATTCTGCTGAGGAGTTCTAGGCGAGGAGAACTTCTGATGAATCCCAAGTTCTTCACAGAACTTTGTCATACACTCAGACTAAAATTCAGTTCAATGATCACTTCTGATTTTGACCATTGAATTGTTAAATTCATTCTGAATTTGTCTAACAAAAGTATGAAAGACAGTAGGGGTTTTAGATTTCTGCCTCAAGAAGAAAACCCATGTCAATCTAGAATAGTCATCCACAATAACTAATGTGTATAATTTCCTACCTAGACTATGAACTGGCATAGGACCAAAAAAATCCATATGCAAATCTCATAAACTGTTACCCCAAAAATTGGTGATCCCTCCCAAGGTAGCCAGCTTGCAAGTTGCGGTCTGCTCCGGAAGGTCGCGGCCTGTCGGTCTTTTTCTTCTAAAGGGTGGGGGACGACCTCTCTGTTCACTCAGTCCGCGCGGCTAGGAAGGTCTCTCTAGCAAGACCGCTCAGGTCTCTCAGTCTGCGAGACTAGAGCGGTCCCCCTGGTCTGACCGCCCAGGTCGCGCAGCGGCCGCTCGTTCTGCAGGGTATGCAGACGGCTTCCTCGGTCCGCTCCTGCAGGCCGCGCAGTTAGATCGGTTAACCGTGTGGTGGTCCATTCTTCCTCAGGTGCAAACTGCCCAATAATGTGGCGGACTCGGATTCCTATCCGCCTAGACCGCTCGATAGCAACGTGCTGAGTGAGTGGCGGATTCAGTATTTAGTCCACTTGGTCGCCAGCCCGTCTCCAAGTGAGACAAGCCTCCAGCAGGAGGCGGCCTTCTCACCCTCAACCGCAGCGGGCTAGGCAGACCCGCTTAGCACTTCTCTAGTAGCAAGACTGTCCCAGACCGCGCGGCCTGGTGCGGTCTCTGCGGACTCAATGTTTGTACTCGCTCGTCTCACCAGCTCACCAGCGGTGACGTTACCGAGACCGTTACCTCATCGGCCCTGTAAATAGGCCCCCAGAACTCTCATTTAGGCACGATGGAGAGGTGTCAAGGTCCCAGCATTAGCTCCTGTGGACTCGAATCCTCAGTCCACGCGACCTGCCTTCCTTCGCTCTGCTTGATCGAGCTGTCCGCTCTACTTAGTCCAGTGAGCTGCCTGATCGTTAACCACGCGGTCTGTCGACCTCCCTTTACCAGTCCGCATGGCCTCCGACATTCTTATTCCTTAGCCGCTGGTTTCCCCCTTTGTACCCTTTACTGCTTTCTCCTGTAAAGGATCAATAGCAAGCTGTAATCTTGTTTCTTTGTAAAAGGAAAAGCCCGTCGCAAGAGTGGCATTCAAGCCACGACGGGCGAAGTCTGTTGTTGCCGCTGCTAGCGGCTCTCTCTCTTTTCATTTCTTCTCTCGGTCTAACCTACAAAGCTAACCACCAAAGTAACCATTTGTTCGACAGTGCCTGATCAACCTTCCCAGTGGCTCCCGCCAAACCTCTTTTTTATCCCCGCAACCCTCTTGTTTCCCCTAGCTTGTGAGATCGAACAACTCGTTAACTAGAAAGCGCATTTCTTGCACTGACAGTTAACACACGGCCTTCAGATCTCGACCAGACAGTGAAATCAGTTGTTACTCATGTCATACCATCAACCAGCCGAGAGCCTTGCTCCAAGTTCAGGTGAGGATTCTCTTTGGGAGGCCTTGGAGCATTCTTGCAGAGAAACTGCACAACAGTTTCAAGAGATCAACCATACTCTAGCCGCTATCGCTCAATGAATGGAAGCACAACCTTCAGCAGCACCAGCTCCTCCAATTAATCCAGCACCAGCATTCGAGATTCCTCAAGTTTACCCACCATCCTATCCACCGGTCTATCCTCCTAAAACTCCAACCTTTCCGCAAGGGCCTGCAGCCCCTTTGCGATCTCAAAATGACAAATTCGCAGCTCGTTAGAACTTCTTCCGAGAAGCTGCTCTAGGAAGTCCGACAAGATTCCTGAATTTTCAGGGAAGTCATCCCTACTCTTCAGCTCTTGCCTTTGCTCCTCCCGCGACAACTTTTCCTTTCTATCCTCCAGCTCCTTGTGCAGTTGCAACTTATGCTCCCTTTTTTCCTTATGTTATAGGAGAGCAAGAAGAGCAGTCACCATTTACAGAGAATGTTCAGCATGAACCAACTCCAGTTAACTTCAGAGAGCCACGGTTGCCTACTTATACTAGGGAGACTGATCCAGTCAAACATCTTCAAGCCTTTGAATCAGCCGTAGCTCTCAAGACCCTCTCAGATGATACCAAGTGCAAAATTTTTATGACGACCTTTGAGGTCAAGTGAGGGATTGGTTATATGGACTTCATGCTCAGTCCATCTCTTCCTTCGCTAATTTGCGAAGAGAGTTTCTTCTCAGATTTTCTACCTCTACAAAGAGGAAGGGCGGTCCAGAGGCCCTATTTGAGATCAAACAGCGTGAAGATGAGACTTGGTCTCATTTTGAAGATCGTTTTTAGAAAGAAATCTTAGACATTGAGATTGTCTATCAAGAATTGTATCGAGTGGCTCTTATCCACGGCTTACGTGAAGGACATCTCAAGTTCGAGGCTAACGTCCGAGTGCCAAGGACTTATCAAGAGCTGATTGGTTTAGCCAACTCATACATTCGTGGTGAGAAAAGCAACCCCAGCTTTGTCTGCAGGCTTGTAACATAGAGAAATCAATCTTACAAGCAACCTCCGAGATCTCCTCGGAAAGATTTTTCATCCCACTCTCGTAAAACAAAAAAATTCCAACATCATCATTGTCAACCCCCCTTCCCAGGCCAGGATCGTGCCCGCAAACGATTGCAGCCGCTACCAGCCCCACCTCTGCAAATAGCGTCGGTGCATCAAATACATGATGACTTATCATACTACGGACTTGATGAGGCGATGCTAGAAGTATGCCAAATCATGAAGGATAAGGCAAATTCCAAAAGGCCTTACCAGCCGACAAATCAAAAATCAAAAGATTCAGACCCATTCTGTGAATTTCACAAAGAAAGCGGGCATTTAACTGAAAGCTGTCGAGTGCTTCATTAACTTGTGCAGAGATTGCTGAAGCAGGGTAAGATGCGTGATCTGTTCCCGAAGGATGTCCACTCTGATCCGTCAACTTCAAAAGGAAAAGGAATAGCAGAGTTTCCTTGCAACTCAAGTGGAGTGAATCAAATCAATACGTATTGTGACGTTTTCGCAGGCGAGACCTTCGATGTTGATGACGTGGCGCCCTTGTAAACCTATTCTAAAGTAAAAAGGACATTGCCGCTCCTCAAAGCCCCTCGCAATCATGACCGGTTGCTTTTACTTTACTCTTCAAACATTTTTTCTCTAAAAACACTTCTAAGTGTTCTTTCACTTTCATTTCAATAAAGCTTACGCCAGAGATCTCATACTGACACAGTTCTCTTTTTGTAATTCTTCTCCTCTATATTTTTCTCTTTGCCAAAGAGATCACTGAACCGCTGAGATATTGCCAAGTCTTGCTCAGGGCCCCCTCGAGATTGTTCTCTGGCGTAAGACCACAAGGACCACATATCGCGGTGAGTTTTCGCATATGTGCAGTGGGGGTCGTTCAACTCTCAAGTAGCGAATGACAAGACTTGGATCCCGGCCGATGTCTAGCGCAGTGTGGGTGCCTAGGAGAGGCAGCCTGTGATAGTTCTATCGTGCCTCGTTGAGGGATACGTTACAGTTACGATGATCTTTGCTTGACAAGCAATTGCGTTCAAGTGTAACCTTGTCTCTCCGATCATCTCACAATTGTGACGGCCGAACACTCGTTGGTACTCTCAATCCGTGCTTTTGCGAGACCCACAACGTTGTTGATCCTTTCAAAGACGAGCAATGTTGTAGACCATTTAGCGCACCTGGTAGAACGGATCAACAATGTTTGTAACCCGAGGCAAGAGAGCAGTGTATCAGTCGTTTCCTTCTCAGGAATTCCCGTGCTTGTTTATATTTTGTGCCCTTCTAAAGGAAGCGCGACCAACCCGCTTTAGGTTAACAGGTTAAATCCAACCTGTTCTAAGGATCTGCAATATATACTTGGCTTATGATCATCTTATATGCGTTGCCTCCGTGAAGCTTTATCAAATGGTTATTCGTAAGCTCTCTTATCAGATGTTAGCGACACAAGACATTTAATCAAAGTATTGTATTCTCCTTGATTGACAAGTCATGTCGTTGTAAGTTTAAATAAAGATGGTTTCCTCTGTCTGATCTGGATTTCATGTATAAAATATCGTACTGGATCATGCGAGACAATCATTATCGTGTTTTGATCTTTATTCAGTTAATAACAGAGTTTTCCAGGTATCTCTTCTGCTATCCAATTATATCTTATCATATCAACAGCCAACATTCGCAGGTTCCATCTAGGTACTTGTGACTTTGTTTTCCTTCTTCCATATCTACCACTCACTCTTCTTTTGCAGTGATTAGCAGATATTAGCAAGTTCCCTTCAGGTACTTGCAATTTACTTTTCTATCATATCTGTTACTTACTCTTCATTTGCAGAAATTAGCAGATATTAGCAAGTTCCCTTCAGGTACTTGCAGCTTACTTTTTCTATCATATCTGTTACTAACTCTTCATTTGCAGAAATTAGCAGATATTAGTAAGTTCCCTTCAGAAGTTAGCAGGTGCTTGCAAGCCTTCTTCAGCAACCCAGGGAAGCATAATGATTTTCGTGGGTCTCCTACTTTTTTGAAGTTCTCTTCAAAACTTGAAAAAGTGCGGGGATCATGTTACCCAAGAAATCGGTGATCCCTCCCAAGGTAGCCAGCTTGCAAGTTGCGGTCTGCTCTGGAATGTCGCGGCCTGTCGGCCTTTTTCTTCTAAAGGGTGGGCGGACTGACCTCTAAGTTCACTCAATCTGCGCGGCTAGGAAGGTATCTCTAGCAAGAGCGCTTAGGTCGCTCAGTCCGCGTGACTAGAGCGGTCCCCCTGGTCTGACCGTCTAGGTCGCGTAGCGGCTGCTCGTTCTGTAGGGTCTGCGGACGGCTTCCTCGGTCCGCTCCTGCAGGCTGCGCGGTTAGATCAGTTAACCGTGAGGCGGTTCATTCTTCCTCGGGTGCAAACTACCCATCAATGTTGCGAACTCGCATTGCTATCCTCCTAGACCGCTCAATAGCAACGTGCTCAGCGAGTGGCGGATTCAGTCTTTAGTCCACTAGGTCGCCAGCCCGTCGCCAAGTGAGACAAGCCTCCAGCAAGAGGCGTCCTACTCACCCTCAACCGCAGTGGGCTAGGCAGACCCGCTTAGCACTCCGCTAGCAGCAAGACCGTCCCAGACCGCGCGGCTCGGTGCGGTCTCTACGGACTCAATGTTTGTACTCGCTCGACTCACCAGCTCACCAGCGGTGACGTTACCGAGACCGTTTCCTCTTCGGGCATATAAATAGGCCCCAGACCTCTCATTTGGGCATGACGGAGAGGTGTTAAGGTCCCATCATTAGCTCCTGCGGACTCGAATCCTCAGTCCACGTGACCTGCCTTCCTTCGCTCTGCTTGATCGAGAAGTCCGCTCTACTTAGTCCAGCGAGCTGCCCGATCGTTAACCGCGCGGTCTGCCGACCTCCCTTTGCCAGTCCGTGCGACCTCCGACATTCTTCTTCCTTAGCCGCCGGTTTCCCCCTTTGTACCCTTTACTGCTTTCTCCTGTAAAGGATCAATAGCAAGCTGTAATCTTGTTTCTTGGTAAAAGAAAAAGCCCGCCGCAAGAGTGGCATTCAAGCCATGGCGGGCGAAGTCTGTTGTTTCCGCTGCTAGCGGCCCCCTCTCTTCTCATTTCTTCTCTCGGTCTAAACTGCAAATCTAACCACCAAAGTAATCGTCTGTTCGACAGTGCCCGATCAACCTTCCCAGTGGCTCCCGCTAAACCTCTTCTCTATCCCCGCAACCCTCCTGTTTCCCCTAGCTTGTGAGATCGAACAACCCGTTAACTAGAAGGCGCATTTCTTGCACTGACATAAACATCTCATTGAATCTTTTGTATCAAGTACTTGAAAAGAGGACTTAGTCTGTTTGCCCTTTTGGCAAGCAGAACAAACACCCTCTTTAATGAACTTCACCTGAGGACCATTCCTCACTAACCTTATACTAAATAGTTGTTATATTGACTTATAGTTCAGATGAGGCAGCCTCTTGTGCCATTGGACACACTATGATGCTTTCTCACCTAAAACTAGATAAATGGGTGAGATGTTATACTCACAATCAAGGTTAAGACAATATATATTCCCTTTCCTAGTGCCAGTTAGAATGATCTCTTGATCACTTGACCTCCTTATTTGGCACTCCCCTTTGAGGAAAGAGATGTCATAACCTAGATCACTAAGTTGATTATCCTAATCAGGTTATGTTTCAGACCCTTCACATAAGCCACTTGAGTGATAGTAATAGAATTACTAGAAATGTTACCAAATCCTTTGATGATTCCTTTTTCAGATCCACCAAAGATTACTTTGGGTCCATTCTCTATGGGTGTATAGTCCCTCAACATTCTACTTGTTCTAGTCATGTGCCTGGAACATCCACTATCCAAATACCATATAGGGGTATGGCCACTTGGATTCACCTGCATCAAATAAAGATTTACCTATCCTCAGAACCCAAATTGTTATTGGGTCCTAGGTTCTTGTTAGTTTGAAATCTATCATGCTTACCTGCATCTTTTTTGACAGGTAAGCTGTTCTTGTTTTTAATACTTGTGTTGAACCAACAATCCATGGCAAAGTGGCCCACCTTACCACAACACCAACACTCAAATCTGTTGTACCTTCTCTTAGGTACAGACTTCACAACTTTGTTTCCAGCAGTCCTTTTAAGTGTAGGTGTTGGAGCAGCAAACCCAAGGATTCCTTAAGAACCTGATGAGTTTGCTTATAGAGTGGCCTATTGGCATATACACCCTTGCCAATGAGATCTCCATACTCACAGTGACCTTGAGTAATATCATGATCATACTTGTTTGTAGGTTGCACCACTTTCCTAAAGAAGATAGGGGTTTTGAGGCTAGTGCCTGAACTGGGCTTTGCCTTTTCTATGAGAATTGGTGGCCCTTGTTCTTCCCTTAAAGCCTAGATCCGTCTTTCCTTTATGAGAAATGAAATTGTCTATTAAGGGCAAGACAGACTTTAGCTTAGAGAATTTAGCCACTAACTCCTTTTCTTTCTGAAGTTTTGCCTCAAAATTCTTGATGTGATTTTCCTTGAAGGAGATTGTGCCCATCTGAATAACATTTATGTTTTTCAGTTTGTCAACCTCTTTTAGTTTCAAATCCATCAGCATGGCTGAATATAATGCAGCCTGCTTAAGAGATTCAATTTCCTTGGTCTGCTCCTTGACAAGGAACTTGCTCCTCTTCAGAGCTTGCAACAAACCACCATACTCATCAATGAGTTGATGTACATCCCCCTCAGATTAAGAACCATCCACACCTCTTGATGCAGATGCTTCTGATTCTGATCCATTATAGTAATTAGAAGCTAAGGGAGAACTGCATACCTTACTTGGACAAGGCTGATCCTGGCACTAATCATCTTCTAATAGAGCCATCAGCCCTTTACATCAATATTCTTCAACTCCATTTATGGAGTCCAGCATTTATAGGACTTCTGATTCCCTAGAATCCTCTTCTGTAGAGAACAACCCAACATATGCTTCTGCATCATCTTCTTCTCCAGATTCTGAGGATGAAGAGTCTGTCCAACTCTTCTACTTCTAAGCAATAAAGGATTTCTCCTTCTTGCCTTTTACTTGATGCTTCTTCTTGTCCTTAGACTCCTTCATCTTGTCAGGACAGTTAGTTATGACATGTTCAGTCCTATTGCAGTAATAACAAATAATCTTAGAATTAGTTTGTTTATGAGGATTTGAGGCATACCTGTCCTCCTTGAAAGTCTTCTTTTTCTTATAATAATCATCCTTTGAAAAGGATGTTGAATGCTTGGTTCTCTATTTCTTCTTTTTCATAAACCTCTGAAACTTCCTTATAAAGGTAGCAAAGTCCTCATCTGAGGTGTGGCTATCTGATATACTGATGTCAGGATTTTCTACTTCTGCCTCAGCACTTCTTCTGGGTGGAAAAGGAGACTTTCTCCTACCCTTTCTTATGCCTTCATCCTTAAAGACTACTGACTTATCTTTATACTCACACCTGCTGCTTTTCTCTTACACCTTTCTGGAAGTGAGCTGCATTTCATAAGATAACAGCTTTCCAAACAATGTGGGTGGAGGTGTATCAGCAAGCCTAGCCATCTCTATGATGGGACATATCTTTGTATCCCAGCCCTTGGTTAGTGAACTAAGAAACTTGCCATTCAATTCATATGTGTTGAAGACTCTTCCATAGGTCATCAGATCATTTACAATTCTGAAGAACTTCTTGTAACATTCTGCTATGCTGCTAGACTTGGCTTGTCTAAAGCTTTCATATTCTTAATTCAGCATAGATTTCCTATCCTCTCTAACTTCTTCAATTCCCTCCATGTAGACAATCAAGGTGTCCCACATCTCCTTAGAGGTTTTATAATGTACCAAGTTCTGATATGTGGCATCATCCATAGCACTCACAATAATGTTTTGTGCTCTCTTATCTAATGTTACCAGGATGATCTCATCCTTAGTCATTTCAGAAAAGCTCTTTGGGGTTTTCAGATTTGCATCAAGAGCTGATACCTTCATTAGAATGAAAGGACCTTCTTGTACTGTGATGTAGATTCTTGGATCAGATGTTTCCATGAACAACCTGACCCTTTCCTTCCATATCCTTAAACTTTCTTTCCTGCAGATGGGCAGTTTCATGGATCCAAATTCCTTCTGATTCTCATTTGAACCAATTCTTGCTGTCTGTTAATTGCCTTGGAGATTCACTCAGACTATTAGGTAATTCATTGAGCAACCTCCCTCTGATACCACTTGAAAGACTTGATTTCAAGAGCCTAGACACCTAGAGGGGGAGGGGTGAATAGGTTCTAATTTTCTTTAATAAATTTAGACAATTAATTGGATCTATCACAGCATAGAATATACAATCCACAGCATAATATTCATAGCACAGCACAGTACACCAGATTTATAGTGGTTCCCCAAGTTATGGGTACATCCACTTTCCCTCTTCGCCTATCCAGTAAAGAACTGGATTCAGCCCAACTTCCTTCCACTAACTCAGATCCATAGATCTTACAACTCAGAAACTGATAGGTTCCTACAGCTCAGACTTATACAAGTCCTACCTCCGATTCTTCCCAAGAACCCTACCTTAGGAAACAGCCCTACCTCAGCCTTTATCACCAGGCTTACAACTCAAACTTTCATAAGTCCTACACCTCAGGCTCTCAGCCCTACCTCAGCCTTTATAAACATAGGCTTACAACTCAGATCTATACAAAATCTTACAAGAAAAACAATATTTAATTGTATAGAAATTTCACCCAGATAGAACTCTCAATTGGTATGAGCTTCTTGATCAGTTCTTGAATAAACTGTATATTTCAGATCCAACCTGACTTAGCTTTTTCAAAGCTTCTTGATTGAACAAAATGAGGTTGATCTAGACTTAGTGTAGAAGTTGATCTTCAGACAGCTCCCTTCTTAGATTGAGAATTAGATCTGAATCTTTTTTGCAGACTGTTCAGGATCTGCCTTCTTAAGGGTTTCCCATTTCTTAGTGTTGAATTCTCTCTCTGGTTCTGTGTTGGTTTGTTCCCCCTTAATTGCTTATCTTGTTTGTCATGGATCAGTCCTTTATATAGAGTTTCTCAATGATTACCGGCTGATCCGGTTTGTAACAACCTTCTAACAGTTCTGACAAAGGTGTCAGACTTATTGTTTATGACAGCTGTCAAGTCTTCAGCCGTCACAGTTGATTCTGCAATGACTTTATATCTCAACAGGGAACACTCAGCAAATTACTTCACATGTGTCGACACAAACAGACTAGGTGTTGACACAAGTCTTTATGATGTCGACACAGCTTCCAATGTGTCGACACAGTCATTCTTTATCTTCTCGACACAACTTCTATTGTATGTGTCAACACAAGTCATATGTGTCGGCACAGCTGCTCCTGGTCTCGACATAGCTTTTGCTGACAAATGGCGTTGAGTGTATGTCCAGACGTTGCTGAGTGTGTGTCGACATAAGTCCTGTGTGTCGACACAAGTCCTGTGTGTCGACACAAGTCCTGTGTGTCGACACAAGCCCTTCAGACTCAGTATAGCTGTTGTTGATAGATGGCATTGAGTGTGTGTCGACACAAGTCCTGTTTTTCGACACAAGCCTTTCAGACTCAGTATAGCTGTTGTTGATAGATGGCGTTGAGTGTGTGTCAACACAAGTCCTGTATGTCGACACAAGCCTTTTAGACTCAGTACAGCTATTGATGATAGATGGCGTTGAGTGTGTATCGACACAAGTCCTGTGTGTCGACACAAGCCTTCTTCAGGTGTCGACACAATTCCTGGGTGTCGACACATGCCTTGCTTCTAGTGTCGACATAACTACTGGGTGTCGACACAGCTCCTACTTTAGGTGTCGACACAATTCCTTACAAGTGTCGACACTTGTACTTGAAATTTTCCCGCATTTCTTAAACCTACACACTGAAACTCAACATCCCATCAAATACAAATTGATGTATATCATTGAGTACATAGAAGCTTTTCAAAATTTGGTACACAATTTCTAGTGTACCCAACAAATCCCCTCAACATATTTCATCACCAGAAACCCCATCTTTTTCCCCATCATCATAACCACCTGGAACACCACCTCACATCCCTACTTCAGCTGTCATTCCTCCATCATCTCTCCTCATCCAGGATGAAATCATGACAGATTTCATTCGTCCTCTAGTAGACATTCCATCATCAACCCCTACACCATCTACTTTGGACAATAAATCCATCTCCATCCTTATAACTCACCTAACCCCTCTTCTAAAACAACTCATAGCAGAGGAAATTGCACCTCTTGCTGCAAGCTTCAACTCCATTGCTGTCCTCCTTTCTGCTTCCTCTATCACCCCTCCTTCTTCAACAAGGAGCCTGGTTCCAGTATCTACTGAAACCATGCAGGGGGAGATGCTTGATGAAGAAGCAGTAGCAGAAGCAGCATTAGTTTTTGTAGCAGCAGCAGAAGTTCCAGATGTTACAGCAGTAGTTCTAGACATTGAGATGCCAGCTGCAACAGAAGTTGATTCTACAGTAGCAGAAGTTGATTCTATTTTGCCTGAGATCTTGACTGTTGGTGATTGTATCATCAATCCCACATTAGATTTAGTTGATTTATTATATTCCTTTGATTATTTATTCTTTAGTCATCTTCCAGTAGCAGAAGCAGGCTCTGCTAAGTCCATTGTGTGCTATTCTCCTCCAACAAGCTCTGACATCATAACTTTAATTAAGGCCAGTTTAGTAGTTGTTTTGGAGCCCGATACAGCTGAATTTGAAAGGGTATCAGTGGCTAAGTCAAAGGCTGTGTCTCCACCTACTTTTGTAATGGATGTCTCTCCAATTCCTGACTTGGACTCTTTTCTATCTGATGACACAGAAGATTCTCCTTTGCTTGTGTCAGATCCAGTTTAAACTTCTCCAGCTGAAGTTCTTGTCCCAGTTCTAGTTCAAGTTCCTGCTCCTCAGGTTCCTCCTCTTAAAATCACAGCAGAACAACTGAAAGAGATCGATGACCTATATGATTTTCAAGAATCAGATGATGATGATGATGAAGATGATGATCCAAGCACCAAGAAGAGAAAGCTTAATAAGAAAGCTCCTCAGCCTACTCCGAAACCCAATCCAAACAAATACACCCCATTTTGCATTCTGAACAACATCAAACCTTACCCAGGGATGCCTCACTTGATAAAGCTATATAAAAATGAATAGAAAGCTAGGAAGAAATCCAGGAGATACTCTCCTCCTCCTCCTCCAAAAAGGGATGTGAGAGGTCCTCCTCCTCCTCCAACTGCTGGTGCAACTGGAAATGTTAGCCAGAGATCCTAATCAGTTACTAAAATCTATCAGAGGCAAGACAGACCCCATCAATCCTCTGGAAGCAGATATCCCCAACAGCAACATCATCACTCTTCCAGAAGCCATGCTCCTCCTCCTGCCAAGCATCCAAGCCCTCCTAGAACCTCTTCATCTCCTAAAAGAGACAATAGTCCTGAAAGCCCTCCTATTGAATCCTATGATCCTGAAATGGATCCTAATACAAAGATGGCTAGGTTTAATGAGCTGGTTGTTCTATCTCAGATCAGGAAAGCAAGAGAGGAAGGTAAGGATACTTCCCAATTCTCTACTATGTCTTCCTACAGGAAGAAAGAGCTTGAGAAATATCAGGTGGGGAAGCTTTTCAATGCAGATGAATACATTCATCTCCATCCTAAAGTTGTTGTTCCAAGGGCAGTTGCTCAAAAGAATCTTGGTGATGCAGACATGAAGATGACTATCAGAGAAGCAATTAATCCTAACAGGACAATCACTTTTGCAAAATCTTCTGCCCCTCCCAAAGACTCTTAATATTTTTCTCTACTGTCTATTTTCATTTTTTGAACAATATCTGTACCATAGCTTTAATCTTTTGTTGATAGATTTTTCATTCTATCAGCTCTATATTTTCTACTATGCTTCTGTTTCTTTTTTTTGAAGTAACCTCACCCAAATAGGGGGAGATTGTTGGAACCACTATTTTGATTTGGTCTAGGTTCACTTCTTAGGTTATGTTGACCCATGATGTATAGTTAGGGACACTATTTTTAATTCTAGGTTTTAGGCCAGTCCCTAAGTGTCAAACTTCATGGACCTGCTTGATGTGGACTTCAGATTCAAGACTTAGAATATTTTCAGTTGTCTGGAAATTAGTTCGATGTTCGTCAAACTCAGCTCAACGATAGTCTAACTTAGCTCGAAGAACTTAGAGATCCTTCTCTAAGTTAAGTTTGACGAACTTAGAGCTCAGGTCGACGATATTCATCAGAAGGATATATTCTGTGGTCGACATTTTCTCCCAGACAGATTCTCAGCTCGACTTATTCTATTTCTTCAAGTTCTGTGGTCTACGATCTTTAAGTGTAAAATAGATTCTCAGGTCAACATTCTTGGAGCGTAGAATCAGTTGTTTATATTCAGTGTTTGCTTCGTAGAGCTCAGGTCCACCAATAGGATTTCTCAGGTCAACGTTCTTTGAGTGCAGGTCGACGAAACCTATTCTCTATTCGACGAATTCTGTAAGGTTTATGTTCTTTGTTCTTTCCTTATCTGTTCCCTCTTTATTATTATTTTAAGTCATAAATTCCCTGAGTAATCAATGCTTATATTCCCTATGAATATAGCCGTTCCTGGTAGCATTGATTATGGTATTCATCATAGGATTTATTTGACATATTTCTCGGGACAGTTGAGGAAATGAATAATGACAGATATGCTAGCCGTTTTCCTTCCCAGTTTTCCAGCAAGGCATTAATTATAGTTATTCAAATTTCTAAGGAAGATTGGTTGTCTAACAGAATACAGAGAGAATATTTTTAAAAAGCGACAAAAACTAAGAATAGGAATTCATTCTTTCAGAGCAGAAAAATCACAGAGAGATATTCTTAGCAAGAGAAGAAAATTCACAGCAGCTCTCAATCTTCATCTCTCACTTTTCTCTCAAGAAGATAGAAGAAGAAAACCACAACATGACCAAGATTCTTCTTCATCTTCTCTTTCCAGGAATTTGTTGAGACAATAAAGATCCATCTGTCTAAAGTTCCTGGATCTGTTTTACACAAGATGAAGACCTACACACTCCTAAAAAAAGCTTCTCAATCCTGAACAACTCTACATCTCAGGGGGAGCTTTGACAAGATCTAGAATCCACACAAAGTCTTCTCAAATTGTTTTTGAGAAAAGAGAATACTAACATCACTTTCTTTCCCACCCCACTGTAAAGTATTTTAACTCCCTTCAAAAGTTAGCCTGGTTCACAAGTCACCTTCCAAAAGACTTGACTTTGGTTTTTGGGCACCTGATCAAAAGCTCAAAGGGTTGCAATATCTCCCTACAAATAGATATTTTGGTGGCAGGCACCTGATCAAAACCTGTAGTGGATTTCTACCATGGTGGTAGATGAGTGGATGTACCCAGTTAGGGAACCACTATAATATTCTTGTGTTGTCTGTGTGTTATTTGCTTTCTTTTTGTCTTGTGATGTGGTAGCTTAGTGTAGCTTTTCTTTGCTCCTATTAACATCTCTTAACTATTACTATATCACCTATTTTATCACCTAACTTTATATTTGTAAAAAGTTGCAAAGGAATTTTTTATTAAACTCTATTCACCCCCCCACTTGAGTTAATCAGAGCTTACTCTCCCATTTCTTTCAGTCGAGCTCAAGTTAAAGGTTAAAGATTCAGAGTTCATCGACTTGAGCCCGCCTTTCGTCGAGCTCAAGTTGAAGGTAGAAGATTCAGAGTTCGTTGAGCTTAACTCACAGATCGTCGAGCTCAGGTTAAGGATTTAAGATTTAGAGTACATCGACCTGAGCCCGCCTTTCATCGAGCTCAAGTAAAAGTTGAAGGTTCTAAAGTTCGTCGAGCTCAGCACAGATTTTGTCGATCTAAAATCGATGATCGTTGAGCCCAGTCCAAATACTTCATACCATTGCGGGAAAGCTACAGTAGCGCTAGAAGCTACTGTTTGCCTTCTTCTGAGGGAGGTGGCGCTCACCATACTTGATTGGGCCCACATTCAAATTGTGATGTTGATTCAAATCAACAGATAAAAAATGAAGAGAATAAAAGAAGATTAGGGTTAACTAAAATAAGAACGAAAGCAAAAAAACAAAAAAGAGGCAGCTGGACTTCATCTTCTTTGACAAGCTTGAAAACAAAGTCCAGCAGTGAAAGCCAGGAGGCAAAGATAGTTGAAGCTTCTTCCAGTTCAACATGAATATTTCTTGAAGAACAAGTTTGCTGATTCAATCCATCAGCAAGAGAAGATAGTTGTGTGAAGGGGTGTAAGCCTTCAATAGCAGATAGCTGCTCACCTGTGAAGCAAAGAAGAAGTTGGCTGTAGAAGAAGACTCATCCCTTCTACAATAAGTGGGCTTGACTGATATCTACTCAGTCCAGCAAGTTAGACTCAGAGATTTATCTTTGAGTCATTATTTAAACATTACTTGATTATTTCCTGCAGTATTCAGTTTATCTGAATCTGAGTGTAGGGCACTTTGTTCCTGAGTAGTAGGTGACTAATTAGTCACTAAGGTAGGTGCCCTGCTGGGGTACTGAGGTAGGATCCAAGTGTGGATCTGAGTTGTAGGGCTTTAGTGCCTGAGCTAGGAGAGTGCTGCTCTCTAAGGTAGGATCCAAGTATGGATCTGAGGTAGGGCTATCCTCCTAGCTTGAGTGTAGTGACTAGTGCCTAAGATAGGTTACTGGTGAGTCACTTAGTTGTAGGTGACAAGTGTGTCACTGAGTTGTAGGCCTTGGATAAGGCTAAGCTGTTGGTTCCTGGAAGGGCACTGAGTTAGGTACCTGGAAAGGTACTGAGTTATAGGAGTGCTGCAACACTCTGAGAGTAGGGTTGTGTGCCTGAAGTCGTAGGGCTTAGAAGCCTGAGCTGTAGGCCATAGAAATGAGGCTGAGGAAGGTGGTCAATAGACCACTGAGCTGTAGGAGCACTGTAGGGCTCTGAGATAGGAACCTTTGTAGTTCTGAGTTTGGATTCTGAAAAGAATCTGTGTGTAAGGATGAGGGCCTTAGGTATAAGCTCTGAGGAGAATATTGGTGGATTTTGTGCCTAGTCCAACAAATCAGTTGGATAGGTGGGAGGAAAAGTCAATGTACCCAATTGGGGAACCACTATAAATACTTGTGTGCTTGCTGTGTTGCTTGTTTCCTTTTTGTATTGCAGGTAATTAGGACAAGCTCTAGATCACCAAACTTATAAACAACAAAAAGGCATAAGTAATTTAAAAGACCTATTCACCCCCCCCCCCTCTAGGTGACTAGCTAACCTTTAAGTAATAACTTTCAACTATTCCTGTCCCTTTGCAAACTACTATCTCGCTTCGACGAAAGCTCATCAACTCTTCAGAAACTTAGCAAATTAATGGCTCCAAAGGGATTGGATTTCTTGTTTGAGGGATTTGAGCTGGTTTGAAATGGCTCCAAGGATGCTCCTAAGGAATTCATGCAGGATCTGGACTTTCTAGAGGTCGTTGACCTAAACTTTTTCCTGTCCAATCCTGTCCTGATTTGGAAAAGAGAAGTTCTGTAACTCTATTCAAATGCCAAAGTAGAGTCATCGTCATCCAAAATCAAATCCTCTGTTGGAATCCTAGTTTGGATTTGGGAAAGGAATACTATTAGGATTCTTTTAGATTGACCCAAAATGTACAGTCAGGGTCATAGGATTATTTCTAGGTATTCCTCAAAAGAACTCCAAAGAAATCATGCAGATGTCAGGTTTGACAAAAGCAGGAATTGAGCTCGACAATCTTCAAGCTGCGTTTGATGAACGTTGAACTCAGGTCAACGAAACTCAGAGTTCTATCTCTGAGTTGAGCTCTATGGTCTCCGAGCTCCGGTCAACAATCGCTGATCTCAAGACAGAATCTAAGCTCGACGCAAAGATTATTCAGATCAACGATCTCTGAGCTGAGGTCGACGAATAGCAGACTGAGGTCGACGACATATGTGCAGTCTTACGAACAAAGATTTTAACAGTTGGCAGAATTAATTAAGGCATTTAATATCTCTCAAACTTAATGCTTATAGCCGTTCAACAGCAGTAGTTAATGTGATTAATTCCCAGGAATCTAATTCTCTCTCGGGAATGCCTCATCCGTTTCAAGATAGAATTAATTCAAATGTTTGAATATTGCTAGGGTGAATATATTAAGATTGGAGGTTTTGCAGACAAGAAGAAGAAGTGACTAACAACAAGACTAAGCAGTAGTCAAAATACAGATTTTAAAGAACACAACACAACTTTCTATCATACACTGTTCTTCATCATCTGCTCCAGGCTTTTAAGAGACACACATCAATATCAATCTAGAAAGCTTGCTGGAGAGCAACATCAAATCTGAAGACCTACACACTCCTGAAGCAAAGCTTCCATTTCCTGAACAACTCTACATCTAAGGGGGAGCTTTGACAACTCAAGAATCCATATAGCCTTCTCAAGTTGAATTGAGAATAGAGAAGACTATCATCACCTTTTTTTCCCACCCCACTGTACAGGGTTATTACACCCTTCAAAAGTAATTCTTGGTTGTGAGGTC
The DNA here is from genome assembly GCA_039513925.1 of Platanthera zijinensis. Taxonomy (NCBI): domain Eukaryota; kingdom Viridiplantae; phylum Streptophyta; class Magnoliopsida; order Asparagales; family Orchidaceae; genus Platanthera; species Platanthera zijinensis. The sequence goes on from CM077087.1 coordinate 179,353,661, forward strand.
TCCTGATCAAAAGACTTTAGTGATTTTTAGGCACCTGATCAAAAGCCTAAGTGGATTCCTACCAGGGTGGTAGAAGAGTGGATGTACCCAGGTTGGGGAACCACTGTAATCCTTGTCATCTATGTGCTTGCTTTTTTCCTTCTTTATCTTTGTGCTGTGACTTTTTATTTATTAACTCTAGTGATAGAATTAATTTCAAGATAACCCAAACACCTAGAGGGGGGGTGAATAGGTTCTTTTCTTTTTTACTTAAGGCAAAATATTTTTCCAGATCTTAAAATAGAATCTAACTATTCTACAGCTATCACAACACAGAAATCACAATCACACACACATCACAGATTACACACAGGTTTATAGTGGTTCCCTAAGGTCTAGGTACATCCACTTTCCCCCTTCACCTATCTAGCAATGTGCTAGATTCGTCCTAACTTCTTCCTTCTTCTCAGATCCACAGATCTTACAGCTCAGAACCCTGAAAGGTTCCTACAACTCAGAACCCTATAAGGTTCCTACAACTCAGAGTGTAACCACACTCCTACAGCTCAGGCTAACAGCCCTACCTTAGCCTTCCAACAAGGCCTACAACTCAGAGAAAAATTTCTCCTACACTCAGGCTCAAAAGTCCTTCCACTCAGAGATCTATATCTTCTACACTCAGCCTTTATAATATAGGCTTACAACTCAGATCTATGAAAAGATCCTATAAAATTTGATAAGTGTTTAGATGGACTCTTACCCTTGTTGAGAGAGAAGGGATAAGAGGTTTCTTGATCAGCTTCTTAATAAAACTGATGGCTAAAATCAACCTGTTCTTAGCTTTCTTCAAAGCTTCTTGAATCTGAACTCAGTAGGGTTGATCTCCTTTGAAATTGACTAGCTGGCAGCTTCCTTCTAAGATTTAAGAATAAATCTGAATCCTTCTTAGCAGATTAGTTCAAGATCTGCTTCTTAAGAGACTTGTAAAAGTCTCCTCCTTTTCTTCAACAGTTGGAGATCTCTCTCTCTCTCCAGAACTTCTTAAGTTTCTTCAGAATTCTTGCTTGAATTCTCATTAGATCTTCTCATGAAAATCTTCTTCTGAGTGACGTGCACTTTCTTGATCAATGATCAATACTTTAATAGTTATTCCTGTTATTGTTTTGTTGTTCACGTTCTTCTTGTTGGTTTGATAGAATCCATTTATATATAGACTTCATCCATGGTAACCGGCTGATCCGGTTTCTAACCAACTTCTGACAAGTCTGACAGCTTCAGTAAACTTGTTTGAATACACAGCTGTCAATTCTCCAGTCAGTTCTTGAACTTTTGTCTTTGTCAGCAAAGCGTCGATACTGATTGTCATAATGTGGCGACACAAGTAGATTAAGTGTCGACACAAGCTTTGGTGATGTTGACATAGCTCCTTTGGTGTTGACACTTCTTCTTGACACTGCATATGTAGAGTGTGTCGACACTGCTTCTTTGTGTCGACATAGACACTTCTTTACTACACAGCAAACAACATTGTTGAAACTCTGCTGTTTTTTTGACACAGTTTATGTAGTCACAAAATTCTGCGTGTCGACAATGCCTCCAAGTGTCGACACAGTTGATGTCGACTAATACTTTCTGTGTGTCGACACTGCCTCCTAGTGTCGACACAGTCGATGTCGACTAATACTTCTGTGTGTTGACACTGTTGCTTCTGGTGTCGACACAGCTTTTCAAAGTGTCGAAAAATTGACTTAGAGACTTTTTCTGCATTTTAGCAAATACTTAACCTGCACATATAAACTCAAAATAACATCAAATACACCTTGATGTATATCGTTGATCTAAGTGAAGCTTCTCCAAATTAGGTACACATTTTCCAATGTACCCAAAAATCTCCCCCTATTTGGAGAAGTCAAAACCCTTTAGTCAATGATATACACCACTTATAATAAACAAACATTATGATGTATATAAGCATTATATGACAGGGCAACTTATAAACAATACATATACCAATATGACAATACAGAATAATAAAACAAGCTCAATGATTTATGAAACATTGTTTTGTTTATACTAATCAAAAAGTTTCTAAACAACTGATTACATAGATTTCCTTAATACTAAATATTACATTGTTCTTGCAAAATCTAGTAAATCTATCATAAGGCTGATCAGGCTCCTTGATGACTATGCCTTTTCCTGGCTTAATCTTAGCTTGCATAGAAGGTTTTGCATCATCAATAGGCTTCTTTCCTTTTAACTCTGCCTTCTTCTAAACTTCAGCCTTAATCCTTTGCCTTTCAAAATAATGAAAAGTCTTAGGGAAGTACTTGCTAGGCTCCTGAGCATTAGGAGGTAGCTTCCCAATCTTAGCCTTTCTTCTATGTTGTACAATGGTTTCCTGCCTTGCCTCATACTTCTTTCATTGTTGTTCATTATACAACTTGCCCCTTTCATGAACTTGATCTTTCACAACTTTCCAGGCAGTCAAAATTATATTTCTTAAAGTGGGGCTCCACTGCTCAAAATCAGACTTTAACTCAGCCTGTTCTCTGAATCTTTTCTTTGAAAGTTGAGCTTCCTGCTGAGCTTTCAAGGCAGCTTCTGGCATTTTAACTTTTTCTATAATAACATTTTAAACATCCTGTGGAGGATTGTACATATCAAAATCTGCTGGAGGGTCAGATGATCTGAGCAACTTCAGGTTGATCACCTCCAATATAAGCAGGTTGCACACCAGATTCAACAATATTATCATCATCACAAAGGGGGTGGATATCCCAGAGTGGCTCTGATGCTATTAGATATCCATTTGGTATGATCTGAGCCTGCATTGACTAACACTCTCTCCCCCTTTATGACTTCTCTTTCAATGTGGTCTCTTAAGTCATCTTTTTGAAATTTTATTTGGCCATCAAGAAAATTTACACCATCTTTATAAAATGATTTTAACTTAAGAAGCTGATCAGAGATTGTTTTCTGAGAAGTAGTAATGGCTGTATTAAATGAATCCAAGGCTTCCTATAGCTTCTGATCAAATTCCTCTTTCTCCTTATCCCTTGCTTCAGTCATTGCAATAATTGTTTTCTTTACTTCAGTGATTATCTCATTGTGAGATTCAGTCAGATTGTCATTCATTCTAATCTGATTTTTTAAGGACATTGCCTTGTTTAACAGCAATGTCATCCACTTGAGCCTTGACTGCTACTTGCTGCTCAGCCAGAAATACTACAACATTGCCCCCTTTGTGGAAACAATCTATCATTTCATTCTTATGGAGATTTACTTCAAACCTTATGGATTTAATATCCTGAGCCAAATCAAATTGAAGTGATTTATGGCTTTCATCCACATACTTCTCTAGAGCCATTCTCTGCTCATCTAATTTAACTTGCAAAGCCACCATTAATGAGCTGTAATCAGCCTCTGGGGCAGATTGTGAAGTAGTAGTTTGCAATGCTTTCTTATAGCTCTGGGTCCTTCTCTTAAAGACCATCAGTTTTCTTTTCTTGGCATTTCTGATCTCTTCATCTTCTGAAGAAGATGAACTTGGAATGTCTACTCTTTCTTTAGGACTAGGAGGCAGCTCCTTCTCAGTCCTATGTTTCTCCCCCTCAATGTCAGCATGCTCCCCCCCAATCCTTACTTGCTCCTCCTTATCTGCTGCTCTCTCAATGTCAGGAAATAATTCTTCCAGAGTAAACTCCTGTTGAGTGTGAACTGGTGATACAGCTTTCTCAGGAGCATCAGCAGCTACAGATGTATCCTCCATGATCACATCTAGTGCTGGACTGTTGATATGAGGTCTCTCAAGAATAGATTGTGAATCCATTTCACTTGCCAAGTGAATTCTCTCTTCCCCTTGAACCTGTGCAGTAACTGTCTCCCCCTACACTTGTGCATTCTCAGTCAGGTCCTATACTTATACACTATCTATCACCTCCTTCACCTGTGCATGATCAGTTGTGTCCTGTGCAAGTGATCTCTCCGCAGGTTCTTTGCTTGCTATATCAGGTATGTCCTTGGTGAGGACCCTATCCCATCTAGATATGATCCTGATGTCCATTCTTCTCATATGATTAATTTTAGATCTAGGGATCTGGTGCATGACTTCTAGAATGGCTCCAGCCAAGTATAGACTCATTATTCTAGCCAAATTAGGCTTCTTGATGCCTTCCTTAATCTTTTCAAACAGTACTACAGACCAATCTGTGTTGAGTTTAAAAATTATCCTTGTCATGAGGTTGAACATATAGGCTGAAATCCTATCATGTCCCCCTGGCTTACACAGAATCACCATTCAAACCACTTCAGATAGAAATTTACCTTGCTGATTCATCCCTTTCCTGGTTATAGATGTTCCAATCTTCATGGTGGGATCCAATCTACACCATTGTAGTGCCTCCCTTGTTTTTGATACTGGTACTTCTTCTTCATCCTGAGTTCTTGGAAGATGAAGAATTTTTCTCAAACTTTTCAAGGTCACTTTGACTCTTGCTCCATGAACTGTTGATTTAATCTTAAGTCATGTTGATTCAATTGCAGCCGCGCCATAAAACTCAAGAATCTTTTTCTTCCATATCTTGGTTGGTTCGGATACCAGAAACTCCAAACCACTGTTAGTAATTAGGGTAATTACTCCTTTAATCTCTGAGTCAGCATCATCAAAGGCATGACGAACCAACTCATATCCTTCGTTAATGTTATCTTCAACCTTTGGCTCCATTGGGATGGAGAGAAAGCTTTGATTGAGAGAAGAGAGTTTGTCGACACAAGATTTAGTCTCGAAAACCAGGATAGCGTGTCGACAGAATATGTTCTTGACCTATTTATACCCTTCTAGACAAAGAAGGTCAAAAGGCGGGCAAAAACTGTCTGAATGTGTTGACACTGTTGAAATGTGTCGACACATACTTCTAATGTCTCGACAACGGCATTGACTACTATGTGTCGACACCAATGGATGATATGTAGACACTAGACATACTTTGTATTTCATCAGAAATTCAGTGTTGACACTTATTGTAAGTGTCGACACACTTTTTGGATGTGTCGACACCACAACTTTGGTTGTGTCGACACCACTGACTGAAGTGACGACACCACTTCTCTAGATATGTCGACACAGATTTACTGAAGTGTCGACACCACTTCTCTGGATGTGTCGACATAGATTTACTTAGCCAAATTTGTTAAACTAATCTATGTTCAACATACCTAATTCAATTTTAAATTTATTGAATTTAGTTTCATCTAGAGGCTTAGTAAACACATCTGCAATCTGATAATCTGTTTTGACAAATACTAGTGAGATGTCCTCTTTCTCTACATGTTCTCTAAGAAAATGTTATCTAATTTCTATATGCTTAGTCCTACTATGTGAAACAGGATTATTAGCAATAGAAATAGCACTAGTAGAATCACAAAACAAAGGTGCTCTACTTACCTGAATACCATAGTCTTCTAGCTGGTGCTTAATCCATAACAGCTGTGCACAACAACTTCCTGCTGCCACGTATTAGAACTCGGCTGTGGAAATTAACACACTAGTCTGTTTCTTACTACTCCAAGACACCAATCTTCCTCCTAGAAATTTACTAGTGCATGTTGTGCTTTTTCTATCTTCTTTACAACCTGCAAAGTCTGCATCTGAATAGCCTATCAGTAGAAAATCTCCATTCCTAGGGTACCAATGGCCTAGATTAGGTGTGCCCTTTAGATATCTCAAAATCCTTTTTACTGCAGTGTAATGAGATTCTTTAGGGCATGATTGGTACCTAGCACAGACACATGTTGCATACATAATGTATGGTCTACTAGCAGTTAGATATAGAAGAGAGCCAATTATTCCTCTATACAAAGACTCATCTATAGGTTTACCTGTATCTTCTTTGCATATAGGCATACTTGTTCTCATAGGAGTTCTCATGTTGGAGGATGATTCCATACCATATTTTTTAATTAACTCCTTGGTGAACTTAGATTGAGATATGGACAAGCCATCATCAGTCTTTCTTACTTGAAGGCCCAAGAAGAACTTAAATTCTCCCATGCTGCTCATCTCAAACTTCCCTTGCATAAGTTTTGCAAACTTCTTGCAAAGGTTGCTTTCTATAGACCAAAATATTATGTCATCTACATAAATCTGGACTAAGATTATCTTTCCTTTGGACTCCCTTAAGAATAGAGTTTTGTCTATTTTCCCCTTTGAGAATTTGTTCTCAATAAGGAAAGTAGACAGGGTTTCATACCAAGCCCTTGGGGCTTGCTTTAACCCATATAAAGCTTTCCTAAGTCTATAAACATAATCAGGTTTAAGAGAATCAACAAAACCTGAGGGCTGCTCTACATAGACTTCTTCTTTTAGATTTCCATTTAAGAATGCTGATTTTACATCCATTTGGAATACCTTGAAGCCTTGATATGCTGCATAGGCAAGGAACATCCTAATTGCTTCCAGTCTTGCTACTGGGGCAAAGGTTTAATCAAAGTCAATACCCTCTTCCTGCCTATATCCTTTTGCAACAAGTCTTGCTTTGTTCTTCACAATGATCCCATTCTCATCCAGTTTGTTCCTAAAGATCCACTTTGTTCCAATGATATTGTGGTCTTTTGGTTTAGGAACTAACTCCCAGACCTTGTACATTCTGAACTGATTTAGCTCCTCTTGCATGGCATCAATCCAATGTGGTTCCAGAATAGCTTCTTCAAATTTCTTTGGCTCTAGTTGAGATAGGAAGCTTGAGCAAAGCACTGTGTTCAAGTTCCTGCTTCTGGTTTGCACTCCATGTCTTAGATAACCATTTATTCTATTTGCTGGATGATCCTTTAAGTGTCTAACAGCTAGAGGTAGATTTTCTTCAGGTTGAACCTCTCCTCTCTTCAATATGCTGCACCTCTTGGTTTTCAACATCATCTAGGGAGTCCTGTACTCTCCCTGGACAGTAGTCACCATTTTCCACTCCCTGAATTTTAGTTGTTTCTTCTGTAATGGTAAGCTTGTCCATTTTCTCATTAATACCTGTAGAACTGCATGAGCTATAAGGCAACTCACTATTAATCAGTCTTGTTTCATCAAAGACAACATGTACAGACTCTTCTACAACTTGAGTAATCAAGTTGTAGACTCTATAAGCCTTACTATTGTTATTGTACCCAACAAATATCCCATCTTGGGATTTGGCAGCAAACTTAGTTAGATAATACTTGCCATTGTTAAGGAATTAGCACTTGCAACCAAAGATCCTAAAATAGGATAAGTTTGGTTTTCTACCCTTCATGATCTCATAGGGAGTCTTTTTGTGGCTTTTAGTGATAGATTCCCTATTGATCACATGACATACAGTATTTACTGCCTTAGCCCAGAAATATTCTGGGAGAGAAGTGTAACTCAATAGAGTTCTACCAGCCGTAATCAATGTTCTATTCTTCCTTTCAGCAATACCATTTTGCTGTGTTGTTCTAGGTGAGGAGAATTCTTGAAAAATCCCAAATTCTTCACTAAGTTTTGTCATACTCTCAGATTGAAATTCAGTGCCATGGTCACTTCTGATTTCGACCAATGTACTGTCAAGTTCATTCTGAATTTGCTTGACAAAGCTGTATAAAACACTTGAGGTTTCTGATTTTTGTCTCAGAAAGAACACCCAGGAATATCAAGAATAGTCATCTACCACCACAAAAGTGTAGACCTTCCTACCTAGACTATGAACTGGCATAGGACCAAATAAATCCATATATAAGAGGTATAGACACCTCATAGAATCATTGTTTTCAAGGCTATGAAAGGAGGATTTTGTCTGCTTGCCTTTTTGACAAGCTGAGCATATCCCATCCTTTATACACTTAACTTTTGGACCATTCCTTACTAACTCTTTACTAAAGAGTTGGCCAATTGTTTTGTAGTTAAGATGGGCAAGCCTCTTGTGCCATTTGACACAATGAGAGGCTCTCTCATCAGCTATAAGACAAATAGGAGAACCTTTGTTTTCACGCTCAAAGTTAAGACAGTACACATTTCTTTTTCTATATCCTATCAATATGACCTTTTAATCACTTGATCTTTTGATATGACATCCATTCTTAATAAATTAAATGTCATATCCTAAATCACTCAGCTGACTTATGCTTATAAGGTTGTGTTTCAAACCCTTCACATAGGCCACTTGAGTGATAGTAATCTGGTTACTAGAAATGTTACCAAATCCTTTGATGATTCCTTTTTCAGAACCACCAAAGATTACATTAGGCCCATTTATGATAGGTAAATACTCCTTCAGCAATCCCTTTGTTCCAGTCATGTGCCTGGAACATCCACTATCCAAGTACCATATAGGGGCATGGTAACTTGGACTCACCTGCAATAAAGAATTACCTTCCCTTAGAACCCAAGTAAGTCTTGGGTCCTTGGTTCAAGTTAGCTTCATACTTACCAAATCTACCTGCTGCTCTTCTAACAGGTAGACTGTTGTTCTTCATGACACTATTTTTGTGCCAACAGTCTAAGGCATAATGACCTGTCTTGCCACAGCACCAGCATTCATACTTGTTGTATCTATTTTTAGATACATTCTTGACAGTCTGGTTGACAACAAATCTTTTGTATTATTCTAGTACTACTGCAGCTACACCCACTATTTTCTTAGGAACATAGGGTTTATGGACATGGGCTGCCTTATTGATATAAACACCCTTGTCATTCTGAACTTCAGTCTTACTATGACCATGAGTATTCTCAAGGTCATACTTGTTAAAAGGCACTTATACCTTTCTAAAATCTATAGGGACTTTAAAATTCAGTGGCTAGACTGAGGCTTTGCCCTTTCTCTTAAATTGGATAGCCCTGGTGTTACCTTTAAAACCTATTTCAGCCTTACCCTTTTGAGCCACAAACTCATCTATTAAGGGTAAAACTTATTTTGGCTTGGAATAACTAGCCACCAAAACTTTTTCCTTCTGAAGTCTGGCTTCCATACTTTTAATCAGATCATTTTTGTATGTCATTGTGCCCATCTGAATAATAGTTATAGTTTTCAGTTTGGTAATCTCATTCAATTTTTGATCCAACTCTTTCTCTAAGTCAGATGCAGCCATCTTAAGATCTGCAATTTCCTTAGCCTAAGTTTTGGCCAGGTTTTTGCTTTTCTTTAGTGCCTACAACAAGTCCCCATATTCATCAATCAGCTGATGAATATCACCTTAAGACTCAGACCCATCCACATCACTTGATGCAGATATAGCTGACTCTGTGCCAGTACTACAATCTGAATTTCTAGAAATACATTGTACCTTACTAGGACCAGGCTGATCCTGATACTTGTCTTCTTCTGATACAGCCATCAGTCCTATGCACGGTTGGTCTTCTTGTTCATAAATAGAGTTCAGCAATTGCATAAACTCATCTTCTTCATCTGCTGTATATAGACCAATGTATGCCTCAGCTTCAGATTTAGACTCTGAAGATGATTTGTCTATCAAGCTCTTCTCCTTCTTAGCAATAAAGGATTTCTCCTTCTTGCTCTTTTGTTGAGTTTTCCTTTTATCAGCAGACTCCTTTCTTTTGTCTGGACACTCAGCCACAACATGTCCAGGCCTATTACAACAGTAACAAACTATCTTTGATGTTGTAGATTTGCTAGGCTTAGACCTGCTCCTGTCCTTCTTTGATGACTTTCTCTTTTGATAATAGTCATCCACAGGCTGAGATGTGAAGGGCCTTGACTACCACTGCTTCTTCTTTAGGAATCTCTGAAAATGCCTTGTGAAGGCAGCAAAGTCTTTATCTGAGTCACTACTGTCTGAACTTTGGTTGTCTGAATTATCTGAAGTAATTTCAGCAACTATCTCAGGAGGTGATGGAGACATCCTCCTATTCTTCCTAGTTGCTTCCACCTTGAGTGCCACAGACTTTTATCTTTGCTCCCCTTTTGCACTTTTCTCTTCCTCTTTCCTAGCCATCAGCTACATCTCATAGGACAACAATTTTTCACACAAAGTTGGAGGAGAGATATTTGCAAGTTTGGCCACTTCCCTAATGGCACAAATCTTAGTGTTCCAATCCTTTGTCAAGGATCTTAGAAATTTATCATTCATTTCATATGTACTGAAGATCCTTCCATAGGACATCAGCTCATTTACTATTCTATAAAACTTCTTATAACACTCAGTAATACCATCTGACTTTCCTTGTCTGAAACTCTCATATTCCTGGTTCAACATAGATTTTATATCTTGTCTGACTTCTTCAGAACCCTCCATGTAGACTATCAAAGTGTCCCGCATTTCCTTGGAGGTATTTCATGAATCAAATTTTGAAAGGTTGAATCATCTATGTCACTTACTATGATATTCTGGGCTCTTTTATCCATAGTTGTTAGGATGATCTCTTCCTTAGTCATCTCAGAAAATTCTTTGGGAGTTCTTTGAATTGCATCTAGAACTGACACCTTCATTTGAATATAAGGACCTTCCATTACTGTAATGTAGATCCTTGGATCAGAAGCCTCCATGAAAAGCCTGACCCTTTCTTTCCATATTCCAAATATCTCTTTCCTGCATATGGGTAATTTCATAGAACCTAGTTCCTTATGATTTTCTCCTGAACCCATTTTTTGATCTTGAATCTTCCTTAAGGATCTTACTCAGACTATTGAGTCCTTATTTGAGGAACCTCCCTCTGATTCCACTTGATAGAATTAATTTCAAGATAACCCAAACACCTAGAGGGGGGGGGGGTGAATAGGTTCTTTTCTTTTTTACTTAAGGCAGAATATTTTTTCAGATCTTAAAATAGAATCTAACAATTCTACAGCAATCACAGCACAAACATAACAATAACACACACATCACAGATTGCAAACAGGTTTATAGTGGTTCCCCAAGGTCTGGGTACATCCACTTCTCCCCTTCACCTATCTAGCAGTGTGCTAGATTCGGCCTAACTTCTTCCTTCTTCTCAGATCCACAGATCTTATATCTCAGAACCCTGAAAGGTTCCTACAACTCAGAACCCTATAAGGTTCCTACAACTCAAAGTGTAACAACACTCCTATAGCTCAGGCTAACAACCCTACTTCAGCCTTCCCACAAGGCCTACAACTCAGATAAAAATTTCTCCTACACTCAGAATCAAAAGCCCTACCACTCAGAGATCTATATCTCCTACACTCAGCCTTTATAATATAGGCTTACAACTTAGATCTATGAAAAGATCCTACAAAATTTGATAAATGTTTAGATGGACTCTTACCCTTGTTGAGAGAGAAGGGATAAGAGGTTTCTTGTTCAGCTTCTTGATAAAACTGATGGCTGAAATCAACCTGTTCTTAGCTCAAAGCTTCTTGAATCTGAACTCAGTAGGGTTGATCTCCTTTGAAGTTGACTGGCTAGCAGCTTCCTTCTTAGATTTTAGAATAGATCTGAATCCTTCTTAGCAGATTAGTTCAAGATCTGCTTCTTAAGAGACTTGTAAAAGTCTCCTCCTTTACTTCAACAGTTGGAGATCTCTCTCTCTCTCCAGAACTTCTGAAGTTTCTTCAGAATTCTTGCTTGAATTCTCCTTAGATCTTCTCACGAAAATCTTCTTCTGAGTGACGTGCACTTTCTTGATCAATGATCAATACTTCAATAGATGTTCCTGTTGTTGTTATGTTGTTCACGTACTTCTTGTTGATTTGACAGAATCCATCTATATATAGACTTTATTCATGGTAACCGGCTGATCCGGTTTCAAACCAACTTCTGACAAGTCTGACAGCTTCAGTAAACTTGTTGGAATACACAGCTGTCAAGTCTCCAGTCAGTTCTTGAACCTTTGTCTTTATCAATAAAGCGTCGAGACTGATTGTCATAATGTGTCGACACAAGTAGATTAAGTGTCGACACAATCTTTGGTGATGTCGACATAGCTCCTTTGGTGTCGACACTGCTTCTTGACACTGCATCTGTAGAGTGTGTCGACACTGCTTCTTTGTGTCGATACAAACACTTCTTTACTACACAGCAAACAACATTGTTGAAACTCTGTTATGTGTCGACACAAGTCCTGTGTGTCGACACAGTTGATGTAGTCACAGAATTCTGTGTGTCGACACTGCCTCCAGGTGTCGACACAGTTGATGTCGACTAATACTTTCTGTGTGTCGACACTGCCTCCCTGTGTCAACACAGTCAATGTCGACTAATACTTCTGTGTGTCGACACTTTTTCTTCTGGTGTCAACACAGCTTTTCCAAGTGTCGACACATGGACTTAGAAACTTTTTCTGCATTTTAGCAAATACTTAACCTGCACATATAAACTCAAAATAACATCAAATACACCTTGATGTATATCATTGAGCTAAGTGAGGCTTCTCCAAATAAGGTACACATTTTCCAATGTACCCAACATCTAGATTAAATGAAAGTTAAGATCTATCCCCTAACTTTCAATTAGTATCAGAGGATTATTAATTGCCTTAAGTCATTTCTTTTAATTGGTATCAGAGGATTATCAATTGCGTTAAATCATTTCTTTCAATTGGTATAAGAGGGTCGTTTCTTTGGTTGTACATGTTAACACCTGAACCAAAACGATCTGATAGATCTTATATTTCTTAAGAGTTTATCATGGCACAAAATGAAGAATTTTCAAGCACTGGACCTCCTAAGTGCAATCTGGATAAGCTTGCACTATGGAAGGTAAGGATTAGGTTGTTTATGAATTCTAATGATGAAGCCATTTACAACTCTATTTTGTCAGGTCCCACTATTTTATCTGCAGACTCAGAAGCCCAACAATTGCTAAAGATTGCTGATGCAAGAGCAGTGGACATCCTTGCTCAATAAATGTCTGATGACATTTTTGAAGGAGTTGCAGAATGTATTTCAGCAAAAGAAATCTGGGACTCTCTCACAGCAATGGCTGCTAGATCAGCTAAAAATAGAAAATATAATACTGACACTTGGAGTGACTCTAAAACTTCACCCTGTACAACTTAGGATGAAGAAGAAACAAGAGCAAGAGAGTTTTGTCTGATGGCAGTAAATGTATCTTGCAACAGATCTGATGATGAATAAGATTTTGAAGACTCATAATGTGAATCAGAAGAGGATCAGGTTATCTCTTCTTTTGAATTTTCGTCAAAACATTTTAAAGAAGATTTTAAAATTTTATGCAATGATTTAATTCAATCTTAGAAGAAAATAAACTTTCTCAGAGAGAAAGTGTATAATCTATCTTCTGAAAAAAAAAATCTTAAAGAAGATTTAAAAATGTTTCTGAATAATTAGCTTCTTTAGAAACAGTAAAAGACAAAGCAAAGATAATAGATTTAGATAATATAACTGAATTTTTACCAAAAATAATTAAAAATTTTCAGAAAATTTGTGTTCAACATAATTCGTCGAACGGAGCTCGACGAAAACAATATTGTTCGTCGAACAGAGATCAATGAACTCTGAATAGAGATTTTAATTTTAACTGGTCTGGAAATTATGATCGACGAAATCGATATACTTCGTCGAACCGAGATCGACGATCTCACTGCTCTTCGTCGAACTCAGGCCAAAGAAATTATTTTTTGTCGAACTAAAAATTTCAAAACAGAAATTTTTATCCTTTTGAAAATTAAAATCAAACTCAAATATTCAAAAATCCTTTTATCCAGTGGTTCATACCTTTTAGGAAATTGCACCCTCTAGGTTACAAAGATCAACCTATATGTTCTTTTATATCTAATTATTATGAAAAAGAACCAGGACCCAAGATAATCTGGGTCCAGAACTCCTAACCCCTTATTTCAGAAAAAGACCCTTCAGTACAAGGGTAGTTGTATAGGGTTGAGACTGCTTTAAAGGATACAGCAGTAGTAGTTTCAATTAGTAAAAAATCAGGGGTATGATATCAAGGAAATTGTTGAATACAGCAAGAGCAACATATCTGAAATATGCTCAGTTAAAGATTAGCAAAGAACAGCTACAGAGCCAATCAGAAGTTTTTCATATTTATACATCAAAAACTTTGTTGTTGTTTATTTTATGTTTCAAAGCACCCATTTTAAATTTGCTTTGTATTCCTTTTATGTAAATAGTATCCTCACCCAAATAGGGGGAGATTGTTGGAACCTTAGTTTGGATTTGAGTAAGGAATACTATTAGGATGCTTTTAGATTGACCCAAAATGTATAGTCAGGGTCATAGGATTATTTTTAGGTCTGCCTCAAATGAACTCCAGAGAAATCATGCAGAAGTCAGGTTTGACAAAGGCAGGAATTGAGCTCGACAATCTTCAAGCTGCGTTCGATGAACGTCGAACTCAGGTCGACGAAACTCAGAGTTCTATCTCTGAGTTGTGTTCGACGATCTCCGAGCTCCGGTCGACGATCGCTGATCTCAAGACAGAATCTCAGCTCGACGCAAAGATTATTCAGATTGACGATCTCTGAGCTGAGTTTGACGAATAACAGACTGAGGTCGACGAAATCTATGCAGTCTTATAGATAGAGATTTTAACAGCTGGCAAAATTAATTAAGGCATTTAATATCTCTCAGACTTAATGCTTATAGCCATTCAACAGCAGCAGTTAATGTGATTAATTCCCAGGACTCTTATTCTCTCTCAAGAATGCCTCAGTCATTTCAAGATAGAATTAATTAAAATGTTTGAATACGGCTAGGGTGAATATATTCAGATTAGAGGTTTTGCAGACAACAAGAAGAAGTGACTAACAACAAGACTAAGCAGTAGTCAGAATACAGATTCTGAAGAACACAACACACCTTTCTATCATATAGTGTTCTTCATAATCTTCTCCAGGCTTTCAAGAGAAACAAATTAATATCAGTCTATGAAGCTTGCTAGAGAGCAACATTAAATCTGAAGACCTATACACTCCTGAAGCAAAGCTTCCATTTCCTTAACAACATTACATCTCGGAGGAAGCTTTGACAACTATAGAATCCACATAGGCCCTGTTTGGCAGAGCGGCAGTACAGCAGCATGCAGCTGCTTTTTCTGCCGCTCCGCCAAACAGAAATGGTGTGCAGGCGGTGGCAAGAAGCCACCGCCCGCGGCAGGCAGCAGCGCTGCAGCTTTAAAAAAATATTAAAGCTGCAGCGCTGCATTGTTTAAAAAAAATTAAAATTAAAATTTAAAATTTATATATATATATATATTTAATTTATATAAACGTTTATATTATTAAACTTTTATATTATTAAAGTTATTTATATTATAACTTTAATTATTAACGTTATAATATATATAGTTTTAATTAATATATTAAAATTATTAATCAGTTAATTTGTATTTATAATTTATACTATTTAAATTCTTGACGCTAATTAATTTAAATATTAACATTTAATTAATCTTATTTGAATTTTATATTAATTTAACATTAAAATATTTTAACATTTAAAATTTTAAAATAATTAATTAATGTTTTAATGTTTGATAATTTTTGTTGTGAGTCACTCGAGTAGCTCGTAAATCGGTCAAAAATGAATTATCCTAGCTCATAAGCGAGTCGAGCGCGCATACGTGTGTTTTGATGTCCGTTTGAAATATCAAACGAACTCGAAATTGTGCGAGAATGTGCCTGTTTGAATTGTAGTGTTGAGCCGAACGAGATTGCGAAAAAAATCTTCAGCTCATCCGAACATATTTTGGGGAACCCCATGAATATTAATATATTTACTTTTATAATTAAATAAAATTAATGTTGAGCAAATTGTTTATTTATTTTTAGATTTCGTAAATTCTTCTGGTTGTTTAATTATTACTATCACTGTTTAATTCTGCACCACTGTTTCACACAGCACTGTAAATATAGTTTTCCAAACAGTTTCATAAATTTTTCCACCACTGCAAAACAGCTGATTCATGCACCACTGTTTCCCACCACTGCTTCCTGCACCGCCACAGCTTAGTCAAACAGACCCATAGTCTTCTCAAGTTGTATTGAGAATAGAGAAGACTATCATAACCTTCTTTCCCACCCCACTGTACAGGGTTATTACTCCCTTCAAAAGTAATTCTTGGTTGTGAGGTCTCCTGATCAAAAGGCTTCAGTGGTTTTTAGGCACCTGATTAAAAGCCTGAAGTGTTTCTAGATATACCTGAAGCAGATCTTGTGGTGATAGGTCACCTGATCAAAAACCTAAGTGGATTCCTACCATGGTGGTAGAAGAGTGGATGTACCCAGGTTGGGGAACCATTGTAATCCTTGTGTCGTTTGTGTGCTTGATTTTTCCTTCTTTATCTTTGTGCTGTGACTTTTTATTTATTAACTCTAGATTAGAAGAAAGTTAAGATCTATCCCCTAACTTTCAATTGGTATCAGAGGATTATCAATTGCCTTAAGTAATTTCTTTCAATTGGTATCAGAGGATTATCAATTGTCTTAAGTTATTTCTTTCATCCTCAATCGATGGAAAGAAGATCAAGATCATTACAAAGAGATTATGCAAAGCTTTGCATCTACCCAAGGTGAATGAGTTAGATGAGGATACTGACTTAATTCAGGATGATGTTAGGACAGCGTTAAGACAACACTGAAGTGGTGTGGGGTCTCCAAGCATACCACTGGGTATGTGTTGAGGAAAGCATTGAACAACAGAGGAAAGATCCTTGCAGATGTAGTGGGAAAAGCACTGCTCTATAAGATAGGTTCACATGATAAGATTTCTATGAAAATTTTTGAACTTATGACCAAGATCATTCTATGAAAGAAAACAAACTAGGGAAAAGTGTTGTTTGATAGAATTGTAGAATGCATCCTAGAACCTAACATGGGAAGAATTTTGTCTCTATATCTACACAATACATTCGCAGGAATCGTCAACATGAGGCTAGGGACTAAGATCCATCATATTAAGAGGATGGACTCGAGAATGTTTGATAGATGGGAAAGAGTTCTACAGCCACACCTTCAGTCTGCTTAGAAGAAAAGAAGAAACCAGTCTCATATGTCACCACAGAGAGCTGTTCATCTGAGAATAGTTGAGAAGTGCCTCATGACCCAAATCTCTCTGAGTCTATTGAGGAAATAAAGAAATACATGAGTGCTCAAGTCTCAATATCTTTTGAACCTACTACAAGGGTCCAGTTGGCCGGACCACAATCTGAAGAAAATCAAGCAGAAGCCTTGAACACACTAGATGGTGTACAAGTAGGAAATACCTATACTTATGTTCAGGGGGAGAAATATCAAATGGGTGCTACAGTTGAGGGGGAGATTCACCAAATAACTGCTCAAACTGAGGGGGAGACATTCCAGTCTGTTCAAGAGAAATTGGACACCTTCATTGAGAATATAGAGAAGAGGATTGCTAAAACATCAGAGGGTCCTGAAGTTGTGCTTTTCTTGCATTCAAGCTAAGGAGGAGAAACTTCTTGAGAGAGTTATTGAAGATGCTCTTGCTGAGGGGAGCAAAATCAGCTCATGAAGGAGAGTAATCAAATTCCTACTAAGAAGGTTCAACCTCCTGAAGCAATGGAAGAAGAACATCCAATAATCAACACTGTTGAAGATATGAATGTCCTTGTGGACATTGTCGAGGTTGAGGGGGAGATTAACAATGAACTCCCTACTCCAGAGAATGTTTATAATATAGACTCTTCTAAATTAGAGATGGGCAATGCTGCTGATGAAAATACAACTCAACACTCTTCTGGGTATAAGATGGTTGATTCTGAAGCTAGAGAAGAAGAAAGGCCAGAGTAACAAAACATCTTTGATGAAGGAACTTCCACCATGGCTGATGAGATGTCACCTTTCTTTCTAGCATAACTAAAAGGGTTGTTGGATGAACAAAGAAGGCAACTAGATCACTTTGTGGATGATTCCATAAAGGAACTGAGAAATGATCTTTCTACTGAGATCAAATCTATAAGATTTGAGGTTAATCTGCTGAGAGCCAACACTCTATCATTCTTTAAGAGGGCTACTCCTGCTGTAACTTTCACAGAAAGCAAACTGACAGAACTAGGTCAGATTCAAAATGGAATTATAGAGAATCAGAATATTCTTTATGGAAACATGTTGGTAGTCCACAATGCACAAAAGGAATTATTAAAAAAGGACAAGACCATTCTTGAAAGAAGAATAGGTGTATGCGCCCAAGTTCCAGATGATCACTTTCTTAAGCTCAAGGGCTATGTCACCATTGGTCTTAACTATCTTGATGATCAGTTAACAAAGGCCAGCACCTCCATGACTAAAGATGTCTCTGAAGAAGTCAAAAAGGGGGAGAAGGAAGTGATAAGGGCCAATACTGAAAATGCAGTTTGGGCAACAAATGTTATAAGAGGCTCAATGGGACTTGAGCAACTCACATATGACAACATACCTATTATTCCTGAACATGAATAAGAAGTACTACATGATGGACTGCTGGGCTAATACAATGATTAGTATGCATAGCAATATGATACTAAACAATATGACATTCAAGAAGGTACTCAGTGGGATGAACTTACAACTGATGCTGAAATTCCCTCTTTCAACCCTACTATTGAGCAGATTGTCAGGGCCAAAGGAAAATCTTTTGCTGAAGAACAAAAAGGGGTCAAGCTCAGCAAGAAGAGGTATATAAAAGAAATGGAGTTCAGGCCAAACTTTGAGCAATGGAGTACTCAATCTAGGACTATAATTTTGTCTTCCTGGGACCAAGTTATGTCCAAGAATTGAGAGGGGAAATCTTTATAACTCCTTAGAATTAGCAAATCTAGAGAGGAATGAAGAAGCTAGGAGGACGTACAGAAGGGATAAGAAGTCAGGTGTTTTGCCACCAGACGCATTAGAGCCAAACAAATACTTCCCCAAGCCTTACAGCTACTATGAGAGGCAGAAGGAAAAGAGAGAAGATGAATCAAAGACTACAAAGAAGACCAATAGGGGGATAGTAATTAAGGAGCCAAAACATTTGTGTATACCCCAAAATCTGAAACTCGTTCTGCAAGGTATCCAGGTCATCCTCCTTCAGCGCCAGACTCAATTCTCCAGTCTGCCCAGGTCAGCAAGTCTCTAGAGAAGCCCCCGGTTCACCGTTTCCTCTCTAGGTGGACTCCAGCATCAGCCCGCACAGGTCGCGGACCACCAGCCCTGATCGCGTCCTGCTTCAGCGGTGGATGGAAGTTCCAGATGGCGAGCCCAGTCTGCCCCCTTTGCGCGAACTGGCGTGTCTTTTCTTCTTTGTATCCCGTCACCACTGCATGGTTCTCCTATACCCCGGGCAGACGGTTAGTTTAGTCCTGCCCATTTGGGCAGGCCCCCGAGCCTATAAATAGGTGTAAGTGGTGCACCCAAAGGACGTTGACTCGAATCCAGGAGCCTACTTGTTAAAGGCTGCGGACTCTAATCTCGGGCTTTTCGGCCTCCTGCTTGCTCTCTTCCCAGCTCTTTTCTTCCTTGCCTTATAATCAACTCTTTGCAATAAAAGGATAGTGCATCGAAGGAGATGCATTCAGGCCGCAACGGGCGAAGTTTGGTGTCACCGCAATCAGCGGTCCTGACTGCTCTCCTTTCCTCATCTACTAGAAAACGTTTACTTGAAGTTTCCCCTAGCTCCCTTTCCCTTTACCAGAATTAGAGGCGTATTTCGTGCATCAACATTAACATTAACACGCGACCTTCAGATCTAAGTAATTGTCGAACTCCGCGGACTGAAATGTCAGGCCGTCAATCATCTCATCGTCATGTTCGCTCAAATCGCTCAAGCACATCAGATGAATTATGGGATGCGCTCGACCGATCTCGCAAAGACGCTGAACAGTCTTGAAGGGAGACTGAGCAGCGCCTCGACGCGATTAGTCGGGCTATAATGTTGGAGTTACCATGGTGATCTAGAAGTGGTCAAACATGTAATCTCACTACCAACGCGATATGAGCTTGCAGGGTCGCACACAAGAGCATGTGGAGAAGTTGGAAGAATGACTGTATTGGTAAGGGTTACCAATCACCATACAGAATGGGGGCCAGGCAAACGTTTCCAAGGAGATTCGTCGAGAATCATCGAGTATGACTCGACGACTCTCGACGAGTTTGTCGAGGATGATTCGTCGGGAATCGTCGACTATGACTCGACGACTCTTGACGAGTTCGTCGAGAATCATTCGTCGCGAATGATTCGTCGAGAATCGTCGAGTATGACTCGACGACTCTCGACGAATTCGTCGAGAATCGAATTGTTTGATTCCCGGCGATTGGTGATAATCGACGATTCCATCCTCGATTCTCGACGATTCTGCAGATGATTCTCGCCGAATCTGTCTGCTGATTCTCGCCGAATCTGGGCCTGATTCTCGCCAAACCTGGAGTTCATTCCCGGCGAATGATTCTGAAAACCTTTGTTGTGTGGTCTGCGGATAGCGATTCTCTTAGGTCTGTTTATACCTTTGGTATAAATAAGGACTTAGGGTTTAGGGATGAGGAGGTGTGCGTGCTTTTCTCCTACGGCCGAATCGAACCCGACGGAAGCGTTCCGCCGTGCCGATCCGCCGAATCACGGACCTCGCCGGACGGAAGAGTTCTGCTTCCGCCGATCGCTCGCTCCGCCAGCCTCCTCTCCGACGACAGTCACCGGTGTTACTATTCCTGGCGCAGACCTAGCAGTCCGTGGAAGTGCAAGGTGCAGTTGATCTCCTTCCCGACCCTTCATACGACGAAGCTCGGTGTTCTCCTGCTCGTGTGGATTTATACAGAGACGTAGACGTTATTCTACGTAGAACTCGCCACCGACAAGGACTCGAAGCTTGGAGCATCTATGTTGAGTTTTGACTCAACACCGGAAAGGTAACTTTTACCTAGTTGTTTGTTAACTTCTTGATTCAACATTCATGGCCCGATCCCAATCTCTTTGGGTTGTTCTTGATTTTTATTACTTCCGCTGCGTGCACAAGTGTTGTGTCATCCTCATAGAGAAACCCAACAGTGGTATCAGAGGGAGGTTACAGCCATGATTGTTGTTTTGGAAGTTAGGTTATTCCAGTGCGTGTAAACCAAGGGATTTAGAAGTGTTCTAAATGTCTAGATTTAATCCTGGATCATCAATTGTTGATGATTTTTCCAAGGGAAATCGGTGGGCCCATAACCCACAGGTTAGGGGCTCTGCCCCTTGGAACCCCGCTAGGAACGTCATGGATTTCGTGGTAATTTTTAATTGTTAGAAATTATTGTCTCCTTAGCAGTAACCATCCCTCGAGTGGTTTATGAACCCGTGTATTGTTTTGGATTTTGAATCCAACAAGGAGAGATGAGCTTGTCTACTGCTTTAAGTCGAGTTGCCTTTGCCTTTGTCCAATGCATGTAAATCTGAAGATTTGGAAGAGTCTGGATGTTTAGATTTAGCCCTTTCTTCTATCAAATGTTGATAGTACCATGTTGTGCACATAAGGGATGCATGTGGATTTTAGAAATGTTTTTTTGTGGATGTGCACATTGATAAAATGTTGATCATGGTTAATTGTTAACCTATTTTAAAAAATCCCTTCATCAAATATTAAGTCTTTGGATTTCTTCCGATGGATGACACTCTTCCTGCCTCGATCGATGAAGTGTGGGCTTGCCAAAGCAAGGTGCATTAATCTATCTTGTTAAGGGTGCGAGCGGATAATTGTGATATTCCACTATCGACATCGGGTATAACTTAACTAGGTGACCTCAAAGGTTGAGTGCCTAGAGGCATAGGGTTGGCATGCACCATATGATGGATGCAAATAAGGAGTTATTCACCAACCATACAAGAATTGCATGAGGATGCAATTGGCAAGCGTTGCCTACCTAAATAACCACATCGTGAGAGAAAAGCCAAAGCTGACTCATTGTGTTGGTGAAATACAGATCTTGTCCACTAAGAGAGTAGCTCGCATGAACTCTCCGAATTGATAGTGAGGGCTATTATTTTGAATAAAATAGTGGGAGTTTTAATTGAAGTCCAAATTAAAAATAAATTATATTTTGAAATTTTGGTACTAATATTATTCTGCATGAATTCTTGTAGAATTCCATGGAAAGTGGTTCACACTCCACTCTGTCTCTGAGAGCCATCCTTGAGAAGGATAAGCTCAGTGGGACAATCTACTTGGACTGGTACAGGAACCTGAGAATTGTTCTCAGGTAAGAGCGAAAGCTCTATGTCTTAGAAGAAGAAGCCCCCGAGGTGCCGACCTGGAATTCTTCCCGTGCTGACAAAGATACTTATAAGAAGTATACTGATGAATCCTTAGACGCCGAATGCCTTATGCTTGCCACCATGAACTCTGAGCTTCAGAAGAAACATGAGAACATGGGGTGCAAAGAGATTGACGAGCATCTCAAGAAAATGTTTCAAGGTCAAGCTCGATAAGAGAGGTTTGAAGTCATAAAAGCGTTGTTTCAGTGCAAGATGGGAGTTCGAGACTCAGTAGGGACTCACGTACTCAAGATGATTGGGTATATAGAGAACCTTGAAAGGCTGGGTTTTCCTCTAGGTCAAGAGTTGGCCACAGATCTGATCCTGCAATCGTTGCCGGACAGTTATGAGCAGTTCGTCTTGAACTACAACATGAATGAAATAGACAAGACACTGCCCGAGCTCCTAGGCATGTTAAGAACAGTCAATATCAACATGAAGAAGGCCAAGCCTGCCAGCCCCATACTGATTGTGCATAAGGGCAAGGGCAAGGCCAAGGGCTCTAAGAGGACGAAGGTGGGACCTAAGTCATATCTTGAGTCCAAGTCTTCTGCACTGAAGAAAAAGAAGAGCACGGTGAAGGAAGGGAAATGCCACCACTGTGGCAAGGCTAGTCATTGGAGGATGAACTGTCCTTCTTACATTGAGGGTCTGCAGAAAATGAAGTGAGGTTTGACTTCCGCTTCGAACATTTATGTTATAGAGATAAAACTTTCTGCTCCTTCATCTTGGATATTGGATACCGAATGTGGTTCACACATTTGTACAAATGTGCAGGAACTAGAAAGGAGAAGATTGCTGAGTAAAGGGGAGGTGGACCTGCGCGTCGGCAATGGAGCAAGAGTTGCTGCTGTAGCCGTAGGGGTTTACCATCTTTCTTTGCCAAGTGGTCTTGTAATAGAATTAGATAATTGTTATTTTGTTCCGGCCATAACTAGAAACATTATATCCATTTCATGCTTGGACATGATTGGATTTTCTTTTATAATTAAGAACAACTGTTGTTCTATATTTAAGAATGATGTTTGTTATGTTGTAGCCCAATTGTTTAATGGTCTTTATGTTTTGAACTTGGACCATCTGATCTATAATGTAGAAAATAATAAAATACTAAGAACAAATGACTCAAACCCTACATATCTCTAGCATTGTCATTTGGGCCATATAAACGAGAAGTGCATATCCAAGCTCCATAAAGATGGACTTTTGGACTCATTTAATTATGAATCATTTGAGCGATGCGAATCTTGTTTGTTAGGCAAGATGACTAAAGCCCCTTTCACTAGTTATACTGAGAGGGCTGAGGATCTCTTGGGTGTTGTACATAGTGATGTATGCGGACCCATGAGCTCCATGGCTAGAGGTGGATATTTGTACTTCGTTTTATTTACTGATGATTTCAGTAGATACGGATATGTGTATCTTATAAAGTGCAAATCCGAGACCTTTGAAAAGTTCAAAGAGTTCAAGAATGAAGTAGAAAACCAGTTGGGTAAAAGGGTTAAAGCACTCCGATCTGATCGAGGTGGCGAATACCTGAGTCATGAGTTCTGTGATCATCTGAAAGAGTGTGGTATTGTATCACAGCTCACTCCACCTAGAACACCACAACATAATGGTGTGTCTGAGAGGAGAAATCGTACTCTGTAAGACATGGTACGTTCGATGATGAGTCATGCAGACTTGCCTGTTTCCTTTTGGGGTTTTGCTTTAAAGACTGCTGCAATGACACTAAATCACGCTCCAACGAAAACGGTTCTGAAGACACAATATGAGATATGGACTGGGAAGCGTCCTAGTATGTCGTTCATTAAAATTTGGGGCTGTGAGGCATACGTGCGACGTCAAATGCCTGACAAGCTGGAACCCAAATCGGATAAATGTTATCTGGTGGGATATCCTAAGGAAACAAAAGGGTATTACTTTTTCCTATCATCCGAGGGAAAAGTGTTTGTCGCAAGGACTGACGTCTTCTTGGAGAGAGAATTCTTATCAAGAAAGACTGAAAAGGTAGAACTTGAAGAAGTTCAAGAACCACAAGTAGTTAATGAACCGGAATTGGATTCTAAGACAGGACTACAAGATGTTGTAGCTAGCGAACCTGCTCAAGAAACACAAGTCCTACGTAGATCTTGTAGACCTAGATTTGAGACTGAGAGATATGGATTTCTCATGTCTCAAATAGGTAATGTGTTGCTTATGGATCAAGATGATGAACCAGCAACCTACCAAGAGGCTATGAATGGACCGGACTCCGACAAATGGATTGAGACTATGAAATCCGAAATGGACTCCATGTATGCAAACCAAGTTTGGAACTTGGTGGAGCCACCTGAAGGGGTATGACCCATAGGGTGCAAATGGGTCTTCAAGAAGAAGACCGACATGGATGGGAATGTACAGACATTCAAAAGGCGACTGGTGGCTAAGGGTTTCAAGCAAATTCATAGTATTGACTATGATGAAACCTTTTCCCTTGTTGCCATGGTTAAGTCCATAAGGATATTTCTTGCTATTGCTGCGTATTATGACTACGAGATCTGACAGATGGATGTCAAAATGGGTTTCCTTAATGGAAACCTCCTTGAGTAAGTGTACATGATACAACCCGAGGGTTTTGTATCCCCAAATGAAGCAACTAAAGTGTGCAAGCTGAATAGGTCCATTTATGGACTGAAGCAGGCCTCTCGAAGTCGGAATCTTCGTTTTGATGAGAAAATCAAAGAGTTTGGTTTCATCAAGAATGAAGATGAGCCTTGTGTTTACAAGCAAATTAGTGGGAGCATTGTTGTCTTCCTGATATTGTATGTAGATGACATACTATTTATTGGGAATGACATTCATACCCTGAAAGTTGTTAAGAATAACCTAGGGAACTACTTTTTTATGAAGGACTTGGGTGAAGCGACTTACATACTCGGTATTAAGATCTATAGAGATAGATCGAAGAAGTTGCTGGGTTTGACCCAGAGTACATACATTGAGAAGGTGTTGAAGCGGTTCAACATGCTTGAGTCCAAGAAAGGATTTTTACCCATGTCTCATGGTGTGAATCTCTCTAAGGACCAGTGTCCAAAATCTTGTGAAGATAAGGACCGCATGAAGTTGATTCCATATGCTTCGGCAATTGGATCAATCATGTATGCAATGTTATGTACTCAACCCGATGTCTCCTTTGCTTTGAGCATGACTAGCAGGTATCAGTCAGACCCCGGTGAGTGTCACTGGATTGTAGTCAAGAATATCCTGAAGTACTTTAGATGGAAAAAAGGATGTGTTCTTGGTGTATGGTGGAGGGAAGAGCTCGTTGTAAATGGTTACACGGATGCTAGCTTCCAAACTGATAGGGACGACTCAAAGTCTGAGTCAAGGTTTGTGTTTTGCCTTAATGGAGGAGCTTTGAGCTGGAAGAGTTCCAAGCAAGAGACAGTTTCTTATTCTACAATAGAGGCCGAGTATATTGCTGCAGCTAACGCAGCGAAGGAGGCTGTATGGATTAGGAAATTCATCGGCGAGCTTGATGTAGTTCCTAGAATTTTTGGTCCCGTAGTTCTCTACTGTGATAACAATGGTGCAATTGCACAATCTAAGGAACCTAGATCTCATCAGCACTCCAATCACATACTTCGGCGGTTCCATCTTATTCGTGAGATTGTCGAACAAGGAGATGTGAACATTTGCAGAGTGCCGACTGAGGAGAATATTACGGATCCAATGACAAAGCCTCTCGCGCAGAGAAAGCATGATGGTCATACTAGATCAATGGGTATGCGATACCTAAATGATCAACTCTAGTGAGAGTCTTGTGGGTTGCATGTAAACATATATTCTGTTGGTTGTTTATTGTTTATTCATATGATGAATTATGTACCTACATTTTTCTTTTACCATTAATGGCATGTTCTTTTATTATGGTTTCTCTATGCGATAGTTAAATGTTAATATAATAAATACCCTTAGAATGTTTGCTTCCATAGGACATCAAGTACGTGACTTGAATTTGAGAGCCTATGATATATTTGAAGCTTCATTCTTAAAAGGTCCATGGTCGTAGTATCATCATAGAAACTTAGGGTGATGATGATTCATTAAGACTAGCACGTGTGTTGACTGATGACCAGTTCTCATAGGTCATGATATTGTGATATCAAGTCATAACATGGGTACTTGTTAATGAACAAGTTATACTAGACAGACCCAACCTGAGACTACTCTGTGGATTGTTATCTAAACGTTTCACGAGTAGGTCTCAATTGACAATAGTGTTGTAGTCCTTTGACCTGAAGTCACAGCATTCATCAAGTGAGGAAGAGCGTGCTTTGATGCCATCTAAAGTCTTCCTTGAGAAAGGTTGATGATAAAGGTGGTTGTTGGGCCCGTTACGAATCATTTGGGTGTTTGTGTGTGAGCAGATATGGGATTTGTCCTCCTATGGGACAAGAGTTGCATCCATGGGCCCCTTGATGGAACTGGACTGAGAAATGCATGGCAATGCTTGGTTGAGTCAATATGTGATATTGGACTCACCATTCTCTGGAAGTCCGTTCTAGATCAAGAAACTTGGATTTAGCTATTATGAGGGTGACACGGTCCATGCCTCTAGTTCTTTCCGTATTTAAGGGACAAAGGGAAAAAGACAACGCTGGGACATTGTTCATAAGGCTTATGAGTTATGAACTCTTATTGCTTGGGTAGAAATGATGCATTGCTAGATACCGCTCATTGTTTGTGAGGTTTTTGGTTTGATACTTTCAAGATTAAGTGGGAGACTATTGGAGTTACCATGGTTATCTAGAAGTGGTCAAACATGTAATCTCACTGCCAACGCGAAATAAGCCTGCAGGGTCGCATATAAGAGCATGTGGGGAAGTTGGAAGATTGACTGTGTTGGTAAGGGTTACCAATCACCATACAGAATGGGGGTCAGGCAAACGTTGCCAAGGAGATTCATCGAGAATCATCGAGTATGACTCGACGACTCTCGACGAGTTCGTCGAGGAAGATTTGTCTGGAATCGTCAAGTATGACTCGACGACTCTCGACGAGTTCGTCAAGAATCATTCGTCGCGAATGATTTAGAGAATCGTGGAGTATGACTCGACAACTCTCGACGAATTCGTCGAGAATTGAATTGTTTGATTCCCGGCGATTGGTGATACTCGACGATTCAATCCTCGATTCTCGACGATTCTGCAGATGATTCTCGCCGAATCTGTCTGCTGATTCTCGCCGAATCTTGGCCTGATTCTCGCCAAACTTGGAGTTCATTCCCGGCGAATGATTCGGAAACCCTATGCTGTGTGGTCTGTAGATAACGATTCTCTTAGGTCTGTTTATACCTTTGGTATAAATAAGGTCTTAGGGTTTAGGGATGAGGAGGTGTGCGTGCTTTTCTCCTACGGCCGAATCGAACCCGACGGAAGCGTTCCGCCGTGCCGATCCGCCGAATCCCGAACCCCGCCGGACGGAAGAGTTCCTCTTCCGCTGATCACTCGCTCTGCCGGCCTCCTCTCCGACGACAGCCGCCGGTGTTGCTATTCCTGGCGCGGACCTAGCAGTCCGTGGAAGTGCAAGGTGCAGTTGATCTCCTTCCCGACCCTTCGTGCGACAAAACTCGGTGTTCTCCTGCTCGTGTTGATTTTTGCAGAGACGTAGACGTTATTCTACATAGAACTCGCCTCCGAGAAGTACTCAAAGCTTGGAGCATCTCTGTTGAGTTTTGACTCAACAACGGAAAGGTAACTTTTACCTAGTTGTTTGTTAACTTCTTGATTCAACATTCATGGGCCGATCCCAATCTCTTTGGGTTGTTCTTGATTTTATTACTTCCGCTGCATGCACAAGTGTTGTGCCATCCTCATAGAGAAACCCAATATATAATGGCGCTTACTCAGTGGTTTGACCAGCCCCAAATGGCTTCTACGGGCGAGGTAGTCCGCCAAATGCCAGTTCGCTTGGTATCAACAGCAGCGCCACCGCAAGCCAGTTCACCTATCCAGCCCGTGGCCCCCCTGCGACCTCGAGCAGATGAGCTCGCTCCTCTAATGAACTTTTTCTGTGAGGTGTCCAGGAGAAGTCCAGCCTGCAGGCTCAACTTTGCTGAGAACAATCTGGTCGCGCGGCCTTCTGCGACCTCCGCTCTAGCTAAAATTGAAGAGTATCCTTTTGTGGATAGGATCCATCAGGAGCAGGCTCCTAATAATTTTAGAGAGCCTCGCATGCCCTTCTATACTGGGGAGTCAGACCCAGTCGCTCACCTACAGGCCTTTGAGGATGTCGTGGCTATGAGGTGCTTGTAAGATGGCTTGAAGTGCAAATTCCTGGTGACCACCTTCGACGGCCAGGACCGAGAATGGTTTCATGAACTGTACCCCCAGTTTATCGATAGCTTTGTAGAGCTTTGCCAGGAACTCCTGTTAAGGTTTGCCACTTCCTAGAAAAGGAAGAGTGGGTCAGCTGCTCTTTTTAAGATCAAATAAGAAGACAATGAGTCGGTAGCGTAGTTTGTGGATCGTTTCCACAAGTAGAAGCTAGGGGTCAAGAATGTAGATCCTTAATTCTATAAGATCGTTTTAGTCAACGGTCTCAAAGAGGGACCGTTGAAATTTTAGGCGACTATAAAAGATCCTGCCACATTCCATGTAACGACCCCATCTGTTACATGACGTATAGTAGAAGGTCCGGCCGGGGCCCCACACTATATGCCACAAACAGACGGTGAGGTCACAGGATAATACCAAACCATACACGAATCCTAACTCAGAGCATTCTAGCGGAAGCTTTAAGTTGTAAATTGAACTCTAACCAGGAATGTCCAATATATAAACCACAGTTATATATATAGCCACGGAATGTACAACAAATACACAGGGTCTGGCCTTAAGGCCTTTACAGTTCCTCTTTCCACACCGTATGGATTACAAACCTCGGCACGCAGGCCGGCCATACATGAGTAAAAGAAAACAAACAAAAACATTCGCATAGCCTTCAAGGGCCAGCCGCAGCAGCAGCAACAACAGCAGCAAGGGCTTCAGCCCTTCATTTACCACTTGGCTCTCCAGCACCTGCATAGGGACAATCCACCCAAACGGTGGCAAACATGGCAACGGTCAGCATTCAGCTGACCCAATTATAACAATCCTACCCCTTTCTCGGGGCAGTAGCATTCCTTCCCTGTACAACATGGTATCAACAATAGCAAATATGTGCTCGCAGGCACACTCAAGCCATCACAACCGTCAGCCACACGGCCCGACAGTCCGTGCACTCAGAGCACATTCTTGGTGCACCGGAAAACCAGGGTCAACACCACCGTTTACACGGTATTGAGCATTCTAGTCTTTTTGGCACGCGGGCCTAAGACTCTCATTATGCGCTCCAACAAACCTATAACCAGGCTTCCAAGTCGGACGGACATAACGCAGGTACGGATCAGCCACCCCTCGTTGCTCAAGTCGCAGTGCCACCTCAAATACGGAAGTATCCATGGCAATTTATAGGCGCGGGTCGGTTTCACCTTTCCTGTTCGGCAATCTGCCTTTTCATCGAGTTGCAGCCCAACGGCTCAACCGCACACAAAGTGGCAACGCACGGCCACAAGAGTTGCATCCAACCCTCTTCATTTCCTGGACTTCATCCAGTACTTCCTGCTGCACCAAGCAACAGGTAGGCACAAGGCAAAACAAGCCATAACCACGGAGTCTTCTCCGATATGCAAACAAGCATCACCAATCCAGACCAACATGTCCAGATGGGATTCACACAACATGCCTAGATCCGTACTCCAATTCCGGACTCTAACAAGGGGGACTTCACATATCTACCCCAAGGGATGCCACAACCCACCGCACACTCGCGGGGAAGGGTTTTCCCTATGCAATGCAGAAAAGAAGGACTTCACATGTCCAAGAAGGGAGATCGTTACCCTTGACGATCACTTGGGAGCCATCGAAATCTAGCCGGTGAGAAAGCACCGCAGCAGCTTTGCCTTCACAACGCTGGCCTCGGATCACGAATCGGACTACGGGAGCTCCGCCGGTGGCTTGATCTCCTTCTCCTTCTTCTTCCTCCTCTCTCTTTCTCTCTTCCTTAACCAAATGAAGAATGATTTCTTCATCAAGCCTCTGCTAACTTAATCCAGTCAGGAATCACCTGAGCCCTTGGATCAAAATAGAGAAAAGGAACGGCCACGATTTTCCCAAAATCCCATATTTTTGGCCGACACGGCCTGTGACACGCCCGTGTCACAGGCCGTGTACCCTTAAGAGGTACACGCGGTATTCGTATCGACTGATATTTACCAGAACACGGGCATCGACACGCCCGTGTCGGACCTGACACGCCCGTGTCAGTCATGAGACACGCCCGTGTCACCCCTGCCTCATCGAGCTCCAAACCCAACAAGCAGTACACGGGTAGGCACACGACATCGGACACGCCCGTGTTAAATCTGACACGGCCGTGTTCAAGGCTTGGTTCTGGGCCGTGTACTCCCCGGACTCGATCAGCCTATTTTTTGAGTGACACGCCCTGGGACACGCTCGTGTCCTAGGCCGTGTACCCCCGACATGCCCTGGGACACGCCCGTGTCCCAGGCCGTGTAAAACAGCCTGCACCTCAATTTCAATTTTGAGATTTTTGGGGTGTTACAATCCTCCCCTCCTTAATAAAATTTCGTCCCGAAATTTGACACGGCAAGGAAACAGAAACGACAATGCTATAACTTGATAACTTTGTTATAACAAAAGGTACACGGTCTACAGTTTATACAAACAGCTCGGGAAATTCAGCTCGCATGGTCTGCTCTCGCTCCCATGTTAGCTCTTCACGGCCACAATTGTCCCATCGGACCTTGACCATCCCGATCACTTTGTTCCGCAACTGTTTCTCGGCTCGATCCTCGATCCGAATGGGTCGAACCCTCGTCGTTAGCCCATACTCGACCGGTACCCGATCATTCTCCACTACTAGAGCTGGATCCTTGACAGCCTTACGAAGGACTGAGATGTGAAACACATCATGAAATCCACCCAAGTCTGCTGAAAGTGCTAGTCGATAAGCAGCTTCCCCAACTCGCTCCACCACCTCAAATGGACCAAGATACCTCGGACTTAGCTTTTTCAAACGCCGAATCCTGGACACGCCTTTGAAGGGTTTGATCTTCAAATATACCCAATCACCCACCACGAACTCCACATTCCGATGTTTGGCATTGTAGTTCTTTGCTTGACGATCTTGGGCTATTAATAGCCTCTCCCGAATAGAGCGTATAAGCGAGGTAACTTCTTCAACTTCCTTTTTCCCACTCAGCTTAGATTAGCCTGCTTCTGCCCAAGATAACGGTGTACGGCATTTACGACCATACAAAGCCTCAAATGGTGCCATGCCGATGCTCGCTTGGTAGCTATTATTATAGGCAAATTCTACAAGAAAAATATAATCTTCCCATCTCTTACTAAAGTCTAGGGCGCACATGCGGAGCATGTCCTCCATCGTCCTGTTGGTTCGTTCAGTCTGGCCATCCGCTTGGGGATGAAAGGCCGTACTAAACGCTAATTTTGTACCCAACATTTGATGAACTAGCCGCCAATCATTCGATGTGAATCGCCCATCACGGTCACTGACGATACTCCGAGGAACACCGTGCAGTCGAACAATCTGCTCCACATAAAGCTTGGCCAAGGTTTCCACTGAATCGTCTCTTCTGTTTGGAAGGAAGTGCGCCACTTTTGTCAACCGGTCCACAATCACCCAGATTGAATCATGACCGCGTTGAGATCTCGGCAACCCGTGCATGAAATCCATCGAAATGTCATCGAACTTCCACTCCGGAATGGGTAACGACTTCAGGAAACCGCCAGGCTTCTGGCATTCTGCTTTTACCAACGCACAGGTATTGCATTCCGCCACATAATGTGCTACATCTTTCTTTAGTCCGGGCTACCGGAACAGCTTTTTCAGATCTCTGTACATCTTTGTGCTCCCTGGGTGAACTGAGTACTTTGCAAAGTGAGCTTCGTACATCAACTCTTCCCTCAATTTACCCACACTCGGGACGCACACTCGACCATTTCTTCGTAACAAACCGTTATCCCAAGAGAATTGGTCATCCGGCCCATCTTTAGCATAGCGCTGGAGGCTTTCATCAAGCTCCGTTGCTCGCCGAACTCTGTCCGTAAGGTCATATTGAACCTCCATCTAGTTCAAGCAAGCATCGGTCGACGAACCCTTGTCAACACAAGATATCTCCAATGCTTCCAATTCCTGGATTAAACGCTGCTCATGCCTCTGCAACCAGCTTGCCCGTACCGGAGTCTTCCGACTCAAAGCATCAGCGACCACATTTCCCTTCCCGGGAGTATAGTGAATCTCGAAGGTGTAGTCCCCAAGGAACTCCATCCATCTTCGTTGTCGCATATTCAGATCCTTCTGATCTAACAAGTACTTTAGGCTTTTGTGATCTGTATAGATATCCACTTTCACGCCATAAAGATAGTGCCGCCACAACTTGAGCGCAAAGATTACCGCCGCCAACTCCAAATCATGGACGGGGTAATTCCGCTCATGCACTTTCAACTAGCGCGAGCCATAAGCAATCACTTTACCAAACTGCAGAAGGACGCAGCCTAAGCCGCTCCCGGAAGCATCACTATAGATCTCATAGCCATCTGTACCACATGGCGATGTCAACACAGGCGCTGTGGTCAAACGACTCTTCAGGTCTTCAAAAGCACGCGTACACTCCGGCGTCCAAATGAACCTTTAATCTTTTCTCGTCAGCGTGGTCAGAGGTAAAGCAATCAGTGAGAAGTTTTCCACAAACCGTCTATAGTAGCCCGCAAGCCCAAGGAAGCTCCTGACCTTGGCCACTGAAGACATCACTGGCCAATCTCAAATGGCACTTATCTTCAACGGATCCACCGCGATACCTTCTCCACTTACCACATGGCCTAAAAAGGCTACTGAAGAGAGCCAGAACTCACACTTTGAGAACTTGGCATAAAGCTTATTCCTTCGCAGGGTATGCAAGACCAACCGAAACTGGTTTGCATGATCCTATTCCGACTAAGAGTATACTAAGATGTCATCGATAAACACAATCACGAACAAATCCAAGTACTCTCAGAACGTTCGATACATTAGATCCATAAATACCGAAGGCGCATTACATAGGCCAAACGACATTACCGTGAACTCATAATGACCGTAGCGTGTTCCAAACGCCGTCTTGGGAATGTCACCTTCCCGAATCCTCACCTGATAATATCCCGATTTCAAATCCAACTTGGAATAGACCGTTGATCCTGCCAGCTGATCAAATAGGTCATCAATTCGTGGAATCGGATATTTGTTTTTCTCCATTAGCTTATTCAATTTGCGGTAGTCAATACATAACCGCAAACCACCGTCTTTCTTTTTCACAAAGAGAACAGGCGCGCTCCAAGGTGACATACTTGGGCGTATGTATCCCTGCTCCAACAACTCTTGCAATTGGACTTTCAACTCAGCCATCTCTTTTGGCGCGACGCGATATGGGGAGCGGGCCACAGGTTTAGCACCTGGCACCAACTCAATAGAGAAGTCAATCTCCCGCTGGGGTGGTAACCCAGGAAGATCTTTAGGAAACACATCGGCAAACTCTGACACAACCAGAACTTCACTGACACTGGCCTTTGGCTCAACAGCCTGAATTTGCGTGAAGAATAACTCCGCGCCCTTCCGAACAACATTGACGACTTGGAGAGCAGACAACAAAGTCCCGCCAACTCCTCGCATACCAGCGAACTTCGTCACAAGTCCGGTATTCTGGCCCAGTGTGATCTCCTTTGAGTTGCAATCAATAAAGGCACGCTACTCCGAGAGCCAGTCCATGCCAAAGATCACATCAAACTCTGATAACGGTAGCACAGCTGCACTCAAACCGAAATCCTGACTTCCTATTTGAACATCCACATCGCAAGCCCTAACCGCAAGCATCACACAGCCATTCGGCAATAGCACCCTTGTACTATCAACCGTCACATGACTCGGCACCCCAATTCGAGATACGAAGTCCTCAGACAGAAAAGAATGCGAAGCACCCATATCAAACAGGGCTCTCGCCGGACGATTCCGAATCAGGACAAAGCCTGTGACGACGACACTTTGCTTAATCGCCTCCTGCTGACCAAGGTGATATATTCGGGGCTATGCCTGGGACGCAGAGGAATCAACCACTGCTTTGCCCTTCTCAGCATAAGACGCACCCGTCTTCTTTTCCCCTTTGGGCTGAACAACCCGACAATCACGGGCTAGATGCCCCACCCGGCCACAAGTAAATCATGTACGAGACTCCGACCTTGACGTCGCTCCCGACACAACAGTCAAAGACACTTGCCCAGACGGCTTGGACCTCTTACCCCCTTTCTTCTGGTAGAATGATTTGCTAGGGCGAAGTGCTTGCTCTGGCTTCGACACAACCAAGCCCTTGTTCCCTTGCACCCGCCTCATGTCCTTCTCCAATGCACACGCAGTATCAACCAATGCCTGAAACCCTTGGTTCACTGAACTCGAAAGCAGGAACCTCAACTCATCCCGCAATCCTTCATAGAACCTATTCATTTTCCTTTGGTCATCCGCGAAGATTGTTCCCGCATACCGTCCCAACCTTGTAAACTCATGCAGGTAGGTATCCACGTTATCTTCTCCTTGCTTTAACCGTTGGAACTCATTTTCCATGGCAATGCGTTGCGCCGCTGGGACATGTTTCGCCAGAAATATTCGAGAGAACTCCTCAATCGATACTTGCGTTAATTGCCTGCCCGCCAAATGGTGTACCTCAACCTCGTCCCACCATAACCGTGCCTATCCTTCAAGAATGAAGGTGGCCAAGGTGACCTTTAGAGTTTCCTCCGCCCTGATCGCTGTCATTATCCGCTTGACACGCGATAACCAATCCTCTGCCTGCGTTGGGGATCCCATTCCCATAAACGTAGGCGGACTGAAGCTCATGAATTGCTTCAACTGTCGGTCAGTTGCTCGTGGATCGACTGCCTCAACCGGCTCGGGTCTTACATCAACACGAACTGGCACTACTATCGACTGCGCTTGCCCGGTCGGCTGAATCATGGCAAATAGAGCCTCAACAACTAAGCGAACAGTTTCCGCAGATTGAGGAGGTGTTGGCACCTCAGCTGGTGCCGCACTCTCATCAGAGCGCTGGGGCTCAGACTGCCCAGCACCACTACGCGTCACCTATAGGTGGACAAGACACACATTAGCGATCGCATGCAAGCAAAACAACAGAAAAGGAACGCGCAGATTCCTCAAACAAGATTATGTACATTCCTTAATGGACATTCCAGAGTTCATTAGCATTACAGCAGGGCGCACAAACACGCGCTCGCCACCCCATAAAAGAATTCGACCACGAATTCGAAAGAGGAAGACCGAACGAATCTGATACCAAAATGTAACGACCCCATCCGTTACATGACGTATAGTAGAAGGTCCGGCCGGGGCCCCACACTATATGCCACAAACAGACGGTGAGGTCACAGGATAATTCCAAACCATACACGAATCCTAACTCAGAGCATTCTAGCGGAAGCTTTAAGTTGTAAATTGAACTCTAACCAGGAATGTCCAATATATAAACCACAGTTATATATATAGCCACAGAATGTACAATAAATACACAGGATTTGGCCTTAAGGCCTTTACAGTTCCTCTTTCCACACCGTATGGATTACAAACCTCGGCACGCAGGCCGACCATACATGAGTAAAAGAAAACAAACAAAAACATTCGCATAGCCTTCAAGGGCCAGCCGCAGCAGCAGCAGCAACAGCAGCAAGGGCTTCAGCCCTTCATTTACCACTTGACTCTCCAGCACCTGCCTAGGGACAATCCACCCAAACGGTGGCAAACATGGCAACGGTCAGCATTCAGCTGACCCAATTATAACAATCCTACCCCTTTCTCGGGGCAGTAACATTCCTTCCCTGCACAGCATGGTATCAACAATAGCAAATATGTGCTCGCAGGCACACTCAAGCCATCACAACCGTCGGCCACACAGCCCGACAGTCCGTGCACTCAGGGCACATTCTTGGTGCACCGAAAAACCAGGGTCAACACCACCGTTTACGCGGTATTGAGCATTCTAGTCTTTTTGGCGCACGGGCCTAAGACTCTCATTATGCGCTCCAACAAACCTATAACCAGGCTTCCAAGTCGAACGGACATAACGCAGGTACGGATCAACCACCCCCCGTTGCTCAAGTCGCCGTGCCACCTCGAATACGGAAGTATCCATGGCAATTTATAGGCGCGGGTCGGTTTCACCTTTCCTGTTCGGCAATCTGCCTTTTCATCGAGTTGCAGCCCAACGGCTCAACCGCACACAAAGTGGCAGCGCACGGCCACAAGAGTTGCATCCAACCCTCTTCATTTCCTGGACTTCATCCAGTACTTCCTGCTGCACCAAGCAACAGGTAGGCACAAGGCAAAACAAGCCATAACCACGGAGTCTTCTCCGATATGCAAACAAGCATCACTAATCCAGACCAACATGTCCAGATGGGCTTCACACAGCATGCCTAGATCCGTACTCCAATTCCGGACTCTAACAAGGGGGACTTCACATATCTACCCCAAGGGATGCCACAACCCACCGCACACTCGCGGGGAAGGGTTTTCCCTATACAATGCAGAAAAGAAGGACTTCACATGTCCAAGAAGGGAGATCGTTACCCTTGACGATCTCTTGGGAGCCATCGAAATCTAGCCGGTGAGAAAGCACCGCAGCAGCTTTGCCTTCACAACGCTAGCCTCGGATCACGAATCGGACCACGGGAGCTCCGTCGGTGGCTTGATCTCCTTCTCCTTCTTCTTCCTCCTCTCTCTTTCTCTCTTCCTTAACCAAATGAAGAATGATTTCTTCATCAAGCCTCTGCTGACTTAATCCAGCCAGGAATCACCTGAGCCCTTGGATCAAAATAGAGAAAAGGAACGGCCACGATTTTCCCAAAATCCCATATTTTTGGCCGACACGGCCTGTGACACGCCCGTGTCACAGGCCGTGTACCCTTAAGCGGTACACGCAGTATTCGTACCGACTGATATTCACCAGAACACGGGCATCGACAAGCCCGTGTCGGACCTGACACGCCCGTGTCAGTCATGAGACACGCCCGTGTCACCGCTGCCTCATCGAGCTCCAAACCCAACAAGCAGTACACGGGTAGGCACACGGCATCGGACACGCCCGTGTCAAATCTGACACGGCCGTGTTCAAGGCTTGGTTCCGGGCCGTGTACTCCCCTGACTCGATCAGCCAATTTTTTGAGTGACACGCCCTGGGACACGCCCGTATCCCAGGCCGTGTACCCCCGACATGCCCTGGGACACGCCCGTGTCCCAGGCCGTGTAAAACAGCCTGCACCTCAATTTCAATTTTAAGATTTTTGGGGTGTTACAATCACAGCTCAATTGGTGATGAAGGTTGAAAGAACTCCATAGTTAAGCGTGCTTGGGCAAGAGTAGTACTGGGATGGGTGACCTCCTGGGAAGTCCCCGTACGGCCCAACTTAACTGTCGTGTTCGCTCATCAAAGGGAGGCTGTGGCCACCAACAACCCGCCTGTGGAGGGAGAGGGGTTGGGGTGCTTGGGCTGCAGCCCGGTAGCGATGCCTACAGCGGAGCCGTGGCACTACCACGTTGGATCGGCTAGGGTCGTTACATTCCAGGACCTAATCGCCTTAACCAATACCTTCATCGAAGGAGAGAATGCCAACCCTGTATATGCCCAACCTGACGGCAAAGGATGAAAGAAGGGACATGACAGACTCCTCTACAACCCGTCGTGCATCCAGACCCCCTCTGCAAGAATACTAGCCCCCATCACATAGGGAGAGTAATTTCCCGCACAAACGACCCTACCAAGGCCATCAACAGTTTCATGATCAGAAACTGTCGTTGGCCACCGCCCCCGCTCCTGTCTATCCTCGAATCTTACTTTTCCTTCAGATCCGAGATAGCTCCTCTTCGGAAGATCAGCAAAGCCATGGTCCCATGGAAGAACTCGCCGCTATGGGCCTGATAGTAGACAAGGTCATCCAAATCCTACAGAAAAAGACTGAGTACAAGAAAGAATTCCAGAAAATAGAGGGGAAGGCTCGAAACTCAGACCTTTTCTACGCGTTCCACAAAAAAAAGTGACATCCAACAGAGGATTGCAGAGCCTTTCGACATCTTGTGGAGCGGCTACTTGCTACAGGAAAAATGAAGGGCCTTGGTCTAAAGGAAGCTCCCGCGAAACCATCCACATCTAAGGGAAAAGTGGTGGCCGAGGTTTTTTTGGAGAGTAAGGACATTGAGGAGGCAGGATACCTTGGCAACATCAATATCAGAAAAAGTGTTTATACAGACGACGTGGGCGTCCTCAGAGACCTCTTTTGCATCCATGGTGGAGCAGAAGCAGAGTCAAGCCGGAAGTATTCCTTGTCCATAATATTTCGGCATGAGGTGGCCGTGAATTCTACATCCCCACCAAAGGAAATCATTACTTTTGGCCAAAAATATCTCCCGAATACGGCTAACCCCTTTAATGAGATTGTCGTGATCAAAGCGATTATTGAGAGCTACACGATCAAGAGAATCCTGGTTGATACCAGTAGCTCGGTCAACCTTATATTCAAGAATGCCTATGAGTCCATGAGACCTGGAAAGCCTTTTCTCTCATCCAAAGGGCCACTCTACGACTTCTCTGGCGAGAGAAAAGAGGTTGAAGGGAGTGTTATGCT
Source organism: Platanthera zijinensis (assembly GCA_039513925.1). Lineage (NCBI taxonomy): Eukaryota > Viridiplantae > Streptophyta > Magnoliopsida > Asparagales > Orchidaceae > Platanthera > Platanthera zijinensis. The sequence goes on from CM077087.1 coordinate 179,392,578, forward strand.
CTCAGTAACACTCAGAGGGATAACCAAGCTTACTTCATTCGTAGTAGTTGATGCATCAAGCAGCTACTGTGCCATATTCGGAAGACCTCTTCTTAACGAATATTAGGCGGTGGTTTCCACTTATCACTTAGCAATCAAATTTGTGGAAGGAGGTAAGTAGTATTTAGTCTTGAGTGACCCAAGGGAAGCCCGAGAATGCTATGCCAAAACGGTCAACATGATCGAGCATATGTCTCCTCCAACGGCTCTAGTTGCCATCTCAGAAGAAATGGCCCCGTAGAAGTGATCGAAGATCGGGAGGAAGTCCATGAAGGAGTTCACCTGGAGCCTGCCCAGGTAACCCAAGGAGTCCCGATTGCCGGAGATGAAGAAAGGAAACTTTCTATCAACTCAGAGCTACCTAAGGAAGAAAAGGCAGAATTGATCTCTTGCTTACTGAAGAACATGGATGTCTTCGCCTGGACGATAGAGGACAAGCCAGGGGTAGATACTGATGTAGCTTTCCACCACCTCAATATTTCTCCCGACTTCAAGCATGTTCAACAAAGGAAGAGAGAGGTGGCAGCAAAGCTGGCCGATCCTATCAAGGAGGAGGTTGCCAAGCTCCTCAAGGCTAAATTCATTCGCGAAATTCAATATCCTGCCTGGGTATCGAACGTTATAATGGTGAAAAAACCAGGAGGGAAATGGCGAATGTGTGCTGACTTTACTTAGTTGAAAAATGCATGTCCCAAAGATTGTTATCCCTTGCCTCGGATAGACGCTTTAGTAGATTCTGCAGTTGGATATCCTCTTATGAGTTTCTTGGATGTGTTTTTTGGTAATCACCAGATTAGGATGCATAAGCCTGACATCTTTCACACGTCATTCATCACAAACGATTGTTGTTACTGCTATCTTGTGATGCCTTTCGAGCTAAAAAATGCAGGTGCCAAGTATCAACGCGTGATGGATTTTGTTTTTAAGGAGCAAGAAAGGAAGGAATCTTGATGTATATTTCGATGACCTCCTCATTAAAAGTAAAACCTTTGCATTGCACTTGCAAGACCTCGTAGAGACGTTCACTACTCTGCGAAGGTATAACATGAAGTTAAACCCATTAAAATGCTTCTTTGGAGCAAATAAAGGAAAATTTCTCGGCAATATCCTTACACCCGAAGGGTTTGCCCCTTACATGGATAAAGTAAAAGCAATCCTCAACATGTCATTACCTCGCTCCCCTAAGGAGGTTCAACAACTGGGAGGAAGGTTAGTAGGCCTTGTAAGGTTTATTTCCAGAGTGGGGGATAAAATGTTGGGTATTGCATCCACAATGTACCTGATTTGAAGAAGCCCCTGTGCAAGCCAAGGTAAATAGACAATGTATTTGATGAAATATTTCTAGTTGTACTTGCAGATATTCCATGCTAAGTACACACCAATGACAGGGTACAGTGGGTCAATATACACGGGTCTGTGCAACGTAATCCCTCGTTGAGCAGATCAGTGTGTTGGCCTACGTGTACTCTCTCTATTGGGGTGTACTTAATTTCAAGTACAGGGCTATGGTAAAGCACGAGCAGACAAGGAGCAAGGATGGACCAAAGACCAGCTCAAGGAAAGAAAGAGGAGAAATCACTCAAGTAAGAATCGACGAGAATCACTAAGTGATTCTCGCCGATTCGGCGAGAATCACTAGTGATTCTCGCAGAGTCGTCAAGAATCACTAGCTGATTCTCGCCGGTTGAAGCCGGCTGCTTCGACTCAGACAGGGAAATTTTCTAAGGCAGAATCGTCGAGAATTACTTATGATTCTCGCCGATTCGTCGAGAATGACCTTGCATTCTCGACGATTCGGTGAGAATCAAAAGTGCCTCCCGCCGATTCTCCCCGGCTTCTGTATCTGTGCAGTCAGATTTCGGCTAAGTAGAAGTCGGCGAGAATCATAAGTGATTCTCGCCGATTCGGCGAGAATCACCTATGATTCTCGCCGAATTTGACTTGGCAATTTTTCTGAAAGTTCTGGACCGGTCCAAGTTATCTGCAGCTGTTTGAACCGGACCTTGGTCCTTACTTTGGTGGGACCCACAACGGTCATCTTCTTGACCTAAGGTATATATACACTGTATTTGTGAACAGTAAAAGGGTCGGATATATGGAATTTCAAAAAGAACGAGCGGCCGACGACAAAACCCTAATCTCGCGATCTTGCTCCGCCGTCTTCTCCGCCGCTCGTACGGTTGTCGCCGCTGCTGATCTCAGGTTCTTCCAGATCTCCGGCGACTGAAGCTTAGGCTAGCATTGCGTCTCGCGCGTCTAACGAGAGATCCCTTGCCTCTTGATTCGTTGATCGGGAAAATCTTTCCCCTTCCGAATCGATCGAGACGATCGATCCTTGTGTGACCGTTGGAAGATCGTGCTTCCTTTGCTACGAAGTTTGAATCAAGTTGGCACTGCTGCTGCTCTCCGTCGCCGCTGCTGATCCCGAGAAACTTGCCGCCGCCTCACGCCGCCGCCGGTTTCGGGAAAGATTCACTCCAAGTGAGGTCTAAGGCTGTGCACTCTTCGTCGACTTCAAGAACACGTCGTCAATCGAAGAGGGTCACCTTACTCTCCAAACGTTGTTTGTATTTCTTACAAGCTAGTTTTTAATTTCCTTGTAACGGACCGATTGGTCCCTAGTTGTAAGGGTTGGGTGCAACCCGGATTGTGGGAGTGTTGACTCCTACGTGTGGAAGGGTTCCTTCCGTTAGTGCAAGGATTGGATTTCAATCCTGTTGGTGAAGTGACCGAGTCATCCCGTGTTGGGAGATAGGTCGAAGGGGGAAAAGTGGACGTACCCAAATCGGGGAACCACTATAAATTGCCTGTGTATTTTCTGTGCTTGGTTGCTTTGTTTTCTTGTGCAGGTAAAATCATAATTCCGCAAATACGCTGCAGAGACACCTATTCCCCCCCCCCATAGGTGAACACAGTTGACACTAGGTGGACTTTCAAGTGGTATCAGGGGGAGGTTACTCATCAAAAAGGTTCACACCTTGAGTAGAATCCTGCCACCCGTGTCAAGAAGCAGATAGATATCTTCCATGGAAGGACTCAAGCACTCCGGCAAAATCCCAGTATGTACCAGACTGAACTTTCCTATCTGGAAGGAAAGAATCAGATTCTACATGGAAGCAGTCGACCCCCGGCTCTTCATGATTGTGGAGGAGGGACCTTACATTCCCACTAAGGCCTCCACCATTGATCCTACCAAGAAAGTACCCAAGAAACTCTCTGAAATGGACAAAGACGAAATGGTGCTGTTCGGACTCGACAAGAAAGCTCAGAACATCCTGGTGAGCGCAGTTGACGACTCCATGATGCAGAACTTCAGCAATTGCAGGACAGCCAAGGATCTCTGGAGCTGTCTGATTGTCTTAATGGAGGGCACAGATGAAGTGAGGGACGATCGGAGATCCCTCCTCAATCAGAAATATGAGGCCTTCAGACAAGGGCCAAAGGAGGAGATCGGAGTCACCTTCGAAAACTTCCTCAAGATCGTCAATGCACTCAAAGGATATGGAAGAGTGTTCACTGACGGTGAACTCAATGATAAATTCCTTAGGTCCCTCACTAAGGAATGGGACACAAAGATCTGCGCCATCCGCGAGTTTGGCAGACTTGCGGAAACCGACCCTCAGATTCTGTTCGGGAAGCTCATGTCCTATGAGCTTCAGTTGAACACAAGGAAGGCTGAAGAGGAAGCAGAGAAAGCCGCGGCCAAGGAAAAGACGGTGGCCCTAAAAGCCATTCACTCCAGAAAGGGTAAGGGTGTCGCTTCCTCCCGGGCATGGAAGAGGGAAGAAGAGGAAGACTCTGAGCCAAGCTCCTCCGGATCAGAGTTATCTGAGGAAGATTTATCCCTTATCACAAGGGAATTCAAGAAGTTCCTCAAGCTGAGGAATCAGAGAAAGAGAACCGGCTCCTCCTCAAGGGATCAGAAGAAGAACTATTCCTCTGACAGGTATGTCTCCAAACCGAACAAACACCGCTCTTCTGACATTATATGCTTTGGTTGCAACAAGCCAGGACACGTCGTGGCCGACTGCCATCAAGGCAAGAGAGAAAAGGGAAAGGGAGAGGAGCACAGGTCCTCAAGAGACAAGAAGAAGGAGAGGAGTTACATCGCAAAGAAGCCAAGGATGCTGAGTGAATCTGACACGTCAGACACCAGCGATGATGAGGAAGCCTACTTTGGGCTAATGGGTCGCTCTGACTCAGAAGGAGATTGCCCCCCATTTACTGGGAAGGTAAAAGCTCACACCCCTCTCTCCGACTCTGACACTGATCCTGAGTCTCAGGATGATGAAGCTGAGGATTGCCCCTCTGCCCTTGATGCTGAGCTCCTAGAGAAGTATGAGCTTCTGCTCAATACATTCCTGAAATGTCGAAAGAAACTGAAGGCGGAGAAAAAGGAAGTCAAATTCCTTAAAGGTGAGAGTGTCTCCCTGAGGGAAGAGATCACCAGTTTGATCACCCTCTGACAGGAGCGCCTGGACCTGACTTCAAAGCATTCAGAGTCTCTTAAACTCCTTGATCTTAAGCAGGAGGAAGTCGACAAGTTGGAAGAACTACTTGCGGCAGAAAGGAAGATCGTCAAGAGCTTCTCTATGCCAAAAACTGTTCTTCCATTAGTTGACACCTTCTCTGCTCAAGCCAAAGGGGCAGGCCTGGGGCACGTAGGGGTATCTAGCTCCTCGTCCAGGAGAAACAGGAACAGGAGAAAGAATAAGGCTGCCAAGAAAGCCTCTACTGATGAGAAAGGAAAGGCCCCACTCAGTCCTGTTGAGTTCAGAAAGCCTAGCTTTCCCTGTAACCAACATGACTTTGAGTCAACATATGGGCATCACTTCAGGCCCTCGGTTACAAAGCCGAAGAGCCGATATGATGGGTGGACCTTTCCCCGTAACTTCAGTGAGAGTGTCTTCAAGGCACCCTATGAGGAAATCCACTTGGGAAATTATGGTCAATTCTCTAGCGGCCATAATAGGAAGCTGGCACCTAAGGCCAAACCTGTTACACTGAAAAGCCTAGAGGTGAAGAAGTCATGTGACTGTGGTCATCATGTTGCCTCCACCTCCAGGTCTTCGGCCCCAGTTGAACCCCACGTTTCATGGGTAAAGCAGGCACCTAAGAGGAAGTATAACAGGTTTAACTGCTGGTGCTGTGGCAAAATTGGTCACTTTGCCGTGGATTGTTGGTTTAATCCAAAGTATAACGAGACTCCTTATGTTAGCAATGCGAGGCCGACCACTCGTAGAGTTAACCAATCAAGGGGGAGTATGCTAACAAGGAATCTAGGACCCAAGTTTGATTGGGTTCCTAAGGCAAATTAATTCTGTTTTGCAGGGATGTCCAAAGGCCAACAAAACTCCTATTTGGTATTTGGACAGTGGATGTTCCCGTCACATGACCGGGACAAGAAGCCTGCTGAGGGAGTACTCTCCAGTCGAGGATGGACCCAAAGTCATATTTGGGGGATCTGATCGGGGAATCACCAGAGGTTACGGTACGATTTCCAACGGTACACTCTCCATCACTAACGTAGCTTATGTTGAAGGGTTAAATCACATCCTGATCAGCGTAAGCCAGTTATGTGATAAAGGGTATGACGTTAAGTTCTGCAAGGATAAATGCCTGATAATATCATGTGACTCTTCGGAGACCGTATTAACAGGTATTAGGAGCAGAAATATTTTTTGTTTAGACTTTCTTAGTTTAGACTCTTCTACCCCTGTATGCCTAGTAGCAAAAGGCAGTGCATCTCTTTGCGAACAATAGCACAAGAGATTGGCGCATATTAATTACAAGACGATTAATATGCTATTTTCAAAAGACTTAGTAAGGGATGCTCCCATTATTAAGTGCATTAAAGATAGTCCATGTCCTGCATGTCAAATGGGCAAGCAGACTCGGGCTACCTTTAAGAGCATCCCAGACAAAGATTCCTCCAGGTGTCTTTACCTTCTGCACATGGACCTGTTTGGTCCTATGCAAATTCATAGCTTAGGAGGGAAGTCGTATACGCTAGTGATTGTAGATGATCACTCTCGGTTTACGTGGGTGTTCTTCTTAAAACGCAAGTCAGATACGTTTGACATCTTCACTAATTTTGTCAAGCAGATACAGAACGAACTTAACTGCTCGGTGGTCAAAATCAGAAGTGACCATGGAACAGAGTTTGAGTCTGGGGCTATGACAGAGTTCTGTGAAGAACTTGGTATCTTCCATGAATTCTCCTCCCCTCGCACTCCTCAACAGAACGGAGTGGCGGAGAGGAGAAATAGAACACTCATTGAGGCAAGCACGACAATGTTGAATGATGCCTCTCTCCCAGAATACTTCTGGGCCGAGGCTGTCAATACGGCTTGTCATGTCCAAAACCGGGCATTGATTAACAAAAGCCATCGTAAGACTCCCTATGAGCTACTGAAAGGCAAGAAACCAACCATGTCCTACCTGAGGATCTTTGGGTGCAAATGTTATGTACTGAATAATGGGAAGTACCCGCGTACTAAGTTCGGTGAAAAATGCTTCGAAGGCATATTTATGGGTTATAGTAGCCGCAGGCGGGCTTATAGAGTTTTCAACAAGAAAACCCTAGTGGTAGAGGAGTCAATCAATGTTGTATTTGATGAAGGAAGTTTGCTTAATTGCAAGACTTCTAGTCCTCTTCCTGAAGATGTAGGTGACAGACTCGAAGGGTTGCAACTGGATCAGCCCGAGAAAGATGCACCTCCAACATTCGTCAAGGTATCCACTTCTACGCAGATCGGAGAAGTTGAAAATCAAAATGGAGCAAATCCTCTAGAAGAAGGCGATGCCCAAGAAGTAGTCGACGCTCCTGACGTCAGACTTCTACAGCTCAGACACGTGAGGGATCATCCCAGAGATCAGTTCATCGGAGATCCTCGTGACGGGGTCAGAACTCGCCGAGGTACTATTAACGAGATTTTGCATCTTAGCTTTCTGTCCCAGGTTGAGCCAAAGAAGTTCGACGAGGCAAACAAGGATGCTGCATGGATTTTGGCCATGCAAGATGAATTGCATCAGTTCGAAAGATGCAACGTTTGGACGCTTGTGCCCAGACCTCAAAAGCAGAATGTGATTGGCACCAAGTGGATCTTCAGAAACAAACTGGATGAACATGGTGTCATCATAAAGAACAAGGCCAGGCTCGTGGCTCAAGGTTACCGTCAGGAGGAGGGGATTGATTTTGACCAGACGTTTGCACCAGTTGCACGGCTCGAAGCTATCCGGCTATTCCTAGCTTATGCCTCCCACAAAGGATTCACAGTTTATCAGATGGACGTGAAATCAGCTTTCTTAAATGGAGATTTGAAAGAGGAAGTATACGTCGCTCAACCCCCAGGTTTTGTCAATCCTACTTATCCTAGTCATGTATATTTTCTTAATAAAGCACTATATGGCTTAAAACAAGCTCCTCGAGCTTGGTATGAGACACTGTCTAGTTTTCTTCTTGAGAACAAATTCTCTAGAGGAAAAATAAACAAGACACTGTTTCTCAGGGAAGTCAAAGGCAAGATTTTGCTGGTGCAAATCTATATTGACGACATTATATTTGGCTCCGCAGACAACAATCTTTGCAAAAAGTTTTCCAAACTTATGCAAGGAAAGTTTGAAATGAGCAGTATGGGGGAGCTGAAGTACTTCTTGGGACTTCAAGTGAAACAGTCTGAGGATGGAATCTTCATCTCTCAGACGAAGTTCACAAATGAACTCCTCAAGAAGTTCGGAATGGAGAATGCAACCTCTATGAGGACTCCAATGGGATCCACTATGTCTCTGGATAAGGATGAGAAAGGTAAACCTTTCGATGAAACCAAATACAGAAGCATCATTGGATCCCTGCTCTACCTTACTGCCAGTAGACCAGATATCATGTTCTCCACATGTGTTTGTGCCAGATATCAGGCGAACACTAAGGAATCTCATTATGTCGCTGCAAAGCGAATTCTTAGATACCTTAAAGGTACTCCCAATCTTGGCTTGTGGTACCCGAGAAACAATGATGTCGAGCTAATAGGTTTTTCAGATGCTGATTTTGCAGGGAGTAGGGATGACAGGAAAAGCACTTCCGGGACGTGCCAATTCCTCGGAAGAAGGCTTATCTCCTGGAACAGCAAGAAGCAAAATTGTGTTGCAACCTCCACAGCAGAGTCTGAGTACATCTCGGCAGGGAGCTGTTGCGCACAACTCCTATGGATAAGGAACCAGTTAGCAGACTATGATCTTCAGTTCAAGGAAGTACCCATGTTCTGCGACTCCTCAAGTGCAATTGCCATCGCAAACAATCCAGTATCGCATAGCAGAACAAAGCATATTGAAGTGCGCTACCACTTCATTCGGGAGCACGTGGAGAACAAGGACATCTCTCTCTGCTATGTCCCCACGGACAAGCAGATTGCAGATATTTTCACAAAGCCCTTAGACGAGGCCAAGTTCAGTCTCTTCAAAACTGAATTGGGGATGCTCAACTATGAGGAATAAAGCCTCCAGACGCTCCTGGCTCGTGCCTCTAGGGGGAGCATCTGCCAGCATTTCAAGTGACAACATAAGTGCACGAACTGAGGGGGAGCATGGTGTCCGGTGCACCAGACCCAAATTTGCAGAAGCCGAAAAGGGGGAGATTACCCTCTCGGCTAAGGCTAAGGTAGCTGAATGCTCTCGTTTGCTCTCAAGTAACGGGTAATGCTTATCCCTATCACCTCATTTTTAAGTTTCGGTTTTTCATTCCTATATGCTCTATTCACCTTAGCTTGTAGGGTTTAGGCTTCTTCAAATAGGGGGAGATTGTTGGGTATTGCATCCACAATGTACCTGATTTGAAGAAGCCCCTGTGCAAGCCAAGGTAAATAGACAATGTATTTGATGAAATATTTCTAGTTGTACTTGCAGATATTCCATGCTAAGTACACACCAATGTCAGGGTACAGTGGGTCAATATACACGGGTCTGTGCAACGTAATCCCTCGTTGAGCAGATCAGTGTGTTGGCCTACGTGTACTCTCTCTATTGGGGTGTACTTAATTTCAAGTACAGGGCTATGGTAAAGCACGAACAGACAAGGAGCGAGGATGGACCAAAGACCAGCTCAAGGAAAGAAAGAGGAGAAATCACTCAAGTAAGAATCGACGAGAATCACTAAGTGATTCTCGCCGATTCGGCGAGAATCACTAGTGATTCTCGCCGAGTCGTCAAGAATCACTAGCTGATTCTCGCCGGTTGAAGCCGGCTGCTTCGACTCAGACAGGGAAATTTTCTAAGGCAGAATCGTCGAGAATTACTTATGATTCTCGCCGATTCGTCGAGAATGACCTTGCATTCTCGACGATTCGGTGAGAATCAAAAGTGCCTCCCGCCGATTCTCCCCGGCTTCTGTATCTGTGCAGTCAGATTTCGGCTAAGTAGAAGTCGGCGAGAATCATAAGTGATTCTCGCCGATTCGGCGAGAATCACCTATGATTCTCGCCGAATTTGACTTGGCAATTTTTCTGAAAGTTCTGGACCGGTCCAAGTTATCTGCAGCTGTTTGAACCGGACCTTGGTCCTTACTTTGGTGGGACCCACAACGGTCATCTTCTTGACCTAAGGTATATATACACTGTATTTGTGAACAGTAAAAGGGTCGGATATACGGAATTTCAAAAAGAACGAGCGGCCGACGACAAAACCCTAATCTCGCGATCTTGCTCCGTCGTCTTCTCCGCCGCTCGTACGGTTGTCGCCGCTGCTGATCTCAGGTTCTTCCAGATCTCCGGCGACTGAAGCTTAGGCTAGCATTGCGTCTCGCGCGTCTAACGAGAGATCCCTTGCCTCTTGATTCGTTGATCGGGAAAATCTTTCCCCTTCCGAATCGATCGAGACGATCGATCCTTGTGTGATCGTTGGAAGATCGTGCTTCCTTTGCTACGAAGTTTGAATCAAGTTGGCACTGCTGCTGCTCTCCGTCGCCGCTGCTGATCCCGAGAAACTTGCCGCCGCCTCACGCCGCCGCCAGTTTCGGGAAAGATTCACTCCAAGTGAGGTCTAAGGCTGTGCACTCTTCGTTGACTTCAAGAACACGTCGTCAATCGAAGAGGGTCACCTTACTCTCCAAACGTTGTTTGTATTTCTTACAAGCTAGTTTTTAATTTCCTTGTAACGAACCGATTGGTCCCTAGTTGTAAGGGTTGGGTGCAACCCGGATTGTGGGAGTGTTGACTCCTACGTGTTGAAGGGTTCCTTCCGTTAGTGCAAGGATTGGATTTCAATCCTGTTGGTGAAGTGACCGAGTCGTCCCGTGTTGGGAGATAGGTCGAAGGGGGAAAAGTGGACGTACCCAAATCGGGGAACCACTATAAATTGCCTGTGTATTTTCTGTGCTTGGTTGCTTTGTTTTCTTGTGCAGGTAAAATCATAATTCCGCAAATACGCTGCAGAGACACCTATTCCCCCCCCCCATAGGTGAACACAGTTGACACTAGGTGGACTTTCATAAAAGCGCTTCATTTTTCAAAACTCTTCGAGGGGGATCTTAATTCGAATGGACTGAAGAGAGCGCAAAATATTTTGAGCAACTTAAAAAGCAACTCACCTCAACTCCTTTGCTTCAAAGTCCTCGGGCTAGAGAAATGTTGTACATCTACCTAGGAGTCGGCTCGGAGGAAATAAGCTCAGTTCTTGTTAGAGAGGAAGGAAGAAGGCAGTACCCAGTATACTATGTAAGCCATATACTGAATAGTGTAGAAATCAGATATCTGATTCTCAAAAAGCCCTCATTGGCGCTAGTAATGTCTGCTTGAAAGCTTCGACCATACTTCCAAGCACACTCAATTCATGTGGTTACTGATTAGCCATTAAAGAGCATCCTAGAGAAACAAGAGCACTCAGGAAGATTGGCCAAGTGGGCAATTGAACTTAGTGAGTTTGAAATCTCATATGTGCCCAGGATGGCTATCAAAGCACAAGTATTAGCATACTTCTTGATAGACACGATTGAGTCCAACACTAGACAGGCCGATCAATCTCTGTTGGCATGGACAATCTATCTAGATCGGGCTTCAGGAAGAAATTCCACAGGAGCAGTGTTAGTTATCATTAACCCCAACAGAGTTAAGCTAGAGCAGGTCGTGAAGTTCTCTTTTCCAACCAAGAATAACCAAGCAAAATACGAGGCACTCTTGGAAGGTTTGCGGTTTGCGAAGGAGCTGGGAATAGATCATGCGCATATTAAAATCGACTCTTTAGTGATGGCATCATAAGTACTGGGAAATTTTGAAACAAAAGAGCCCACCTTGAAGAAGTATTTAATACTGGTGAAGGCAGAGATTGGGAGATTTAAAAGTTTTACTATTGAGTACGTCTCGAGAATGCACAATACTGAGGCATACGAGTTGGCAAAGTTCGGTCTCCCCTCAGGAGAGATGACCTCGGAGCTTTTTCATCCGGCTACGGAGGAAGGGGAGTTGATGCAGGATGACCAACGACCCTCTTGGATGGACCCATTCATATCATATCTTTCAACAGGATAATTTCCTCGTACATTGAAGGATAAGAGGAGATTTAGAATGCAAGCGGCAAATTATAATCTCATCTTCGGAATTCTTTATAGAAAAACTTTCCTCTCCTCAATGGAAAGGTGTGTGCCTGAGGAGGAAATTCCAGTTGTGCTCCGAGAAGTTCACTCTGGGGAATGTAGCAGCCATTCAGGAGCAAGAACCCTGGAAAGAAGAATATTGTGACAAGGTTACTTCTGGCCCACAATGAAGAAAGACTCAGAATCCTATTAAAAGAAATGTGTCTAGTGTCAGAAGTTTGCTTCACTTCAACTCCAACCATCTCAACAACTTGGATCAATCACAACATCCCGGCCTTTTGCAGTTTGGGGGATGGATCTCTTCGGACCATTTCCTATGGAAAGCGAGCAGCGACGTTTTATCCTGTTATGATTGATCATTTTAGCAAATGGATTGAAGCCAAGGCACTCGCAAAGACAACAACCCAAGTAGTAAAATTTTTTTGTGGGGAGAGATAATTTGCAGGCATGGAATCCCGATGGCAATAATTACAGACAATGGGTCACAGTTCAACAATGAAGAGACGATAAATTTTTGCAAACAAGTCGGCATAGAACTACGATTCTCGTCAGTTCATCATCCCAGAAGCAAAGGCCAGGTATAAACAGCGAATAAGCGGATACACAACTTGTTGAAAAAGAAGGTGCAAAATCTGAGATCCAGATGGGCAGATGAACTCCCTTCAGTTCTATGGACCCTCAAGCCGACACCCTCATCATCCACTGGGGAAACCCCTTTCAAACTTGCTCATGGCTCAGAGGCTCTCATCCATATGAAATTTGATGTCCCGACCCCCAGGGTCCTGCTGGCCAGGCAAAGTTGGGAAGATTGGCTTGAGATCAATTGTAAGAATATGAAACATAGCTTAGATGAGATTTAAGAAATGCGGGACGAAGCCGCCATTAGACAGGAGGAATTTAAGCGAAGGGTGGCTAGATATTTTGACAGGAATATCAGGGTCAAGCATTTTCCAATAGGAGACCTCGTTTTGAAGAAAGTAGATGCAATCACAAGAGTCAGTTTGGTAGGATAGCTGAACCCGAACTGGGTTGGGCCATTCATCGTTAAAAAAGTTCTAAAAAATGGGGCATACCAACAACAAACCTACAATGGGGAAGTCGTTTCACATCCATGGAATGGGGATGATTTAAAGCATTTTTATTCTTGAACGAATACCTTCCCATTATCTGTATTCATTTCAATGATTATATATATGAGAATCTCTTACTAACACTTTTTCCTGTGAAAAACAATCACCTTTCCTCCATGTCCGTAACTCAAAATGAAAGATCGCTTGATTAAGAGATATCACCGAGTCCATCTCGGACCCCCCCCCCCCCCCCCCCCCCCCCCCCGAGAATTGATGTTATTAGCGTAACACCATAAAAATCACGTGTTGTGGGGAGATTTCGCACCGTGTAGTGGTAGCTTGAAGATTCTCGTCCGGTGGGCTATTGGATTGCGGATCCCAGCTAGTACCTGACTCCACCTCTGCATTTTTCGGAGGGACAAGGTGGTTATTAGCTCTACCATGCTTTGTAAGGGATAGAGTACGACCTTGATGATCTCTTTGTAGAAAGCAATGCCATCACAGTCACCTGCCCATAGATCATCCAAGTCTGTACCCTCGAACACTCTTCGATACACTCAAACGGTGCCTGTACGGAACCCACAGCCCAATTGATCCTTTGAGGAAAGCAATGCACCTTGCGAGCACCTGCCCAATTGAACAAATCAGTTTGAATCCCAGGGAAAGAGAGCAATGTATTCTTTTTCTCTCAGTTGGCCAAGATCACAGCTTCTATGACCTCGTGTGGAAAGCAATGCACCGCGCACCTGCCCACCTGGTCACATAAGTCTGTGGCTCCTCCTGTTCTTTGTAGGTTATAATTCTCGATTTCTCACATCACAAGATCAAAACTCTTGGTTTCTCATATTGTAAGATCAACTTGCCCTAGTTTACATCTTTGGTGACCACGTGAGGAAAGCAATGCGCCATGCGCGCACCTGCCCATTTGGTCACTTAGGTCTGTAATTTATTCTACAGTTCGGAATGACTTTTCTTCAAGAATGCAGTATCCAATAGCCAAAAAAGACTATAGAAAGGTGCGGACAGAGTTTTTGTATTCGCTCATTCCGCAAATCTTGGCAAGTGGTTTACAGCTTTTATGACCCTACGAGAAAAGCAATGTTATATGCACCTGCTTGCATGGTCACCTAAATTATCTCTCCACTCGGGTAAATCGTACTTTATAGTCCGCTCAGTCCGTAGGTGTTATTATTCGCCTCAGTTTGCAAGGTTTGAGCTATCAGGTCGCAAAGATATTTTCCTTGGGTGATGTGGTTTATAGCTTTTGTGACCCAGTGAGAAAAGCAATGCTGCCTAGTGCACACCTGCCCGCTTGGTCACCTAAGTCTATAACCCATCTTTCTTAGCTTGCAGAATTTTTGTATCTTTCTCAGCCCGCAAAGTTTATCATCAGAATGTCAATGAAAGTGCGTACTAGAATTGGTATTCGCCAAAGCCCGTGTTAACTTAATAAAATTTCTGAGATCTTCCTTGCGAGTTGGAAAATTATATTCTTGGCATATCTTCTTTAAATCATACTCTTTGGCGAGTTGCAGTTAAATCATTTTCCTAGTTTTATTCTCTTAGTGAGCTGAAAAATCAATGGGTGCGGCCTTAGTTATTACTTATTTTGGTTAACTTTAAGTTATCTATGCATTGTCAAGCTCTAAGAGAGCGGCCTGAATTCTAAATGGTGTGGACTGGTTTTCACTAAATTATAGTTGCGACCATTGATCAAGTATATAATTTCAGACATCAAGTCTTAATAGAAAACATTCAGGAACAAGAAGTGTGCAATGGAAACAGCAGAAGACACGAGCTGAGCAAAAATATCCTTTATATATTAAATCATACCAAATTTTCAACCTTTACAATTGGCGGCCACCAAATTAGTCTGCCACATCCTTTACAAAAGATAAAACAAAATACATCTTTTCACTTTGCTGAGCTCTTATGCTTTTTCGCTGCAGGAGACACGTCATGACTAGTAGATCCATCAATATTAACAGGGGGAGAATAACCCTCCGAGTTGATTCCGCTACCGTTAGAGCTCTCACTGTCCGCAAACTCGCTATGCGGGCTCCCGTCGTCAGAACTGGAGGTTGAAGAGGAGGACTCGGCAGACTTTTCGTCTATCCTATGGCTTGATCTGTCATCTTCTGCAGCTTCATCTTCAGTTGCGGCCTCCTCTTCAGCTTCTTCCTCTTCATCTTCCACTTCATCCACATCAACCACTGCTTTACCCTTTGCAGCTCGCTCCATCGCCACAACTTGGCTCTCCAGCTACGGGAAGAGTCAGATAAAGGGCACATCCTCAACGCTTTCCTTTACAAAAGGAAACATGGCATCTTGGAAGCTGTGATTCTCGATGTCATATACGGTCTGCAGAAAAACAAGTCAAATCAGGTTGCCGCGGACACAAAACGGAGATCGTTGCGAATATAAATCTTACTGCTTCTTTTTCCTCTTGAAGAGCTACCTTAGTCCATAATCGCTTATTCCCTTCCTTCAGCGACTTTACCTCTTCTTGTAGTCGCACGTTTTCCCTGAGCGGGTCTCTCATCAGGCAACCCATGTAATGGTTGGTTACCACGTTGTTCGCGTTGGCTTGGGCGACAAGAAGAGGGAGATTGATAGGAGGAATGTCGCGTAGGTCATGCAGGTTGCGCTTCCCATAGAGCGTCGAGATCACAACGTGGGCATGGAGAGATATATTTGGACTCTTCCAGGAGGAAAGTGTTGTGGAGAGGCGGACATGTTTGCTTTTGTGATGTCAGTGTATCATCGGGTTTCACCGAAGATCCTTCTGGATCCTTCCAAAGCCTTGAAGAACAAAGCTTTCAGAAGAGGAGTAGTCCGCCACGGGATCGTCCTCTTCTTTATTTTTCCTTGCAATTTCTTTTTTCCTTTCCCTTTGAGTAAGGGTCAGGCCGCACGGAGTTTGCGGCGGATTTGCAGGTACCGCCAAGACTGCTGCAAGAAGGAAAAAATTGTTAACACTTCTAATTGCAGCGACTACGATTTCAGGTTGCAAAACTTACTTTCTTGATGAGCCAAGTTGTCAAAGCCCGCCAGCAGAGGGATGTAATGCTCAATCTCAAGCCTTGATCCAGCCAAGTACTCAACGATTGCAGCTTCAACTACATCGAGCTTGATGCTATTGAAGACGGAGTCCACGTGCTCCTGCATATGCGTATGTTCGAAGCCGAGGCACCTTCGAAGATAAGAAATCGGGAGGTCTGATGAGTCCCCATTTCATACCGAATTCTGGACTCATCTAGGCTTCATTTCATGACTTTGCACTGCCATTTAGCGCCATTAGCACTCCTTTTGGTTCTCTATGACATTCCACGTCTTGTGCACTTTATTAGCCTATTTTTGTGTGTGTGTGTGTGTATTTCGCTCTTGCTATGCATTTTATTAATATCTATGACTGCCATGATTGACAACCCGTCCAGTTTTCCTGTGGGTTCGGGGATTGTGTGGGCGTCCAGGATAGGGCTTTCACCATTTTTTGGCAAAGGAGTCAATGGTCGTGCGTTTTTACCCACGCAGGACCATCGACCTCTTTGGCGCACGATCATCGGTCGTGCGCAGTCTGGCTTCTCTTGTGAAAGTTCTGCCCCGCCATATCGCACGGTCACCAGCTATACCACGCACGATCACTGCTCGTGCGTTGCCGGTCGTGCGCAGTCATGCCCTCTTTTGAAAAGTTCTGTCTTGCCATTTCGCACGATCACTGATCGTGCGCTGCTGATCGTGCGCTGCTGATCGTGCGCTGCTGATCGCGCACGAGCTTTGATTTCCTGGTGCAGGTTCTACAGGTTGTTGTCGCACGGACGCTGACTTTGTTTGCGCATGACCACTGGTCGTGCGTCAGTGGTCGTGCGCGCTATTTAACTTTGCTTCTATAAATCGGTCTGTTTCGCGAATTAGGGTACGAAACCTGGATCGATCTTTGCCGCCACTTTGCTGTTCCGTATCCCAGGAGTTCCATCCATCTCCACCTTCATCCCTACAATCGGGAGGTCATTTTTTGGCGATTCTAAAGCGTTCCGCATCCTCCGGTGATCCTCCCGGCCATTAAAGACCTCTTCTCCGAGCTTTCCACCGAAGAAGATGATGAAGACTACCTAGAGAACAGACTTAAAGGCCCTCGAGGTGACAGCTCATCAGTATCGGAAGCCTCCTCAGACTGCGCATGGAAGCGGATTGACAACCCACACCTCCGGCCAACAACCGCGGTGGATCTTCACTTTCTTGGTTTAGTCTTTCTCCATCTCTCTTGTTGTATGAAATGACTTAATCTTGTAATGAACTTCGATTTCTAGTTATTTTAATTAGATTATTGTTGTTTAATCTCGCTCGTGAGATTTTTGATTTGATGCGCCTCGCCCCATCTCACTTCACTCTGTTCCTTCGTTCCATTCGATTGCACTCCGCACTAAACACCTCACTCACTAGCTCACCGTCCATTCGCTTTACCGAAGTACGACATCGCGACCGTTACATCCATCTCACCTTGTGAAGTAGTGATTGCGACCCGCATATTTCGCTTTAGTTTATTTGTTTGCAAAACCACCTTCAAAGCCCTTTATTTTTCCTTTATTTAATTAACTCTCATAACGATAATTTCGGATCGTTCGTTGTTCTACGCTAATTGCAATCCTCATGAGACCGACACTTGGGGATTCATTCCCAAAACTTTATTACTTATGCGACCGGTGCGCTTGCTGTATTTACATGCATCAAGTTTTTGCGCCGTTGCCGGGGAATGCAACTGTAGAACTACCATGACATTTGAAAGTATTGTTGTAAGAGTCAGTGTTTTGGACCGATGTTTCTTTGTGTAGTTTCCGCAGTGAATGCAGGGTCAACCCTCTCTCAATGCCTTCTATTCAGCATCAAACCTATCAATCCAACCTCACCAATCGAGTGGAAATGGGTAATGACAGTTTCGAGATCTCGCCTGACTTGATCGAATATATCATCGAAAACTGTCAATTTAATGGAGATGGAAACACTGATGCCTTCTGCCACGTTCAAAAGTTTTTTGAAATTTACAACACATGTTCGTCAAACACTGCCAAATGCGAGCAGCTGAAGATTCGTCTCTTCTCCTTTTCTTTGAAGGACGGCGCAAAACAATGGTATCATGATATACGAAAGGGAATACCTTATTCTTGGAAGCAACTCGAAGGAAACTTTTTGACAAAATCAGGCAGCGAATGCTAACCAGAGACAATTACAAGGAGCTCATCACCTTCTCCCAAATAGAGGAATAAACCCTATTCACTACTTGGGAACATTTTCAGTCTCTGTGGAGGGAATGTTGCAGAGTGGACGTGTCGGACATTCTCCTGATCAAAAATTTTTTACTTTGGTATTTTAGACAGATTCCGGCCACTACTTGATGTCGCAGCCGGCGGAACTCTGTTTAACAAATCTAGCGAAGATGCTTGGGACATTATTGACAACATTGCCCAAACTAGTAAGCATTGGAACACTTCACTTTACCCCAATCTTTCCGTGGAGATAAAATCGGTGGTCCTTGATGAAGCCATCAATCCTCCTGTGTCGAAGACCGAGCAATTTTTCGTGTTTGTATGCAGGATGATGGAAATGTTCAACGAACAAGCTACCACCATTCAACGTCTACAAATAGCCTTCGGGATTCTTACGGAAGCGCTGCTAAGTTCAGTCGATCTGAAGCAGGAAACGGTACATTCAATGAGACTGAGAAGTGGAAAAAGCCTCGAGAGAGCCTTGCCTCCCGATCCTCCTGCACAATCTTCTTGTGTACCCATTTCTGATTTTATAATTGAACCTCCGTCTTCGCCGATCGAGTAAGAACCCATGACAGTACCGACAACTGTGAAGGACACCGTGAGGCCGCCATTTCCCCATCGACTAAAGAATGAAAAGACCAAAAAGCAATTTCAGAAGTTCCTTGAGATCATGAAAGGAGTTCAAGTTAGCATACCTTTGACTGAAGCTATCACTCAGATCTCAGGATATTCCAAGTTCCTCAAGAACCTCATCTCGAGGCGTAAATCCTTGGAAGGACTGAAGATGGTTAATCTCACTGAAGAGTGTTCCACTCTACTCACTAGCTATCCTCCAACCAAACACAGAAATCCTGGTAGCTTCACCATCCCCTGCAAAATTGGCCTCCACAGATTTGGCCACACACTTTGTGATTTGGGAGCTTCGATAAATCTGATGCCGCTCTCCATCTTCCAAGAGCTAGGATTTGGGATTCTTCAGCCCACCCATCAGAGGTTTCAATTAGCCGATCGATTGATAAAAAACCCAGCTGGGATAGTTGAAGACCTCACTGTCATGGTTAACGGCCTCACTTTCCCGGCCGATTTCGTCATCCTCGACATGAAGGCTGATCCCAAAGTTCCAATAATTCTAGGAAGGCCCTTCCTTGCCACTGCCCGGGCAATTATCAATGTCGACCAGGGAGAACTAACTCTAAGCCTGGGAGAAGAATAAATTTCTTTTATTGTCCACGAACCGCCACAACAACTCAGAATCACTAATTGTGATAATGCTGATTTGATTGAAGACCCAGACACGTGCGACGAATTGATTCTTGACCAGGACGAGCCAGAATGGGAAAATGAGGACATACCCTCCACTACCTTATCAGGAACTCCGCATCTGATCAAAGAACCCTCCATCACAACCACTACCGTCACTTTGAAGCCGCTGCCCAAATCCCTGAAATATGCTTTCTTGGAGGAAGGCGCAGCGTGTCCGGTTATTATCTCCACATCTCTCTCTGCCGACAACGAACTTTCTTTGGTCAATGTCTTAAAGAAATATAAAAATGTCTTTGGATGATCTTTGGCTGATATAAAAGGCATTAGCCTGCCGTTTTGCATGCACAAAATCCTTCTTGAAGATCAATACAAACGGTCGGCACAACCTCAAAGGAGACTGAACCCCAAGATGCATGAGGTAGTTCAGGCTGAAGTTATAAAATTGCTAGACGATGGTATAATTTACCCAATCAGTGACAGTAAATGGGTTAGCCCAGTTCAAGTGGTGCCCAAAAAGGGCGGGATTACTGTGATGGCTAAGGGTGAAAATGAACTACTACCTACCCGCGCGGTCACCGGGTGGAGAGTTTGCATTGATTACCCAAAACTGAATGAGGCTACGCGCAAAGATCACTTCCCGCTTCCCTTCATAGATTAGATGCTAGAAAAGTTGGATGGTCAGGAATATTATTGTTTCCTTGATGGCTATTCGGGATACAATCAAATAGCAGTCGACCCTGACAATCAAGACAAGACAACATTCACTTGCCCATAAGGCACCTTTGCATTCAGACGAATGCCATTCGAATTGTGCAATGCCCCCGCAACCTTCCAACGATGTGTGATCGCCATTTTTGGTGACATGATTTGAGATTTTCTTGAGGTATTCATGGACGATTTCTCCCTTTTCGGGAACAGCTTTGACTCCTGCTTAGTGAATCTAGCCAAGGCCCTGAAGCGGTTTGATGATACCAACCTCGTCCTGAATTGGGAAAAATGCCACTTCATGGTTCGCGAGGGCATCGTATTGGGACACAAGGTCTCTCGTCGGGGGCTCGAAGTCGACCAAGCCAAAGTCAGTATCATCAAAAATCTTCCTCCTCCATCTACCGTCAAGGGTATCCGCAGCTTCCTGCGACACGCTGGCTTTTATCGAAGATTCATCAGCAATTTTTCATCAATATCCAAACCCCTCACAAATCTGCTGGCTAAGGATGCTCTGTTTGACTTCGATAAAGATTGCATACAAGCCTTTACGACTCTCAAGGACCGACTCATCTCCGCTCCAATTTTGGTGGCACCAGATTGGACTTTACCCTTTGAAGTCATGTGCGACGCAAGCGATGTTGTAGTTGGTGCGGTGCTTGGTCAAAGGAGAGACAAAATATTTTATACCATCTCGTATGCGAGCCGAACTCTCAACAATGCCCAAATGAATTATACCACTACAGAAAAGGAGTTATTGGCAGTCATCTTTGCTTTTGAAAAATTCCATTCGTACTTAGTATTATCCAAGGTCATTGTTTACACTGACCATGCTGCACTCAGGTATTTATTCAAGAAAAAAGATGCCACGCCCCAGCTAATCCGTTGGATTCTTCTGCTGCAAGAATATGCCATCGAGATCCATGATAAGAAAGGAGTGGAGAATGTCATAGCTGATCACCTATCAAGATTAGAGGGCGATATTGAAGGAGATACATCAAATTGCGAGCGCAATGAGATAGCTGATTCTTTCCCGGATGAACGGTTATTCTCCATCACTTCACTCCCTCCTACAATCCCGTGGTACGCAGACATGGCCAACTACCTTGCTTGCAAATCTATCTCTCCCAGACTATCATCACAGCAAAAGCGGAAACTTCTATCTGATGCCAAATATTAGTTCTGGGAAGACCCGTTATTTTTCAGTTCGTGCAATGATGGAGTCATTAGGCGCTGCATACCCGAGATTGAATTCCAATCTGTTTTAAATCACTGTCATGACCGGGAGGCCGGCGGGCATTTTTGCGCCACCAGAACGGCACGCAAGGTATTACAATGTGGCCTATTTTGGCCAACCCTTTTCATAGACGCCCAAACGTACGTTTCCAAATGCAATGAATGTCAGAGGACAGAAAATATTTCAAAAAGGGACGAAATTCTTCTCAACAACATGCTCGTCTGCGAGCCATTTGACGTTTGGGGGATCGATTTCATGGGACCCTTCCCCATGTCGCACGGCAAACTCTATATTATTGTCGCGGTTGACTATGTCTCCAAGTGGGTTGAGGCCGAAGCTATTGCCGCAAATAATGCCCGCACGGTTTTGACTTTCTTACACAAGAATATTTTTTCTAGATTTGGTGCTCCGTGTACCATCATCAGCGACGGAGGGAGCCATTTCTGCAACAAATCTTTCTTGCAACTCATGAAGAAGTTGGGAGTTCACCACAAAATCTCTCTTGCCTACCATCCTCAAACGTGTGGGCAGGTAGAAGTCTCAAAAAGGGAGCTCAAAAGAATCATTGAAAAATCTATTAATTCCAACAGGAAAGAGTGGGCCATGAAGGTTGATGTTTCCTTATGGGCATACCGAACCGCCTTCAAAACCCCTATCGGTATGACTCCCTTTCAACTTGTCTATGGAAAAGTTTGCCACTTGCCGGTCGAGTTAGAACACAAAGCATTATGGGCAACCAAATTGCTAAACATGGACATTTAGGCTGCAGCAGGCAAGCGCCGCTCTCAACTGAATGAGCTGGAGGAGCTCCGGCATTTTGCTTACGAGAACGCGCAAATTTACAAAGAAAAAACAAAAAAATTGCACCACCGTCACATCATCCCAAAAGAATTCCAGCCGTGAGACCAAGTCTTGATGTACAACTCCCGCCTCTGTTTGTTTCCAAGAAAGTTAAAATCGCGGTGGAGCGGCCCCTTCACAGTGATCGGAGTCTCCCCTTTCGGCGCAATTGAAATAACCGGGAAGAGCGGAGATAATTTTAAAGTCAATGGGCACTGGCTAAAATTGTATGATGGTGGTGCTATCATTGGCGAACCTCAAAGCTTGCAGCTCGCTGACCCCTCGCAAAGTGATACCGTGATGCCTTGATCACCAATTTTCGCAGCGGGTATTCTATTTTTGTTGGAACTTTTATGTTTGAGCTCTTTTTCCTCTGCATTTTTATCTTCAGATTCTGTGTCTCATGAGTGTTCTGTTTATTTATTTATTTATTCATTTATCTTATAAACTGCAAGAACAATATATAAACTGCTAATACAGGTATTTGGTCCACCTTAAGGACGGTAAACAAAAGGGCTATTCGGGAGACAACCCAAGCTTGGACCTTTTTGATCCCTCTTTTTTTGTGCTTTTTTACTTTGCTCTTCTATTATATTTTTTGTTATTTGTCTTTTCTTCTGTTCAACCTAATTCGCAGGTCCAACATACTTTTGTGTGATGCAACAACCTCCGCCTTCTGGTATGCTCATTCTTTGGAGCATAGGTACCCTTTCTCCTCAGCCCTCTTTTTATTTTAGATGTCTATTTTCATTTCTGCATATGTTTTCATTCAAGTCTGGGGGGAAGAGCCGCTTATGCACTCCACGAGCACATTGATAGCATGCCAGTAGTTTTATTTTATGCTTTATTATTGTAAAATCCTGCTGCACACACCTTGCCACCCACACGAGCGCGCACTTAACCACGCGCGCGACTCGAGTCAATGTTGTCATTTTGTGTCAATTTTAAAATTGCGGTGCTTACTTTGGATTTTAATTTAGAGTAGTTCAAAACTCGTGCAGTGCTCCTAATCAAGTACTCACGTGGTGTAAAAATTGTATAGGTTTAATTTTTCTTTATGCTTGTAAATTTATATTTTTTCTGCACTCGTAAATCATGTTTGTCCTACTCAAAATTGTGAATCCAGAGCAATCTATCGGTAGCATAGGAATGTGTGTAGGCGTCTCTAGCTTTGTATTGCTTGAGTCGGGAGGACGGATCATTTCTCTCGGTGGCTAAGAACTTGCCCTAAGCTACTTTCGAAGCATTAGTGCATGGTTAGTCTAGCTTGAGAGTGATGTAGGCCATCATGTTGTCCCGATTGAGCTTTTTACCCTTTCCTAACGTCACCCTCGCTAGCCCCTTTGTGCCTACCCTTCCTTTTGATTCAGCTCCACTATATTCTCCAAAGCCTCATAGCCGATCCTAGTCGCACGCCCAATTCAAGCATTAGTAGTTTACATTTTATGTTGGGTTGTGATGTGGTGATTCATTTTTTTTATATGTGGATGTGCCCAAAAGAAAAATGTGCTGATTTTGTAAAATAAAAATGTGAAAGCTTAGAAGAAAAATCTATAAAAAGAAAAGGAAAAAAAAGAGGAAAAGAAAAGAAATAAGAAAAAGTTTAAATGAACAATCTTTTTGAGATGGGATTGTTGTTTGGAGTAGGCGGTGCACACACCCATTTGTAAAAGTAAGTCTGGGGGTGTGGTGCACCTGCGTTTATTTGGTGGTTAGCGGTTACTATTTTTTGTACGTTAGCTCATTTTGGTTTGATGCATTACCCATCTTGTTTATCCTTGTTTTCCTCACCATAACCCAAGCCCCATTATTACCCGAAGTCCTACGGACTCACGCTAAAGTCAAACTAGTGCCATGGAGAGAGTGCGAACGGGTAAGCATATGGTCCCCGACATTGGTGGATTCCTTTGGAGGTGATCACGAGCCCTGATCTTTGGCAATGCTTAGCAAAGCGACTTGCCTATTTTCTTCCTACACATGACCGAGCGATTCTCCGACATTCAATTTTTTAGTAGTGACAATATCTATTTACGTTTGTCGAAAGTTATAAATTTCATAGTATAATTAAAAAATTTTTCTATTATATTTTCTATACACTTGAGTTTTCGATTTCTCGTTCTATTTTAAATTGAAGTTACTTTGTCAGCTAGCTATTTCGGAGTTCACGAGATGATTATTTGCCCGGGACGTGCAAATGGTTAAGTCTTGGGGTGTGATGAGTCTCCATTTCATACCGAATTCTGGACTCATCTAGGCTTCATTTCATGACTTTGCACTGCCATTTAGCGCCATTAGCACTCCTTTTGGTTCGCTACGATATTCCACGTCTTGTGCACTTTATTAGACTATTTCTGTGCGTGTGTGTATTTACCTCTTCCTATGCATTTAATTAATATCTGTGACTACCATGATCGACAACCCGTCCAGTTTTCCTGCAGGTTCGGGGATCGTGTGGGTGTCCGGGATAGGGCTTTCACCATTTTTTGGCAAAGGAGTCAATGGTCGTGCGTTTTTACCCACGCACGACCATCAACCTCTTTGGCGCACGATCATCGGTCGTGCGCAGTCTGACTTCTCTTGTGAAAGTTCTGCCCCGCCATATTGCACGGTCACCAGCTATACCGCGCACGATCACTGCTCGTGCGTTGCTGTTCGTGCGCAGTCATGCCCTTTTTTGAAAAGTTCTGTCTCGTCATTTCGCACGATCACTTATCGTGCTCTGCTGATCGTGCGTTGTTGATCGTGCGCGAGCTTTGATTTCCTGGTGCAGGTTCTACAGGTTGTTGTCGCACGGGCGCTGACTTTGTTCGCGCACGACCACTGGTCGTGCGCCAGTGGTCGTGCGCGCTATTTAACTCTGCTTCTATAAATCGGCCTGTTACGCGAATTAGGGTACGGACCCTGGATCGATCTTTGCCGCCACTTCGACGTTCCGCATCCCATGAGTTCCATCCATCTCCACCTTCATCCCAACCATCGGGAGGTCATTTTCCGGCAATTCTAAAGCGTTCCGCATCCTCCGGTGATCCTCCCGACCATTAAAGACCTCTTCTCCGAGCTTTCCACCAAAGAAGATGATGAAGACAACCTAGAGAACAGACTTAAAGGCCCTCGAGGTGACAGCTCGTCGGTACCGGAAGCCGCCTCGGACTGCGCGTGGAAGCGGATTGACAACCCGTACCTCCGGCCAACAACCGCAGTGGATCTTCACTTTCTTGGTTTAGTCTTTCTCAATCTCTCTTATTGTATGAGATGACTTAAGCTTGTAATGAACTTTGATTTCTAGTTGTTTTAATTAGATTATTGTTGTTTAATCTCGCTCGTGAGATTTGTGATTTGATGCGCCTCGCCCCATCTCACTTCACTCTGTTCCTTCGTTCCATTCGATTGAACTCTGCACTAAACACCTCACTCACAGGCTCACCGTCCATTCGCCTTACCGAAGTACGGCATCGCGGCCGTTACATCCATCTCACCTTGTGAAGCAGTGATTGCGACCCGCATATTTTGCTTTAGTTTATTTGTTTTCAAAACCACCTTCAAAGCCCTTTATTTTTCCTTTATTTAATAAACTCTCATAACGATAATTTCGGATCGTTCATTGTTCTACGCTAATTGCATTCCTCAAGAGAACGACACTCGGTGATTCATAACCAAAACTTTATTACTTGTGCGACCGGTGCGCTTGCCGTATTTACACGCATCAAGTTCCAGTTATGGATCTTATTCGGCAAACCCATAACCTTCATTCCCCTGCAGTAGAAGTAGATGATACCTTTGTACGGGCGGCCTCCAGATGGCTTTATTGAGGGGACAGAGAATTTTTTCCTGAAAATATTTAAATAAAAGGCGATCTTCTCATACCACAAATAAGAAATATATCTATAGATGGCATCGAGCGTGTTTGGCGCGAGCTGACCCAACACCATTCCATAATGTTCGAAAATTTTGGCGATCTCCCATAACAGAGGAAACTTGAAGCTGCATTCGAAGCTATCAATTGGGACTGCAATCTGGTTGGTTGGTTAGGAGTTTATTCATTCCCTGTCAAGCGGAAGGCGAACATGAACTGGAGAGTCTGCCATATACTTCCCGACAAAGGCATGTAGGTCGGCATCTGTCAGTTTGCATTTCTTATGATCAGCAGCGTGGAAAGCGCCAACGACATCAGTTCTCGCGGACAACATCTTTTAAGACCGCAAGGACTTCTGCTTCGATCACATTTCCTATAATAAAGAAATAATATTGCCCTATTTATAGATTTCCTAGTCTGACAGCTTTTTAGCTAGACCGCACGGTTTAATTTTTCAGTCCGCTTAGCTCGCAGTATATCCAGCCACTGATCCTGAGCAATTTTCAAGAGTAAAAGTGAAATCAAAATAAGCGGACAAAAGAATCAATTCGCATAGTTTGCATTCAACACCATCCTGCAAAAAGATTTTCAAATCACGCAGACCGCAATATTGTTCAAATGACACAGATTGCAATATTACTCAGACCGCAAAGATCACATCACAGTTCACGATAAAAAATAAAGCAAAGTATTCAAGCTCAGACAATTATACATCAAATATCAAATAATAAAATTGTTCGCGTCATTGTGACATTAGCGGCCTCGACAGTCAGGTCACGCAGGTCGCTCCTGCCTATCCCTACACAGATATGCCACCTGGTCGCTTCCCTGAAAGACTTCACCATACAGTTGATAGATAAGATGGTGCATTGAGTTGAAGGTGCGGTTCAAATGTACGGCCTCCCAATCTACTCGGCTCAAAGGAACCAAGGGAATGTTTGCCTGCCTTGGCACCTTGTCCGTCGCGGGCTGCATACCTTTAGCTGAAACCGGAGCCACCGCTGGAGTAGTGTGATCTGGCAATCGCAGCCTCTCAGCAGGGATTTCAGCACCTTGTTTACTCTTCACTTCTCGCACCAAATTCAAATACTTTTCCTTATATTAGTGGGCGTCATCATCAGACCGTCGCTTCTCCTTTTAATTCTTCTCAAATGCCACCGAAATGTGGGCGATCTGATCCTCTAGAGTTTCTTCTCTCTCTATCCTCTTCCTCAACTCAGCTTGAAATTCTTCAATTTTATCTTCAAACTTTTTTCTCTCTAACATAGCCAAATTGTCCAGGCCGGACTGCTCGCCTTGATAGGCGGACTCATCAGGACGATCGCGCCAGGTCGCTCTGGAATGGTTGCATCAGGAGAAGGCACAATATCGCTAGGTTCGACAAAGCCAGGAGGCGACTTCTGTCCTGAAATAAAGAAAACAAAATTCATAATCTAAATTCAGGTCGCAGCGGACTCAAAAATGCAAAGAGAAATCGCTATTATCCAGACTTTTAGAAATCATCGCGACGAGATGGCGGCTATCGAAGACAGGCCGGCTCATGCACTCCGGGGCAAAATTACTTAGGCGCTTCTCCATTCTTGATGAATCTTTGCTCTTTTCTCGGTCGCCAAGCTTGTTGACACAGCTATGTCATCCGTCTTGGTGATGATCTTTATTGGCCTCGTCTTCTGCTGGGGAGATCTATAAATCCGAGGACGCTTAAAGTGCCTAGGCGCCGGTTTAAGTTTACCAGACCGCATGAGCTCGGCAGTAGTCCGCAGGTCTCCAGCCTGCTTGTCCACATCGCTCTTTCCCGAGACAGCTTTCGCCTTGGCCTTCTCAGCGGCGATCTTCTCCCTCAGCTTTATCTTTTCTTCTCCCCTAATTGCATGTGTGGAAGTGTGATCGCCAATCTTAACCCTCAGTATCTCAACTTTGGACAGCAATGCCTCCAGTAAGGACTTATTAATGTCATTAAGTTGGTAATTATTTATGGTGTTGAGTATCTCATAAGTAGATAAACTGACCGTGGACAAGGAATCATTTTCCGGGATTGCGACCTCTGGAGTAACGAAGCCGGTCTTTGGAAGCACTTTTTATCGCAGTCTATAATGCAAGCTCGCAGCCCCAGTCTGTACCGAGATGTTCTTTTCCTTCATCTCCCATAGATTTTTCTCTACTCGCTCAGCAACAGAAGATTTGTCCCTTTTCCTTTTCTTCTCAGAAGGGCCCTATTTCTCCGTTGAGTCAGTGGCGGCCTGCTCCAAGTTCCGTAAATTCTCATGGACTGCTTTTGGGATGAGGATGACTAGAGATTGAGAGGGCACTTCTTTTCAACTTGCTCTTCTCCAGCAATCCGCTTATCTTGATCGAGATCAGCCTTAGGCCGTTGAGCCTCAATTGATGAAACCTCATTTTCCCGGTTTATTCTCAACATGAGCATTCCCGAAGAGAATGGGAACACGTCCATGTCAGCTGAGTCCGCGGGTTTCTGGTGTTCAATCATCGTTAGCAGATTCGGTCCTTCATCCACGCTTTTTGATTAGATATCATTGTGGGAAGTGGAGGCATCAACAGACTTCTCACGATCAGGTTCATTGATTGTGCAAACTGGGACAGCTACTGACTGAACCCTTTGAGAGGTTTCTCATGCATGGCGGACAAGTGTTCCACCCTTTTGGATGACTTTCTTTTTTCTGGTCTGCGTCCAAGGTTTTCCCGGCCTTAAAGACATGTTGCCAAAGAATTTCCCTAGCCCGGACATGGTGGACTAGAAAGTGTTGACCGCAAGTGGTGAGAAACGACCCGTGATGGAGGGAACTTTTGGCAAATGATGAGCTTCCAAGGATATTTATAACGCTGCCATCATTAATGATAGTTGCGGACTCGGCGGTTAAGCCAACATTTTAGAAGTTTTCAGAAAATTAAAAATGTGCGGGGATTATGTTAACCCCAAAATCCGCAACTCATTAAGCAAGGTATCCAGGTCATCCTCCTTCAGCGGCGGACTCAATTCTCCAGTCTGCCTAGGTCGGCAAGTCTCTGGATCAGCCCCCGGTTTGCCATTTCCTCTCTATGCGGACTCCAGCATTAGCCCGCACAGGTCGCGGACCACCAGCCTGGTTCGCGCCCTACTTCAGCGGTAGAAGGAAGCTCCAGATCGCGAGCCTAGTCCGCCCCCTTTGTGCGGACTGGAGTGTCATTTCTTCTTTGTATCCCGTAACCGCTGCCCGGTTCTCCTGTACCCCGAGCAGACGGTTATTTTAGCCCTGCCCGTTTGGGCAGGCCCCCAAGCCTATAAATAGGGGGAAGTGGTGCACCCAAAGGACGGTAACTCGAATCCAGGAACCCACTTGTTAAAGGCTGTAGACTCAAATCTCAGGCTTTGCGGTCTCCCGCTTGCTCTCTTCCCAGCTCTTTTCTTCTTTGCCTTGTAATCAACTATTTGCAATAAAATGAAAGTCCATCGCAGGAGAGGCATTCAGGCCGCGATGGGCGAAGTCTGGTGTCACTGCAATCAGCGGTCCTGACTGCTTCCCTTTCCTCATCCGCTAGTAAATGGTTACTTACAGTTTCACCTACCTCCCTTTCCCTTTGCTAGAATTAGAGGGTGCATTTCGTGTATCAACAATGTGATGCTTTGGATTTTCCTTAAGGGGCTTTCTGGAATGTGAACAATATTTTAAGCAAACTAGTCAAATATAATTATTGCCTTGATGCATATTATTGTGTTTGTGTGTGTGTGCTTTAATTTCTGTTCAAAATATTTTGTGTATGCTTATCTTCTGTGTGTGTTTAATGTATATCATTGTCTAAGGTTTTGACTTCTTCAAATAGGGTGATTGTTGGGTCTATATATTTATCACAATGTCCCAGATTTGAAAAAGGCTTATAAGACAATTGTATACATAGTATTGTATTTAATGCATGCTTTAAGTTATATGTATACAGGTTGCTCTTTGTTCACTGTTCAAACAGGTTGTCTAAGCAATAATGATAGGTGGACACAAGATAGGATGCTGACAGGGCAGAGATCTTCCTATGTCCAGATGCGTTGAGTGAAGGTAGTTGACTCAACGCCGGATGGCTTTAAGCGTTGAGTAAAGACTAAGCAGTCAAAGCCATAGCATTGCCAAAGCAGAAATCTTGTTAAGTCCAAAAGCATTGAGTGAAGGTAGTTCACTCAATGCCTAGAAGCCAGAAGCATTGAGTAAAGCTCAAATAGTTAAAGCTAAAGAAAAACTGACAAGAATTCTAGCTAAGTCCAGAAGCGTTGAGTGAAGGCAGTTCACTCAACTCCCTAAAGAGAAAGCGTTGACAGAACACAGTTCAATCAGAGCCGTAGTGTTGTTTGACTTGGAAATCAATCTAAGGATAGATGCGTTGAGTGAAGACAACTCACTCAACACCTATTCAATAGAAAATTTGTCAAAGGACAAAAGTGTTGAGTGAAAGCAGTTCACTCAACACCTATTCAATAAAACAGGCAAAGGCAGAAATCGTTGATTGAAGACAACTCACTCATTGACTTAATACAGAGAAAATCGACTAAGTCTAGAAGCTTTGAGTGATGAAGGCTCACTCAACGCCTAGTCAGTAAGACTACAATTATCGATAATCTTTGAGTGATGAATGATCACTCAACGCCTGGTGGTGCAGAATTCAACCTAAGTGTTTTGGCATTGAGTGACAGTCTTCACTCAACGCTTATCCAGAATTGTCTGAATTTGGCTAAGTCCATAGGTGTTGAGTCATGATGACGTCAGTGGGAATTCAAATGTTGCTGGAACGGAACAGTAGATGAAAAATGGCGTTGCTTGCCTGTTTTACAGTAATTAATGCTAAAGAAAAGTTGTTGCTACCAACTCCATGTGGTCCCACTGCTCAAAGAATTGTTGGACGGCGGGATACAAAAGTGATATTCCCAGGAAGAAGAAAACAACTTTCTAGATTATTAACTTTTGAAATACATAGCTTCATCTTCTTCCTCTCGACCTAGTTATAGAGCTTGAAGATTTTGCTCCTTCTGGTGATCTAGAAGTTCAAGAAGTTGTTTGTTTACATTTTCATCTTCAACATCAAGTTAGAGAGTAATCTTTTGTAGGTAGAAGAAGGGACAGAGCAAGCCCTAGCCTTAGTTACTTCATAGCTCAAGCAAAATGTAACACCTCCCATATAATGACCGTATAATATGGGTCCGGTCGGTGCCGCACAACATACATATGCCAAAGCTTTAGCATTAAAAGATGATATTTACTACCCAACTAAAAACTCAGAATAAACCAATAGCGGAAACAAAAAATGAGACATGAAGTTATCCACATACATATGAGTATCACAATGGCCTTAAGACCTTACAACGATAGAGAGTCAAAAACACAAATGATAACACCAAATACCAACGTGCATAAGCACTCCTATACTACCTCAGCATACAAGCCGGAAACATAGAGCATCAACATACAATGCCACAAAATAGAGCTAGTACAAAACTTGGAACACTTCATGAGGCTTAGGCCTTTTTGGCAGACGAGCTAGCTCCTGCTTTCGTTCCTTGCCCTGTAAAAAAATTGGTGGTAACGTGGGTCAGCAAAGGCTGACCTCAACTGTGTAACCAATACATCTCCTCCCGGCTGTTCCTAGTGGACCCCGGGGCACTCCATCACCCTGTAGGTTAGCACTTCGTATGCAATATACATAAACATGTAAAGCAGTAAAATAAGTTTGGATGTCTCATAAAACAAACATGTTTCTACGTTGAGCATAAGAAAAAGGGGGCCTATAGTGCAGCATGAATGCAATCCTGGGTTTCACCCAAGGCACCCTAAGCGTATGAATCTAACACATCATCAATCGGGAACTTTCAATTTCCCCATCGGCGTCAAGCCACAAACAAAAAGGGTTAATGTAATTCCTTTAACGGCATACAAGCCGCCACACAGAACTCTAGCCAAGGCCCCACCCGCTCGTGGGTCTCAAACCCGGGCTTGCCTGCAATCTCTGACTTCTCACATCAAGATTTCATCTCACACACAAACCGTTTCTATGAACTATTGCTGGACCCAACCCGCTCGTGGGCTCCATTTCCCGGGCATGTCCTAAGCTTGGCATTCTCGTCAGTCTCACAGAAGGGGACTAGTCTCATCGGGACACTCTCCCCACATGACTTGCACGTCACAGGATATCCAGCCGGCCACGAAGACAAAGCCGAACCTTAACACATCACAATCCATAGCCTTTCCCACCCTAATCCATGATTCGTATGGTAACGTTCCCGCGCACCAAGGAAACCATCTACCGCCAATGCGGAGCTAACCTCGTCTGGTTCCAGTTACACGTACTCACTCGAAAAAAGGTGGAAACTCATACATCACAAATGGCATCTTGCTGCAATGGATTTCTACAAAATCCTAAAGGCTCGCTATGCAACATCACCGAGTAGGGCTAACGGTCGCGACTACGACTCCACCCACAATGCCTAATCCATTAACGGAGCGGATCACTAATGCAATATCATGCTGGGGACAGACACAATCGACCTGGTGGTTCCTCTTGGACCATGGCGACCCAAACCTCTCTCATTTGAGAGATACGGTGCCCAAAATCTTGAAAGAAAGAGATGGTATGTAACACCCCTATCCGTCACATGGCATATAGCAGTAGGTCCGGCCGAGGCCGGACGCCATATACTACGGACAGACCGGTTGGTTACTCGTTGAAACCATTCAACCAATCACAATGTCCTACACAGCACCTAGTTGAAGCAATTACTAAGTTGCACAGTTAAGAACCTTGCTAACATGAATGTCCACTGAACCAAAACATAGGAATGTTGAATACACAAAACAACAACTGGCCTTAAGGCCTTACAATGTTTACTTAATAAAACATGTCTTTCAAACCTCGGCACGCAGGCCGGCCATACATGGATAAATGGAAAACATAAAACGTTAGGCCTTCGAGGGCCGGCACAACATCATGGGCTTTAGCCCGCTATTTCCCGCTCGGCTTCGCAGCACCTGCAAGCCACAATCCACCGCCCAGTGGTAAACAAAATAACGGTCAGCTAAGCTGACCAAATTATAACGATCTCGCCCCCAAAATCGGGGCGGCGATGCTCTTTCCCTGCACTTTATTAGTATAGCATCAAAATAGTGTAAACACACTTCATCACAGGCGTAGGCTCGCACGGCCACACACCCCATGCACTCAGGGCACATTCACGGCGGACCGGCCAACGTCACATCAATTCAAGCCATAGACGTTCCCGTTCCACCACCGCCCCTTGGACGGCCAACCATATGAGCATTTTGCCTTCCTGGCCTTGGTCACGACAATTTAAGCCATAGACCGCCGAAGACCCTCATCCATGCCAACGGTTCCACCGAACGACATAGATCAGGTACGGTTCCGCTTGACCCGTGCTCATACCGCAACGGCAATTTAAGCCATATGCGCAGGTCAGGACTCATAGAGTCCCGTTTCCACCACAATAATCACATAACCCAGTTATGTTCATGTTGGCTCACCGGCCACCATGTTGGCAAAGCACGCTTTTGCCCAGTTTTCCGGGTGCACCTTGGAGTTAATCTCTAAGGCTCCCTATTGTAATCTACCACGTAGAAAACCCGAAAATGCCCAAACACCCGGAGTCTTCCCCGGTTCAAATGCAATGCAACATCACCGATCCAGACCAACTTGTCCGGATAGGCTTCACACACAATGCCTATGCCCGTTTACGCATACGGACTCTACACAAGGGGGACTTTACATATCTACCCCAAGAAACGCTTCAACTCTTCGCTCACTCGTGAGAGAGGGCTTCCTATGCAAAGGAAAAGAGGGCTTCACATGCCCTAGGATGAGAATCATTACCCTTGCGTTTTTCCTCGGTGCCATGTAAATCCACGCAGATGAAAAGCACTACAATCTCCTTGCCTCCGCGGATCCGAAGACGGCTCGTGATTTGGAGCACCAAAGCTCCGCCGGTGACCGGATCTTTGGTCTTCTTCCTCCGCCTTGCTCTCCCTTCTCTCTAGAACTTAGAGAGCGATGAACCCAAGTGAAATGAGGGCTTCTAAACCCTATTTCTGGGTTTAAACCGCCAGCACCAACCCCCAGCCGTCGGATCCCAACATAAGAAAATGAACGGCCACGATCGGGGCCAAAAATAAAAAATCTAGGCCGAACACGGGTTGCAACACGGCCGTTTGCATGGCCGTGTCACCCATTCGTCGTCTCACCCGACGTTCCAACAAGCACACGGCATTCGACACGGCCTGCAACATGCCCGTGTCACATGTGACACGGCCGTTTCAAGGCCCGTGTTATGCCCCATGTGTGACTGCCAACACTTGTTTCCCGAGGAGGACACGGCCTGCGACATGGCACCCGACACACCCGTGTAACATATGACACGCCCGTGTCATTGCCTGTGTCATGGCCCGTGTACATAACTCAGAAAACTCCCTAGCGTGACATGCCCTGGGACACGCCTGTGT
Organism: Platanthera zijinensis; assembly: GCA_039513925.1. NCBI lineage: Eukaryota > Viridiplantae > Streptophyta > Magnoliopsida > Asparagales > Orchidaceae > Platanthera > Platanthera zijinensis. The sequence goes on from CM077087.1 coordinate 179,426,916, forward strand.
CCCAGGCCGTGTGTCTCAACTCGACGATCGCCGATCATCAAAACGTCGACCACATGACCCGTGGCCAAACACGCCCGTGTCACGCCCGTGACATGCCCGTGACACCTGCTCCAAGTCCCAGACTTGGCTTAAAACGTCACCCATCCCTCTTTTGAGTTTTGGTGTGTTACAACTCTCCCCCTCTTAAAAGAATTTAGCCAACGAAATTACTAAAGGAAAGAAAACGGAAAACTTTAAGCAGTACCAGAGCTGAATAACTCCGGGTACTCCTCAAGCATAGTTTGCTCCCGTTCCCAAGAGAGTTCCTCCCGACCGCAATTGTCCCACCGGACCTTGACCATCCGGATCTCCTTGTTACGGAGCCTCTTGACCTCAGAGTCTTCAATACGAACGGGCTTGACCCTTGTCGTCAACCCTTCGTCCACCGGCACTTGATCAACTGCCATCACCTGCGAAGGCTCTTGCACCGCCTTTCCCAATACAGAGATGTGGAACACATCGTGTAGTCCACTCAACTCCACTGATAGCTTCAAACAATAAGCCACTTCGCCGACCCGCTCCAGAATCTCAAAGGGTCCAAGGTATCTTGGGCTTAGCTTCTTCAAGCGTCTCACCCATGAAACACCCTTGAACGGCTTTATCTTCAAGTACACCCAATCGCCTACCGCGAACTCCACGTTCCGGTGCTTGGCATTGTAATACTTAGTTGCCTGTCCAGAGCGATCAGCAAGCGCTCCCGAATGATCCGCACCAATGAGGTAGCACTCTCCACCTCCTGCTTCTTGTACAACCTTGCCTCACCCGTTTCTAAGCACGATAACGGCGTGCGACACTTTTGTTAGCCAGTCTACGATCACCCAGATGGCATCATTCCCCTTCTGCGACCTTGGCAAGCCATGAACAAAGTCAATCGATATGTCGTCGAACTTCCATTCTGGTATAGGCAAGGATTTCAAGAATCCTCCCGGCTTTTGGCACTCCGCCTTTACCAAGGCGCACGTTTGGCAATTAGCAACAAACAATGCTACGTCTTTCTTGAGCCCCGGCCACAAAAAAAACTTCTTGAGGTCCCGATACATCTTTGTGCTCCCTGGGTGGATTGAGTACTTGGTATGATGAGCCTCATACATCAACTCCGCTCGTGGGTTACCCCCGCTTGGGACGCATAACCGATGATCCTTCCTTAACAACCCATCCTCAACAGAAAATTGGGAATTTGACCCATCCAACGCCGCCTCCATAAGCTCTTTCATGGTACCATCCAACGCCGCCTCCATAAGCCCTGGCGCTAGACTGCTTGTCCTCACAACTGATCTCCAAAGCCTCCAATTCCCATACTAGCCTCTCATCATGAACAGACAACCAGGTTGCTTGGGAGGGAGCCCTGCGACTCAACGCATCCGCAACTGCATTGCCCTTCCCGGGTACATAATGAATCTTGAATGTGTAGTCCCCCAGGAACTCCATCCATCTACACCGCCTCATGTTGAGATCCTTCTGATCCAACAGGTACTATAGGCTCTTGTGGTCGGTATAGATATCGACCTTTACACCGTACAAGTAGTGTCTCCACAGCTTAAGCGCAAATATCACGGCCGCCAACTCCAAGTGGTGGACCGGATAATTCCATTCATGCACTTTCAGCTGACGCGATCCATACGCTATTACGCTCCCATGTTGCAGCAATACGCAGCCCAAACCACTACTTGAGGCATCACTATAAATTTCGAAGCCCTCGGTCCCACTCGACGAACTTAACACTGGCGCCGTGGTCAACCGTCCCTTCAGCTCCTCAAACGCTTGCACGCACTCCTACGTCCACAAGAACTTCTGGTCCTTCCTTGTCAACTTCATGAGAGGTAACGCTATCCGCGAGAAGTTCTCCACGAAGCGCCTGTAATAGCCGGCAAGCCAAAGAAAACTCCTGACTTTCGCTACCGAAGACAACACAGGCCACTCCAGTATTGCAATAATCTTCGCCGGATCCACCTCTATACCTTCCCCACTGACAATGTGACCAAGGAATGCTACTGAGGGTAGCCAGAACTCGCATTTGGAGAATTTTGCATAGAGCTTGTTCCTCCTAAGTGTCTCCAACACCAGATGCAAGTGCTTGAAGTGATCTTCTTCGCACTGCGAGTATACCAATTTATCGTCAATAAAGATGATCACAAAGCGGTCCAGAAAATCTCGGAACGTCCTGTTCATCAGATCCATAAACACCGATGGCGCATTCGTCAGTCCAAATGGCATGAACGTGAACTCGAAATGCCCATACCTTGTGCTGAACGCCGTCTTCGGGATATCAGACTCCCTTATCCTCAGTTGATAATACCCAGACTTCAGATCCAACTTTGAATACACTGACGATCCGACCAACTGATCGAAGAGATCATCGATCCTTGGGATCGGGTATTTATTCTTCTCCGTTAGCTTGTTCAACTCTCTATAGTTGATACACAGTCGCATACTCCCGTCCTTCTTCTTAACGAAGAGGACCGGTGCGCTCCAAGACAACGAGCTTGGATGCACATAACCTTGATCCAATAGTTCCTCTAGATTAACCTTCAAATCTGCCATCTCCTTAGGCGCCAACCTATAAGGAGCACGTGACACAGGTTTGGCACCATGCATAAGCTCGATAGTGAAGTCAATCTTTCGCTGCGGTGGGGCCCCAGGAAGATTATTCGGGAATACATCGGGGTACTCACAAACCACGGGGATACTACCCAAAGTGGACTTTGGCTCTGCAGCCTCCACTAAAGCGAAGAACAGCTCTGCGCCAGCACGAACTGCCTTTACTACCTGAAGAGCAGACATCAGCGTCTTGCTCGACCCCTTTAGTCCCTCAAATGCTGTCTCCCACCCAACACCCACCTTGACCTCCTTCCGGTCGCAATCAATCCAAGCCTTCTGCTCTGAAATCCAATCCATGCCGAAGATAATGTCGAACTCTACTAGAGGCAGTAATGAAGCTAGCAAGTCGAACACTTGGCTCCCAATATGAACCTTTACGGCGCACACTCTGTCCGCACGCATCGAACACCCATTCAGTAGCAGCACATCCAATTTGTCCTTCGCCATCGAAGAAGGGACTCCGATGCGCGATATAAAATTTTCAGACAAGAAGGAGTGCAAAGCTCCCGTATCGAACAGTGCCCGTGCCGGACTACCACCAATCCAAACAAACCCTATACTAACCATATTAGGCTAACAAGCAATATGAAACAGTATTTAAAGCTAACTTGCTATAAATTAACTCGTACCTGTTACCACTTCAGCTTATTTAATGGCCTCCTGCTGTCCCAAGTTGTAAACTCTCGGCTGAGTCGGAGCGTAGTGGGACGCGGTTGACTCCACCGCTCTCCCCTTTTCTTCATAAGTGGCCCTTGTTTTCTCTCGGACTTTGGACGTCCGCTCTAGCAATCGCGGGCAAAGTTCCCCATCTTTCTACAAGTAAAACAAGCGCCCGGGGTACGATTAGTAGTTGTCCCCGAGACACCAGCAGAAGGAGCTGGACCCGATGTCCTAGCCTTCTTGTAGAATCTGCGATAGCCCGACTTCGACGTGGTCGGCGCTTTGAACTCTGATTTCTTTCCACCGGGTTCCTTCTTAGCTTGCATATTCTTCATGTCCTTTTCCAAGGACCGGGCTGTGTTGACCAAGGTTAGGAAACCCTGCGCCATAGGCCCCCAAAGTAACAACCTCAAATCATCTCTTAACCCTTCATAGAAGCGGTTTCTCTTGCGCTCCTCATCGGCAAAGGTAGCGCCAGCGTATCTCCCCAAATGAGTGAACTCGTGGAGATACTCGTCAACGGTGCTATCTCCTTGCACCAACCTTTGGAACTCGTTCTCTAATGCGATCCTCTGCGCTGAGGGGAGGTATCGAGCCATGAACAATCTCGAAAATTCCTCCATAGGTACTTTGGCCAACGGCCTTCCCCTCAACTTGTGTAGCTCCAGCCCTTCCAACCATAATCTCGCATCCCCGTCCAATAGGAACGTTGTTATTGTGGTCTTCTGCCACTCTTCAGTCTCTATTATTGTCAGTACTCTATTGACTCTCGATAGCAAATCCTCTGCCTTAGTCGGGGTTCCTGTTCCCGAGAACACTGGTGGGTGGAAGCCCATCACATGCTTACGCTGTCTCTCCGTTGCTCTCTAAGGCAACTCTGGCTCCACCGCCACCTGTTCCACCCTTCTAGGCTCCGCCGCTTGGAGCGGCACTTGCTCTACCGCAGGAGCAGGCTGCTACACCTACCTTGTAGGTTGCACATTGATCATAGCAAAGACGGCTTCTGCCACCAATCTAATGGTCTCGGTAGATGGAGGTGTTGCAGACGCATCGCTTGGTGCGCTGCTTGCCTCAAAACCTGGCTGTTATGACGGTCCAGCACCACTTCTGGTCACCTATAATCATGCAAAACACCGATAAGCGACCCAACAATATTGCAAATAGCAATTATAGGAACACGCAGGTTCCTTAAACAAGTGTATTTTCCTTCCTAAGTGGACATTCATAGGTTCTTTTCATTTTATAACGATGACGCACACACATGTGATCACCACCCCTTAAAGTGAATTCGTCCACGAATTCATTTAAGCTTGACCGAAACCAGTAGTCTGATACCAATTTGTAACACCCCTATCCATCACATGGCATATAGCAATAGGTCCGGCCGGGGCCCGACGCCATATACTACGGACAGACCGGTTGGTTACGCGTTGAAACCATTCAACCAATCACAACGTCCTACACAGCACCTAGCGGAAGCAATTATTAAGTTGCACAGTTAATAACCTTGCTAACATGAATGTCCACAGAACAAAAACATAGGAATGTTGAATACACAAAACAACAACTAGCCTTAAGGCCTTACAATGTTTACTTAATAAAACATGTCTTTCAAACCACAGCACGCAGGCCGGCCATACATGAGATAAATGGAAAACATAAAAAGTTAGTCCTTCGAGGGCCGCCACAGCATCATGGGCTTTAGCATGTTATTTCCCGCTCGGCTCCGCAGCACCTGCAAGCCACAATCCACCGCCCGGTGGTAAACAAAATAACGGTCAGCTAAGCTGACCAAATTATAACGATCCCGCCCCCAAAATTGGGGCGGCGATGCTCTTTCCCTGCACTTTATTAGTATAGCATCAAAATAGTGTAAACACACTTCATCACAGGCGTAGGCTCGCACGGCCACACACCCCGTGCACTCAGGGAACATTCACGGCAGACCGGCCAACGTCACGTCAACTAAGGCCATAGGCGTTCCCGTTCCACCACCGCCCCTTGGACGACCAACCATATGAGCATTTTGCCTTCCTGGCCTTGGTCACGATAATTTAAGCCATAGACCGCCGAAGACCCTCATCCATGCGAACGTGTTGGAACACCCTATTACTAATTTGGCCAAGGATCACTATGTTTGTCTTAGGAATCCAGTTTGACCTAGATGTATAGTTAAAAAGGTCAACATTAGAATGTGTCTAGGGCTTAGAATTTAGGTTTGAAGCTGCCCCCAGGACCATTCAAGGAATCAGACTTAAAGCTGAGGCAAAGACAATTATCGTCGAGCTTAGGTCGACGATACGTCGAACTCTGTTCGACGCTCTCTGAGCTCAACTTTGCTGAATCGTCGAGCTCCGGTCGACGATCGTCTAGCTTAGATCGACGATCTGTCTTCAGCTTATTCTTCAGGTCGCTGAGCTCTGGTCGACGATCTTCGAGCTCAGGTCGATGCTTTCTGTCTGATCTTCTTTCCTATCTCTGAGCTCAGGTCGACGATCGTAGAGCTCAGATCGACGTTTTTCTTGAGAGATCAATGATTTTAAGGATTCAAATTCAGTCAGACTTTGGAATGTTTTTCAAATTCTCTCAGCATTTATGTCAAGAGATCTGCCAGCCGTTTTCATTTATTCTGGAGCAAGTTTCAAGGAATTCTTTTTGAGAATGTTTTATTGGACTTTCCTCTAGAAGACAAAATTTTATGGAAGGCATTTAATGTCTGTTAACGGCTATCTTGGATGAAGGATCTTCTGAGAATAAAAACTGCTTCTCTTCTTTTCTCTAATACACAGATTTAGATACACATACATAGACAGAGACAGAGATAGTTATATACACAGATAAGAAAGAAAAAGAACAAGTGATTCTCAGGACAGTCTGATCAACACAAGAAAACTCAAGTAATCAACCCTGGAGAATCAGTTGAACATTTTGGCATACTAAAAAAGTGATCTTAGCTTCATCTCAAGGACTCCAGACAACTCATCTTTCAGCATCTGCTGAAACCATCTTCTGCTGGAGATCTGAAGCTTCTGAAGACCTATCACCCTGAAGCAAAGCTTCCACTCCTGAACTAGTCAACATCTCAGGGGGAGCTTTGACAACACAAATCCACTTGTGCTTCTCTCTTTGATTGAGACAGAGAAGACAACTTCACTCTTTTTCTTTTCCCTTTCCCTCTGTAAAAGGGTTTTCAAAACTCCCTTCAAAAGTTTTGATTCTGGTTCTGAGAACCTTGTCAAAACTCAGTGGTGGCAAGACACCTGATCAAAAAATCTAGTTTAGTTTTTGAGCACCTTATCAAAAGCTCATTGGTGCCAGGACACCTGATCAACCCTTCCTGCAGTGGATTCCTACCAAGGGTGGTAGAAGAGTGGATGTACACAGGTTTTTGGGGAAGCACTATAGCTCCTTATGTTTTCTGGTTTGCTTGTGTGTTTTCTTTGCTGTGTGTTGTGCTCTTCTTTTTACTGTCTTGTTAATTCTATAGCAGGCACCTTACACCTATATATAAGTTAAATCTTAAAAGTTTTGCTAGTTTAAAATTGTGAATTTACTTTAAATAAACTCTATTCACCCCCCCTCTAGAGTTGAGATAGATCTTGTTCCCACTTTCAATTGGTATCAGAGGGAGGTTGGTTGTTCATACAGGCTAACACCTGAACCAAAAGATCCTTGATAAGATCAATTTTTTAAGAGGGTTATTTTCACTATATTTAATTTTATATAAAGACATGGCACAGAACAAAGATTATGCAAGCACCAGGCCTCCAGTGTTCAATCTATCCAAGTTTGCACTTTGGAAAGCAAGGATTAGACTTTACATGAACTCTATTGATGAAGACATATTTAATTCTGTTTTGACAGTGTGCCCAAGTCCACTAGCAAGCTCAAGTACAAATGCTGTTCAACCTCCTTCAGGAACAGATGCTGAAATAAAGAAGTGGAAGACTGCAGATGCCAAGGCCATGAACATCTTAGCTCAGACAATGTTTGATGAGATATTTTAGAAGGAAGTTGAATACAACTCAGCCAAATGAATTTGGGACAAGCTCCCTGAAATTGTCTCAGGATCTGCTGATGAAAGGATAGACAGGAGATCCCATCTTATAAGCCAATATGAGAGCTTCAAAAAGGGAGAAGCTGAATCAGTGGCTGACATATACAATAGACTAAGTCTAATTGTCAATGAGTTAAAGACTCTGGATAAAGAAATCTCATTGACTGAGCTGAATGACACAATCTTAATGTTCTTCCCCAGCACTTGGGATTCAAGAATCTGGCCAATCAAAGATGCCAGAAGTCTAAATGAGATTACCACTGAAGCTCTCCTAGGCAAGCTCAAATCTTATGAGCTGCTCATTAAAAATAGAGAAGAAGAACAAAAGGCTACTTCTCCAGTCACAAGGAAAGAGAAGACCATAGCCTTCAAAGCTACAGAAGAGGAGCCTGAAGATAAAGTTACAGGAAATGATGAGCTCCTAAGTCTACTGGCCAAAAGATTCTACAAGATGGCTAGAAAAGACTTCAGAAAGAGATCATACAAGGGACATGATAAACCAAGGTATGATAAATCAAATAACAATAAAGAAATTATATGTTTTGGTTGCAGGAAACCAGGCCATATATTGCTTGACTATACAGAAAACAAGAGTAAGGACTAGAAAGATAGAAGAGAAAGAAGAAAGGAGAAAGACTTCAGAAAGAACAGCTCAGACAAACCCTCCTCTAGCAAGAATAAACATACAAGGAAGGGATTTGTTGCTGAGACATGGAGTGAAATTGAAGAGGACTTTGAAGCCTCATCCAGCTCCAGTGATGATGAGGATGATGCTGATGAAAAGGAATTTTGCATGATGGCTATCAATGCCTCTCAAACAGAGTCAGAAGCAGAAGAGTCAGAATCAGATTTAGAAGCTCAACTAGAAGAAGATCAGGTAATCAATTCATTTGATTTCAGTTCTGAGGACTTTAAACATGAGTTTAAAGTACTATATCTAGATCTGTTGGAGTCTGAGAAGGAAATCACTTCCCTCAGAAAACAACTATCTGAGTATAGCACTTTAAAATCAGAGAACCTGAAACTCTCTGAAGAGTTAGAATGCTATAGAGAGGAGATAGCTTCACTGAAGAGTGAACTATCCAAGGCCAAGCAATTTGAAGAATCCCTTAATGGGAGAAGTATCAAATTAATGGACATCACAAGCACAGTGAACTCAAGATTAAATAGTACACTGGGCTTGGGTGCTTCATCTAGCCAACCCATAGTATTAACCACCCAAATCAAATTTATTTCTGATAAAGGGAAGGGTGTTGTAGAGGTAGCTAGAAAGAATTCAGATCTACCTAAGAAAAGCAAAGTTCAACAGAAAACATCGAGCAGAGGTCGACGATCGTCGAACAGAGATCGACGATCTCAGGCTGAAACGTCAAACTCAGCTCAACGATTCCTGAACTCTGAACTCGCTCGCAGTCGATCTTTGAACGGAGCTCGACGATCTTACCCAAGATCGTCGAAATCAGATCGTCGATCGTCGAACAGAGATCAAAACTTTGAACCTTCCTTCAGAGGCAAATCTCAATTCAATCCTAGAAGTGCTTCATCCCAATGCTTTAATCCTTATACTGAATGGATAATACCTCCTAGGAGATACCATCCTGAAGGTTATAAGAATCAACCTGGGATGTCTTTTATTTCTTAATTTAAGGGATATCAACCTAGGCCAAAGGTGAACTGGGTCAAAAACATATAAGCTGTTTATGTGCAGGTGAAGACCTATCCAACATCAAACCAGCTATGGTATCTGGATAGTGGGTGCTCAAAGCACATGACAGGGAATAAGGACAACTTCACATCCTTTAAAGCCAAGCTTAGACCCAATGTAATTTTTGGTGATTCAAACTTTGGAACTACAAAAGGATATGGTGTAGTCCAAATTGGGACAGTCACCTTCAAGAAAGTAGCCTATGTTGAAGGACTCAAGCACAACCTGATAAGCATTAGTCAGCTGTGTGATAAAGGATATCAAGTGACTTTCAACAAAGAAATATACAAGATCAAGTCAGAAGACAACACAACTGTGTTAACAGGTAACAGGAAAGGTAATATTTACTTAGTAGACTTTCATTCATCTAAGGTAGATATTTGCCTGTTTAATTCCATATCTAGACCTAATATTCTATGGCATAAGAGACTAGGACATATTAACCTTAGAACCATTGCTAGGCTATCCAAGGACAACCTTGTCAGAGGACTGCCTTCTGGCCCATATAAGAAGGAAGGACTCTGCAAGGCTTGTCAATTAGGCAAGCATACTAAAAATAGCTTTAAATCAATTAACAAGAGTGATTCACCTAGGATTTTGTATCTGTTACACATGGATCTCTTTGGACCCATTACAGTGCAAAGCTTAGGAGGGAAATCCTATACTTTAGTGATTGTAGATGACTTCTCAAGATTCACATGGGTATTCTTTCTGAGGAGGAAGTATAATAACTTTAAGTGTTTGACAGAGTTTCTCAAATGCATTCAGATTGAGTTCAACACTCACATTGCCCTGATCAGAAGTGATCATGGGACAGAGTTTGATTTTCTTCTCATGCAAGAGTTCTGTCAAAGTGAAGGGATCATGCATACTTTCTCAGCTCCTAGAACTCCTCAACAAAATGGGGTAGCTGAAAGGAAAAATAGAACCCTTATTGAATCTGCAACTACATTATTGACAGATGCTCACCTACCTCTATCCTTTTGGGCTGAGGCAGTGAACATCTCCAATTATGTGTTGAATAGAAGTCTAATACATAAACTGAAGGGCAAGACTCCCTATGAATTGCTCAAAGGGAAGAAACCTAAAGTAGACTATTTTAAAGTTTTTGGTTGCACTTGTTACATTCACAATAATGACAAAAAATATTTAGCAAAATTTCAAGCAAAAACTGATGAAGGAGTGTTTCTGGGATACTCCATGATCAGTAAAGCTTATAGGGTCTATAATAAAACTACTCTAAAAATAGAAGAATCTATCCACATTTTCTTTGATGAAACTAATATGTCTTTCAAGGAGAAGAATACTTCTACCATAGAACATTTGCAGGTGCATTCTCTAGCTGAAGATTTGGACAGATTACAAGTCACTCAAAAGGATGAAAGTAGTGAAGATGAAGAAGCTGCTTCACATCTGGAAGAAAATCTTCTTGAAGTACCAGTTGTTGTCCCATAAGAGGAAACAACAACACAGGTTGGTGAACAATCAACCACCCCTGTTGATCTAGAAACACCAAGAGATCATCCAATCTCCCAAGTGATTGGAGACATCTCAGCTAGTGTGCAAACCAGAAATCAGGTCAATCAAAACCTGATGCACACTTGCTTTCTCTCTCAAATTGAACCTCAAACCATTCAAGATGCAGAGCAAGATTCACATTGGATCATTGCAATGCAAGAGGAGTTGCATCAATTTGAAAGAAACAAAGTTTGGGAACTAGTGCCTAAGCCAAAGGATCATTCAATTGTTGGAACAAAATGGGTGTTCAGAAATAAGCTGGATGATCAAGGAATTATTGTAAGGAACAAGGCAAGGCTAGTTGCTCAAGGATATTCTCAAGAAGAGGGGATAGACTATGACCAGACCTTTGCACCTGTTGCAAGGTTAGAGGCCATAAGAATCTTCCTGGCTTATGCTGCTCACAAGGGATTCAAAGTCTATCAAATGGATGTGAAGAGTGATTTTCTCAATGGGGAGATCAAAGAAGAAGTCTATGTCAGACAACCTCGAGGTTTTATCTCTCTAACTCATCCAGATTATGTTTTTAAACTACACAAAGCATTATATGGTCTCAAGCAAGCTCCTAGAGCATGGTATGAGACTCTAGCATGCTTTCTGCTGAAGAATGATTTTGTTAGGGGGAGAGTAGACCAAACTCTTTTTATTAGAACCCATAAGTCCCATACCCTACTAGTACAAATTTATGTATATGATATTATATTTGGGTCTACTGATTCAAATTTGTGCAAAAAGTATTCCAAGCTTATGCACTCTAAATTTGAAATGAGTAGCATGGGTGAGCTATTCTTTTTCTTAGGATTGCAAGTCAAACAACATGCTGATGGCATGTTTATTTCTCAAACCAAGTATGCAAAAGAATTAGTTAAGAAATTTGGGATGTCTGATGCATCATGTATGAAAACACCCATGCCTACCAATGCTGTATTGGATGCTGATGAACATGGAAAACCAGTTGATCAGACAACATATAGAGCAATGATTGGCTCTCTATTGTACCTTACAGCCAGTAGGCCTGACATAATGTTTGCTACATGCATATGTGCTAGATTCCATGTCAGCCCTAGAGAGTCACACTTAACTTTAGTAAAGAGGATTCTTAGGTATGTTAAAAGCTGTCCAAATCTAGGACTCTGGTATCCAAAAGATTCAGCATTTGACTTAACTGGATTTTCAGATGCTAATTATGCTGGATGCAGAATTGATAGGAAAAGCACCAGTGGAACTTATCAGTTTCTTGGTGATAGACTTGTCTCATGGTATTGTAAGAAACAAACATCTGTGTCAACCTCAACTGCTGAAGCTGAATACATGGCTGCAGGCAGTTGTTGTCACAAATATTATGGATACAAAACCAACTCCTAGACTATGGTTACAACTTAGAGAAGTCTAAAATATTTTGTGATAACACCAGTGCTATTTCCATTGCACAAAATCCAGTCCTCCATAGTAGGACAAAACACATAGAAATTAGGCATCATTTTCTAAGGGACAATGTTGAGAAAAATAAAATTGAACTTCAATATATCCCAACTGATTTGCAAAGGGGAGATATTTTCACCAAGCCCTTGGATGAAAAGAAACACAACTTCTTCCTCAATCAGTTAGGCATGTTAGATGGAGGAAGCCTAAAATAAATTACAAGATTTTCAAAAGCTAAAAACAGACCATGATTAGGCTAAAAAAACTCACCTTTTTTGTGTCTGTAGGATAGTTTTCTGACTCTGAACTACGCTCGACGTTTTCCCAGAAAGCGTCGAACGGAGATCGACGTTTCCCCAAAAACGTCGACCTGAGTTCAGAGCGTGTCAGATAGATGTATACTATCTCTTTCAGGCCTTCGATCGTCGACCTGAGCTCGACGTTCTCCCTAGATCGACGAACTGAGATCTACGATATTGAAGCCCTTTCAGCTTCCATCAGGAGTCCTGATCGTCGAACGGAGATCGACGATCATTCCTTTTTCGCGTCGAACCCTAATATAAAATCATTTTTCGGCCGCCACTCGTCGTTTACGCTTTCATACTCTCTGCAACTTTCTCTCTTTCCCTCCAAACCTTCTACACTTGGTCGTGTTTGTTTCATCTTTGCAGGTATAGATGGCTCTGTCAAGTGCTGCTATTTCAAAGATGAAATTTGATACAGGTTTCGACATTGATATGAATTCTTTCGATGGAAGTGATCAGAGATTCAAGGATATTCTAAACCTTTTTCGAGAACAGCAACTGTTTCAGATCATGTCCACCCGAATGAAGATTGCAGCAGAAGAGATAAAGGAATGGTGTTTTACCGCCACGAATGAGAATGAGAATTCTGTAATCGGCTCAATCAAAGGGACTCAGGTACCTTTGTCCGCCGCCCTTCTAACAGAGGTTTTCCTTCTTAGTATCGGAGATGACTCCATAGATTTTTCTGGAGAAGAGTATGATTCTATGATGGATAGAATGGGTCACACTACTGTGAACCCTAACAAACTGCTGAAAAAGAACCTTTCCATTGAATTCCAATTTCTGGTTGATGTGGTTGGAAAAGTGCTTCTGGCAAAGCACTCAGCCCATGATACAATATCAAGATACCAATTTTTTTTAATGGGAGCTTTGGTTGACAAGAAACATTTAGATTGGAGATCCATCTTTTTCAATCTGATCAAGAAGAAACTTAACAAAAGCTGTGTAAGCTATGGGAGGATATTAGGGGTTTACCTGCACTCCAGGTGCCCCGAGCTGCTAACCTCTAGTGGGATGTACATCAATGCATCCAAGAGGCTAACCTGTGCCCTCTTCAGCAGATGGAACAGGCAGATCATCAACCCCAGCAGGGCTGCTGCAGCACCACTTGCTTCAGGCACCAGGACTATATCAGTCACTCCTCCTCAGATCTCTGCCCCAGCAGAAGAATTGCCTGTTTCTTCTTCTCCTCCTCCAGCTGTTTCTATCCCAGTAACCACCTCAACTTCTTCACCAATCTCAACCTCTATCATATCATCTCCCATTACAATCTCTTCACCAATTTCACCTCCTCCAGCCTCTACCTCAGAACAATTCCACCCTTTGTTCTCTTATCCATCTTTCACCACTCCATTTTCTCTTATAGATGACTCCTTCATGGATGGTTCTCCTCCTGAGCTTCCCTCTACATCCTCTTACCAACAACTTCTTCAAGACATACTTTCTCAACCATCCTTCACCCCATCCTTTGCCTCTTCCATCTCATCCATCTCCACCTCAGTAACATCTATCTCCACTATCCTCCTTCAGAGCCATCTATTCCAACACCTCCTATCTCCACACTCTCCACTACATCAGCTTCAGCCACCCTCATCCCAGTCTCTTCAACTCCTACCTCTGCTCAAGCCAATCTTGAGCATGTAGATCTTTCAGCCCTGGCAGACAAGCTCTATGTGTTGCTAGCCCCCAAGCTAATCTCACTGTTGGAGACCTCCTTGGCTCCACTCCTGAAACATGTTCAGGAGCTGTCTACCAAGTTTTCTTCCTTCCTCTCCTCCCAGGCAATCCCTTCATCTGGGTGCCTTGATTCAGTTTCAACTGAACCCAGGCAGGGGGAGATGCCTTATGAAGCATTGGATATGCCTGAGGCTGCTGAAGGTTCAAGTCCTACTCCTGTTTTTACAGTGGACCTTCAGAGTCTGCTTTCTATATTTGATTCTGTTTATTTCAGTTCTCTACCAGTGCATCAAGCTGAAGACCTCACTAAGGCCATTGTGCCTATCTCTGTATGTGATCCCAGCCTAATTGCCTCATATGTCAATTCTTTCAAGGCTGTGGATGTTGTTGCTTCCATCTCTGCTGCTGCTATTTCTACAATTGCATCAGAAGATATTGACATGATTTCCGTTGTTGAGGATACTGCTGCTAAAGAACTTGCTACATATCTGGAAGAATCTGCTTCCACTGCTGCTCCAAATTATGTTTCTGCTATTCCTCAAATTTCTGCTGCTGTTGCTGCTCCTGCTCTGACCACTGATCAAGTAAAACAACAAGAAAAGTATATAAAGAGTATTGATGACTTATATGATTGACCTCAAAGTTCAGACAGTGATCGGTTTCACACTGAATCTGATGACTCTTCTAATACTATTGCCAAGAAAAGGAAGGCCAGAAGCAAGGCCATGATGAAGGTTCCTCCTGCTCAAGCCAAAGATACCAATGACATTCCATACTATATTTTGCATGATTGCCAAATTACTGAACATTGGATGCAATATTCTAAAAATCAACTAAAGGCTTTGAGAAAGAAAAGAAAGTTTGAAAAGTATGAGAAAGGTTCATCTCAATTTCAGCCTCCTCCTCCTCCTCCTCCAGATTCAGGGACAGGTGGAGGCTCAGCTTCTCAAACCCCAGCTTCTAAGCAAAGTTCCTCCCAGTCCTCTCAAGGATACCATCCTAGGGGGCAATACCAAAGGGGTTATCAGTCCAGAAGGGGACAGTATAGAGGAAGTCAAAGAGAACATAGATTTCATGCAAGGGAAGGACAAAGACACATGGACTCTGCTCAAGGTCCTTTCCCTTATAAACTCAGAGAAAAAGTTGAGACTAGAACTTCTATTGCTTCAGAAACTGTTAACAGATATGAGCCTGCAGTGCCTTTTGAAGATCCAGAGAATAACCCATTGTCATGGACTGCAAGGATGAAAGAACTGGCTGCCTTAGATCAGTTGAAGAAAGCCAAAGAACAAGGGAAAGACACCTCCAATATCACTACTCTATCAGATCAAAGGAAAGCTGAACTGGAAAGGTATTCTTCAAGAAAATTCTTTGACCAAGTGGACTACATGAAGTTGCATCCTGAGGCTGTGGTTCCCAGGCTAAGAGATCAAACCTCCTTAGGTGCAGATGATGATAGAAGGTCAAAGAAGGAAGCCCTTAATCCTAACAGAGAAATTATATTTAAGAAAGGAAGTGAAAAGAAGTAATTTCTGTAAGCAGACAGCACAATCTCTCTGAACATTTGCTGAAATTCCATTTGATTGCTTCTATGATTGCTTGCTCTGCTATTTTGTTTGTTGCTCTTCTATATGTTGATTGTAGTTTTTATTTCTGAAATATGTAAATAGTAATCCTAACCCAAATAGGGGGAGATTGTTGGAACACCCTATTACTAATTTGGGCAAGGATCACTATGTTCGTCTTAGGAATCCAGTGACCTAGATGCATAGTTAAAAAGGTCAACATTAGAATGTGTCTAGGGCTTAGAATTTAGGTTTGAAGCTGCCCCCAAGAACATTCAAGGAATCAGACTTAAAGCTGAGGCAAAGACGATTATCATCGAGCTTAGGTCGACGAAACATCGAACTCCGTTCGACGCTCTCTGAGCTCAACTTTGCTAAATCGTCGAGCTCCAGTCGACGATCGTCTAGCTCAGATCGACGATCTGTCTTCAGCTTATTCTTCAGGTCGCTGAGCTCCGGTCGACGATCTTCGAGATCAGGTCGACGCTTTCTGTCTGATCTTCTTTCCTATCTCTGAGCTCAGGTCGACGATCGTAGAGCTCAGATCGACGTTTTTCTTGAGAGATCGACGATTTTAAGGATTCAAATTTAGTCAAACTTTGGAATGTTTTTCAAATTCTCTCAGCATTTATGTCAAGAGATCTGCCAGTCGTTTTCATTTATTCTGGAGCAAGTTTCAAGGAATTCTTTTTGAGAATGTTTTATTGGACTTTCCTCTAGAAGACCAAATTTTATGGAAGGCATTTAATGTATGTTAACGGCTATCTTGGATGAAGGATCTTCTGAGAACAAAAACTATTTCTCTTCTTTTCTCTAATACATAAATTTAGATACACATACATAGACAGAGACAGAGATAGTGAAATACATAGATAAGAAAGAAAAAGAACAAGTGATTCTCAGGACTGTCTGATCAACACAAGAAAACTCAAGTAATTAACCCTGGAGAATCAGTTGAACATTTTGGCATACTGAAAAAGTGATCTTAGCTTCATCTCAAGGACTCCAGACAACTCATCTTTCAGCATCTGCTGAAACCATCTTCTGCTGGAGATCTGAAGCTTCTGAAGACCTATCACCCTGAAGCAAAGCTTCCACTCCTGAAGTAGTCAACATCTCAGGGGGAGCTTTGACAACACAAATCCACTTGTGCTTCTCTCTTTGATTGAGACAGAGAAGACAACTTCACTCTTTTTCTTTTCCCTTTCCCTCTGTAAAAGGGTTTTCAAAACTCCCTTCAAAAGTTTTGATTTTGGTTCTGAGAACCTTGTCAAAACTCAGTGGTGGCAAGACACCTGATCAAAAAATCTAGTTTGGTTTTTGAGCACCTTATCAAAAGCTCATTGGTGCCAGGACACCTGATCAACCCTTCCTGCAGTGGATTCCTACCAAGGGTGGTAGAAGAGTGGATGTACCCAGGTTTTTGGGGAACCACTATAGCTCCTTGTGTATTTTGGTTTGCTTGTGTGTTTTCTTTGCTGTATGCTGTGCTCTTCTTTTTACTGTCTTGTTAATTCTATAGCAGGCACTTTACACCTATATATAAGTTAAATCTTAAAAGTTTTGCTAGTTTAAAATTGTGAATTTACTTTAAATAAACTCTATTCACCCCCCCCCCTCCTCTAGAGTTGAGATAGATCTTGTTCCCACTTTCACAACAGTTCCACCGAATGACATAGATCGGGTACGGTTCTGCCTGACCCGTGCTCATACCGCAACGGCAATTTAAGCCATATGCGCAGGTCAAGACTCACTGAGTCCCGTTTCCACCACAATAATCACATAACCCGGTTATGTTCACGTTGGCTACCCGGCCACCATGTTGGAAAAGCACGCTTTTGCCCAGTTTTCCGGGTGTATCTTGGAGTTAATCTCTAAGGCTCCCTGTTGCAATCTACCACGTAGAAAACCCAAAAATGCCCAAACACCCGGAGTCTTCCCCAATTCAAATGCAATGCAACATCACTGATCCAGAACAACTTGTCCGGATAGGCTTCACACACAATGCATGTGCCCGTTTACGCATACGGACTCTACACAAGGGGGACTTTACATATCTACCCCAAGGAACGCCTCAACTCTTCGCTCACTCGCGAGAGAGGGCTTCCTATGCAAAGGAAAAGAGGGCTTCACATGCCCTAGGATGAGAATCGTAACCCTTGCATTTTTCCTCGGCACCATGGAAGTCCACGCGAATGAAAAGCACCGCAATCTCCTTGCCTCCGCGGATCCGAAGACGGCTCGGGATTTGGAGCACCGAAGCTCCGCCGGTGACCGGATCTTTGGTCTTCTTCCTCCTCCATGCTCTCCCGCCTCTCTAAAACTTAGAGAGAGATGAACCCAAGTGAAATGAGGGCTTCTAAACCCTATTTCCGGGTTTAAACCGCCAGCACCAACCCCCAGCCGTCGGATCCCAACATAAGAAAATGAACGGCCACAATCGGGGCAAAAAATACAAAATCTTGGCCGAACACGGGTTGCAACATGACCGTGTGCATGGCCGTGTCACCCATTCGCTGTCTCACCTGACGTTCCAACCAGCACACAACATTAGACATGGCCTCCGACACGCCCGTGTCACATGTGACACGGCCGTGTCAAGGCCCGTGTCATGCCCCGTGTGCGACTGCAAACACTTGTTTCCCGAGGAGGACATGGCCTGCGACACGGCACCCGACACGCCCGTGTCACATGTGATACGTCTGTGTCTGTGCCCGTGTCATGGCCCGTGTATATGACTCAAAAAACTCCCTAGCGTGACACGCCCTTAGACACGCCCGTATCCCGGGCCGTGTGCCTCAACTCGACGATCGCCGATCGTCAAAACATCGACCACATGACCCGTGGCCAAACACGCCCGTGACACGACCGTGTTACGCCCGTGACACCTGCTCTAAGTCGCATACTTGGCTTAAAATGTCATATGTCCCTCTTTTGAGTTTCGGGGTGTTACATGATATGCACGCATCCTAGAGACCGAGAGGAGAAATGTCGTTACCTTACGACCCCTCTTCCTATCCATGGAATCCTTGCTTTGAATAGCTTGACACAAGCGCCTCCACGCCCTCTCCACGGATCTAGTCTTGGAACGGCGATCGGAGCTCCGAAGCTCCGTCAATGGCGGAAGGAAGATCTCTCCTTCCTCCTCCCTTCTCTCCCTCTCCACCCTACTCTCAAACTAAACGATGAGAAAGTGAGAGGAAAAACCCTCTCAGCCCTAATAAAATTGATTGGGCGGAAGATCCTGGGCCTTTGGATCATATTTGGGGAAGCATCGGACGGCCATGAAACAAAATTACGGAACAGCACTCGTCCGCACGATTAGTGGCGCACGACCAGTGGTCGTGCGCACTAGATCCCATGATCATGCAATCACCACTGGCAGAACTCCAGAAAGAAAGGGATAATGCGTACAAGAAGCGGCGCACGACCAGTGGTCGTTCGCACTTTGTCCAATGGTCGTGCGTTTACCCAGGCAGAATTTGGAAAAACGGAGAATAGTGTGCACGATCAGTGGCACACGACCAGTGGTCGTAAGCACTAGATCCAGTGATCGTGCGCTCTAGATCCAAAGTCGATCTCACCGACCTACCTCCACCGACGTCTCTACCGCCGGGCACTAGCTTCCAGCGACTCCAGGTCTGAAAACATGGGTGTTACATAGAATATTCTTGAAGATCCATTCTTGGAGTTGTGAAGAAGTTAGGATTGAGTCATCTCAGTTCAGGAAGAAGCAGACTCAGAGATATCTTCTCTGGAGTCATTCAGCATCAACTACCAACCTTACTTTCTGTAGGATCTTAATTGATCTGAGTGTAAGCCTAAATTATAAAGGCTGAGGTAGGATCTTTTTGTAGATCTAAGCTGTAGGGCATTAGTGCCTGAGTTATAGGATCCTCCTATGGATCTGAGGTAGGATCAAGTGGTTGATCTGAGTGTATGTCTAACCTCATAGCCTGAGTGTAGGACTTTGAGATAAAGTATGAGGTAAGGCATGTATTCCTTAGTTGTAGGAGAATATTTCTCTAGGTGTAGGGCATCGGGCCTGAGTGTAGGACTTGGAGGAGTCTGAGAAATCCTGAGGGATTTATGTTGTAAGGTCTTGGAGCCAAGTTTAGAGAAGGTGGCCTTGTCTAACAAACTGTTAAAAAGGTGGGAGGGACAGTGGATGTACCCATACTCTGGGAAATCACTATAAAAAACTTGTGTGTTGATTGTGTGATCTTGAAAGCTAACTGAGACTAAAACATAACTCACCAAGTTAGAAGAAAGTATCAAAAAGACAGAAAAACCTATTCACCCCCCATCTAGGTATTTAGCTACTCTTTAAATTAAATACTTTCACACTCTAGTTTAGGATGTGTGTTTGGTTTGGCTTCAATACGTAACTCCGCTAAATGTCTGTGGAATATGACGTGGGGCCTCGACCAGACCTTATGTTATATTCTACGTGATGGATGGGGGTGTTATAATTTGGTATTAGACTCTAATGTCGGTCTTTCTTATTTGAATTTGTGGCCGAATTCTTTTAAGGGGTGGTGAGCACGTGTGTGAGTCACCGTTATAACATAAAAGAACCCATGAATGTCTACTTAGGAATGAAAATACGCATGTTTGTAGAAAATGCATGTTCCTGTGATTGCTATTTTGCAATATTTCTAGTTGCTAAATTGTGTGTTTCACGATTATAGGTGACTAGAAGTGGTGCGGGGCAATCTCAGCCTCAGCGCTCGGTAGAGAGTAGTGCACTGGGTGATGCGCCTACACCTCCTCCTTTTACTGAAATGATATGGTTAGTTGTTGAAGTTGTGTTCACGATGATCAATGCACAACTAGGAGGGTGAGTACAACCACCTACCCCTGAGGTTGTCCCGGCATAGGTTGGAGTAGTTTAGCCTGTGGCTATGCGGTAAGTGCCCGATGAGCCTTTGGCTATGAGGCGAGTGACGGAAAAGCAAATGAATCACGTTATGAGCTTCCACCCTCAAACATTTAAAGTAACTGGATCTCCCACTCAAGTCGAACATTCTCTTCCAAGGATAAATAGAATCTTGACGGCGACGGAGACGGAGGAGAGACAGAAGGTGATAGTGGCTACCTTTATTTATGAAGAAGTGGAAAGACTCTGGTGGGATGAACAAGAACTACATCAGTTTGTTGGAAGGCAACTGTCTGAGATCTCGATGGAGAAGTTCTTGAGGGTTTTTCTGGGAATATATCTCCCATTTGCTAAGAGGATTGCTATGGAGAATTAGTTTCAGAGATTAACAAAGGGTGATAGTTGTGTGGATGACTACTTACATGATTTTATAATATTGGATCATTATGCAGGCGCTACTTTTGTTGACGAGGAGTGCAAGACAAACATATACTATGAAGTACTGTGAGATGATCTTAGGTTGCTTCTCTCAGGTCCAATGACGTAGGGTTTTCTAACCTTGGTCAATACAACTTGATCCCTGGAGCAAGATATGGAGCCCGTGCATCGTAAAAATGACTTGGCAGCAAGGAGGAAAGTGTTAAAGTACAAAACTCTTCAAAGACTAGGTATTAAATGTGAAATAAGAATTTCAAATCTGTTGGACCGGCTCCTTCTTCTGGTGTGTCTAGAGAAACTTCTAGGCAAGGGCCAATGATTGGTTTTTCTTGTGGCAAGCCGGGACACATGGCCAGAGAGTGTTGTAGTGCTCCTCCAAGGATAGAGAAAAAGGCAGGTGCGCCTTATGAGAAGAAAGGGAAGGCAACAAAGTCGACTGTGTCCCGTTATACTCCAACGCAACCCAGAGTATACAATCTTGGCCAACAGGAGGCCATAAAATAAAGTGACATGGTGACAAGTACGGTTTAGTATATATCTTTTATTGCTTGATATACTTATTACCATATGCATTGTTTGTATATAACTTGTTTGTATTAGGCTTTGTCCTAATCTTGGACTATCCAGCGAGAGCACTGTTCAATATAGGGACTTCTCACTCCTTTCTATAAAAGGACTTTGTATTGCGTATTAGAGTGCCTTCTTCTGTGACGAAAGATAGATTGGATATATTGTTACATAATGGTTGCACGATGAATGCGGATAGGTCCTACTGTGTTCAGGTGTGGATATGAAATCATGACTTTGGATTGGAAGCATGAATATACCGATTTTGGAGTTCGATGTAATATTTGTCATGGACTGACTCTCGAAGTAGCATGTCTGTATTGATTGTAACTCAAAGGAAGTCACGCTGGGACAGAATACCGAACGCGAGACTAAATTTGCTGGTATGTAAGGATTGAGCAAGATACTGATGTCTGCTCTCCAAGTGGTCAAGGCGGTTCGGAAGGGCGCGAAGTTATTTTTCACGCTATTGGAGGCTGTAAAGCCGAAGTCCAGTTTGGGTAATGTCTCTATTGTGTCGGAATTTGCAGATGTTTTTCCTATGGATCTCCTTGGGATTCCACCCCAGCAAGAGATTGAATTCGCTATTGAGTTGATGTCAGGTGTGAAACCTGTGTCGCATTCACTGTACCTTGTGGCGCCAAAGTAGATGGCAGAACTGAAGGTTCTGTTATAGGAGTTACTAGAGCAAGGCTATATATGACCAAGTATGTCTCCTTGGAGTGCACCGGTCCTCTTTGTGAAAAAGAAGGACGGAAGCTTGCAGCTATGTATTGAATACCGTGAACTGAACAAGCTGACAGAGAAGAACAAGTATCCAATTCCGAGAATCGATGATTTGTTTGATCAGTTGGCTGGATCAACCATCTATTTGAAGCTCGATTTGAAGTTCGGCTATTAACAGTTGAGGATCAGGGAAAGTGATATTCCTAAGACAGTATTTGGCACACACTATGGGCATTATGAATTTACTGTGATGCCTTTTGGGCTCACTAATGCTCCATCGGTGTTTATGGACTTGATGCACATGATCTTTAGAGAGTATTTGGACTGATTTGTGATCGTCTTTATTGACGACATACTGGTATACTCTCAGTCAGAAGAGGATCATGCGAATCATTTGAGATATGTCCTGCATACCCTGAGAAATAGTCAACTATATGCCAAGTTATTTAAGTGTGAGTTTTGGTTATCTTCTGTGGCATTTCTTGGTCATGTTGTGAGTGGAGATGGTATTGCCGGGAATTCGACAAATATAGTTGTGATACGAGTGTGGCATGTACTTGCTTCTGTAGTGGAAGTCAGGATTTTCCTTGGGCTTGTTGACTATTATAGGCGCTTCGTAGAGAAATTTTCGAGGATTGCTTTACCTCTCACTACGTTGACAAGGAAGAATGAGAAGTTTGTTTGGACGCCAGAGTGCGCGCGAGCTTTTGAAGAGTTAAAGATTCGTCTAACCACGATGTCTGTGTTGTGCTCTCCATGTAGAACAAGAGGTTTTGAAATCTATAGCGATGCCTCAGGGAGCGTCTTAGGCTGCATTCTTCAGTAGTTTGGAAAGGCTATTGCTTATGGCCCTTACCAACTGAAAGTGCATAAGAGGTATTATCCAGTCCATGACTTAGAATTAGTAGCTGTGATATTCGATCTTAAGTTATGGCGACATTAATTATATGGCGTGAAGATCGATATCTTTACGGACCATAAGAGTCTAAAGTATTTTATAGATCAAAAGGACTTGAACATCCGATAAAGAAGATGGAACGAGTTCCTCGAGGACTACACCTTCAAGATTCATTATATTCCCGGCAAGAGAAATATGGTCGCGGATGCGCAGTGTTACAAGACACTAACACGAGAAAATTGGTTACGGATGCATGATGAGCGTCTAATTCATAAGTTGGAGGCTTTGGGCATTTCTTGTGTCGAGAAGAATGCAATGACGAATGCATGCTTAAATTGGACAGAGTTGCAGCGTGACCTTGCAGACAGGATTCGACAAGCATTGGAGCTTGATGAAAGCATGAAGCGCTACGTAGCGGAGACCGTGGAGTTGATGTATGAGGCTCATTTTACCAAATACTTGATCTAACCGAGGAGCACAAAGATGTATAAAGACTTGAAAAAGTTGTTTTGGTGGCCAAGGTTGAAGAAGGACATAACACTATATGTGGTGAAGTGTCAAACTTGCGCCCTAGTGGAGGAATGTCAAAAACCCGGTGGTTTCTTGAAGTCGTTACCAATGCCAGAATGGAAGTTTGATGATATATCTATGGATTTCTTGTACGGGTTGCCGATATCGTAACGCGATAACGATTCTGTTTGGGTGATCGTGGACCGATTGACTATAGTAGCACACTTTATTCCAAATCGAAGGGACGATTTAGTGGAAAATTTAGCCGAACTTTAAGTTGGTCAGATCATACGGTTGCACGGCGTGCCCCGTAGCATCATAAGTGACCAAGATGAGCACTTTATGTTAAATGATTGGAAGCTTATTCATCAACAATTGAGTACCAAGCTGAAGTTCAACAGGACCTTTCATTGTCAGACGGATGGTCAAATCGAGAGGGTAAACAGAATGATGGAAGATATGCTTCACATGTGCGTCATTGATTTTAGGAAGAGGTGGGGGGATCATCTCTTTATGATCGAATTTGCCTACAACAACATATACTAAGCAAATATTCAAATTGTACCTTTGAGGCCATATACAATAGAAAGTGTCGTACTCCATTGGCTTGGGTAGAAATAGGTGATTCAAAACTTTATAAACATAAAGACATCGAAGATGCGACTTCGACAATAAGATTGATTTGAGAATGGTTGATAATTGCGCAAGACAGATAGGCAAAGTACTACAATGCCAAGCACCGATATGTCGAGTTTGCTGTGGGCAGCTGGGTTTATCTAAAGTTAAAACCGTTCAAGGGAGTTTCAATGATTCGACGCTTGAAGAAGCTGAGTCTGATGTATTTTGGGAAGTTTGAGATCTTGGAGCGTGTTGGTGAAGCTGCCTATCAGCTCGCTCTTTCGATAAAAAGAAATTTGATATTGTCTTCTCTTTCTCAATGTTCTGAGAAGACTAGTGGATTGTTTTTGTTGTCAAAGCTCCCCCTGAGATGTAGAATTGTTCAAGAGAATGGAAGCTTTTCTCAGGGTGTAGGCCTTCAGATTGCTTGTTGATCTTCAGGAAGCTTTTAGACAGATGTTGATGGATTGTCTCTTGAAATCCCTGAAGCAAATAACTGATGAAGAACTTGAGTTGTATATGAGAGCTGTTCTTCTTTCAGTTTTCTACAAATTATTCTTTTTTTCGCAGCTTAATTTTTTCTTGTCTTGAAAAATAATTCTTATATATTCCTTACAGATTTCAACCTTTGAATTTTGAATTCCTTTCCTTGACTGACTGTAGAAATTATGGGAGTTGAACGGCTAGAATTTGTCTTTAATGAGTTTCTCCAACTGTCTCAATAAAATAAGCCAAGTAATAACTCTGTGAAGACCATAATTAATGCTGCCATGGAACATCTATATTCATAAGAATATTGTGCATTAATTATTAGAGCATTAAAGACATATTATAATATAATTTGAAATTCATCTGCTTTAGTCGAACTAAAATCATCAAGGAATTAATCGAACTGAACCTAGGATAAAATAGTTGAACTCGTCAAATTTTTCGTCGAGCTGAGCTCCAAGATCGTCGAGCTGAGAATTATCTTTCGTCGAGCCGAGCTCCGAGAACGTCGACCATAAAATTAACTTGCCAATCTGAGCTCAAAGTTCGTCGAGCTGAGATAGTCCTTCGTCGAGCTGAAGTTTTAATATGAGATCAGAGATCATCGATCTCAGCTAGACTTTCCTCGAGCTCAACTCAGAGAAGGAACTCTGAGTTCGTTGATTTGAAATCAACGATCGTCAAGATGAGTTCAGCTATCGTCGAGCGACTTTTTCTACAATCTTTAAACTGTCTTATCTCTAAAGTCTTGAGTCTCTGAAGTCTTCTGAAGGCAGATTTCTAATGTGTTGGTACCCTAGGTTTTGATTTGAGTTCAGTCTTCTCTTTTAGTCTCTTGACCCAAGATTTATCTATGGTCAAAGGTTAGTTGATAGGATAGATTCTCTAGTTGTGTAGAATTGCCTGTCTAGATGAAAATCTGGCTAAGTAATTTCTGGTTCGACTATAGTCGAACGTCGCTCGATAGCTCGACTATCTGCTTGATAGGTCGACTATCTGTTGTCTTTGATAGTTCGACTATCTATTGATAGGTCGACTATCTGTTTTCCTTGATAGTTCGACTATCTGTTGATAGGTCGACTATCTGTTCTTCTTGATAGTTCAACTATCTGCTTGGATAGTTCAACTATCTGATAGTTCGACTATCTGTTGATAAGTCGACTATCTGTTTTGGTTGATAGCTCGGCTATCTGTTTGATAGGTCGACTATCTGTTTTCTTTGATAGTTCGACTATCTGTTGATAGGTCGACTATCTGTTTTCTTTGATAGTTCGACTATCTGTTTGATAGGTCGACTATCTGTTTTTCTTTTATAGTTCGACTATCTGTTTGATAGGTCGACTATCTGTTTTGCTTGATAGCTCGACTATCTGTCCTGATAGATCGACTATCTGATAGCTCGACTATCTGTCCTGATAGTTCGACTATCTGCTGTGGTAGTTCGACTATCTTCT
Organism: Platanthera zijinensis; assembly: GCA_039513925.1. Lineage (NCBI taxonomy): Eukaryota > Viridiplantae > Streptophyta > Magnoliopsida > Asparagales > Orchidaceae > Platanthera > Platanthera zijinensis. The sequence goes on from CM077087.1 coordinate 179,453,041, forward strand.
TTGATAGTTCGACTATCTGTATCGTTCGACTATCTGTCTGATAGGTCGACGATCTCTGTGCTTCGGTCGACGATCTCCGAGGGTCGTTCGACGTTTTGCTGTATGTCTTGAGTAATTTTGTCATCTTCTATGATGTGATTTATTTCATATTTATTTTGGCATATTTTATAAAAGATTGTTTGAATAAATTTATGATATTATTTCCATGCAATATCTGCTCCATTCCTTATGCATGAGCCAATCTTTTTCTGACAAAGTTGTTTGTCTTATTAGTTGAAATATGTTTTCTGCTTTATCTGTCAGGCTGTCCTTTATAGCCGTTAGACTCAAAAAGTCATCTTTGGCCGTAAAGTGTCTCTTCTGATGTGACTTTCTCTAGTATTATTTTTTCAGAGTTACTTGCAGCTTCTTAGAAAGCTTTATCCTTTTATAGGATATCTGTCTGCAGTTTTTGCTCCTGCTTTATGCTATTTGCAGCCCAGCTTGCAGATTTCAGTAGAAGACAAGATTTAAACTCAAATTAGAGTCGTTGCTGCTGCTGCTATATAAAGAATTCTTTGGAGAAAGAAATCAACTCGTTCTCATATACAAAAAGCTAACAGCAGCATTCTAGCTTACAACTTACAGTTTACAACTGCTCTCAGCTCGTTCACATTCAACTGAGAAGAAGTTTTAGCTCTTCACTCTTCTTCAACCTGAGTTCTCCTGCCTCCAGGAAGATCTTCACTCAGAGCTTTTTGAAGAAGAAGAAGAAGAAGATAGCTGCCTGAAGAAGAATTTTCATTTCATATTTATTATCTTCTTGTAGCTGTTTCCTTCAGATTTTCTGAAGTGTTTTCTGCACTGAAGCAAGACTTCACCTGGACATTCTTTTAGCCAGGGGGAGCCTTGACTCTTTAGAGCCTTCTAGGTCAGTGCAAGTTCTTGAGCTTCTCTAATTCTATTTAAAATAAAGAAGACATTTTAACCTCCTTTCCCCCTCCTGTAAAGGGTTATTACTCCCTTCAAAAGTATACCTTGGTAGCAGGGCACCTGATCAAAAACCTGTGTTGCTTCTTAGACACCTGATCAAAAGTCTAAAGGTTTTCTGGATCTACCTAAAGCAGATCTTGTTGGTGGCAGGGCACCTGATCAAAAACCTGAGTGGATTCCTACCTTGTTGGTAGAAGAGTGGACGTACCCAAGTTGTTTGGGGAACCACTATAAATTCCCTTGTGTCGTCTGGTTGTTTGATTCATTACTTGTGCTGTTGGCTGTGATTTGTCTTAACTAGGTTATTAGTTGCTGTTTAGGATTCCAAGCCTTAACTGTAATTACAGTTGGCTGCCTTTTGTGCACAACACTTGTGTTAGGCTTTAGGGTTACTTCTCAAATATCTATAACCTTCATTCCGCAATTAACTCCAAGGGAGTTGAGTAGACAGTCAACTTTGCTAGTGCAATTTTTGATTACTTTATTCACCCCCCCCCCCCTCTAGAGTAGTATCTATCCCTTTTCTTTCAATTGGTATCAGAGGGAGGTTGTCTGACTGCATAGGCTAACACCTAAGTCACAAGATCCTGATAGATACCAAGGATTATAAATATTCACTTTCACTATCATGGCCCAGTTCAAGGATTACTCTAGCACCAGACCTCCAGCATGCAACTTAGCCAAGTTCAGCATCTAGAAGACAAGGATTAAACTATATATGAACTCAATTGATGAGAGTATTTTTGCTTCTATTTTGACAGGACCACCAAGAGCACCTGCTGCAGCTACTACTTAATCATCAACTGATATGAGTGCAGTGCCTCCTCCAGATTACAATGATGAATACAAAAAGGCAAAGATAGCAGATGCTAAGGCAATGAACATTCTGGCTCAGACAATGTCTGATGAAGTATTCCAGAAGGTTGCTGACTGCTCCTCAGCAAAAGCAATGTGGGATACACTGAACCAGATTGTAGCTAGTTCAGCTGATGAAAGGAAGGATAGAAGGTCCAACCTTATCTCCCAGTATGAAAATTTCAAGAAAACTGATGCTGAATCAGTTGAAGCAATGTACACAAGGCTCAGCTCAATCATCAATGAGCTGAGGACTCTTGATAAGGATATTTCATTGACAGAGGTCAATGATAAGATTCTTATGTGCTTCCCTAGCACATGGGATCTGAGGATCTGGCCTATCAAGGAGGCCAGAAGCACAACAAAAATTTCAACAGAAGCCCTTCTCAGCAAGCTCAAGTCTTTTGAGCATGTGCTGAAGTCCAGGGAAGCTGAGGCTGAAGCAAAGACCCCAACTCCTACAAGAAAAGAGCAAACCCTTGCTCTCAAAGCTGCTGATACTTCTGAAGGAAGCCAGTCCAATGAGGAACTGATGGCATTATTTGCCAAAAGGTTTCTCAAGATGGGATGGAAAGAATTCAGAAAGAAATCTTCAAAATATGAAGATAAACCAAGGTATGATCGTACTCCTACTAAAGAAATAATTTGCTATGGTTGCAGGAAGCCTGGACATATTCTTCCAGACTGTCCAGAGGAAAAGAATAAAGAGAAAAGGAAAGACAAGGATCAGCACAGGAAGTATTCCAAGCCATCCTCCTACAAGAAAAAAAAGAAGGAGAGAGGTTTTGTTGCTGAAACCTGGAGCGATTCTGATGAGGAATCTTCCTCCTCAAGCTCCAGTGAGGATGAGGAAGAAAAGAAGGCAAAGGAAGTTTGCCTGATGGCAATTGATGCCTGCAGCAATCACTCAGCTGCAGAGAGTTCAGATTCTGATGAAGAAATGCCAACAAAAGATGAGGTATTGTCTTCTTACGATTTTACATCTGATGAATTTAAATCAGATTTTAAATCTTTATGTTTAGATTTAATTAGTTCTGAAAAGGAAATAAAAGAGCTTAGAAATAAACTAGCTGAATCTGAATTAATTTCCATTGAAAACATTAGGTTAACAGCAGAACTCACTAATTCAAGTGAAGAAATAAAATTCCTTAAGAATGAATTAGCTAAGTCCAAAAGGTTAGAAGAATCTCTGAATGGTAGAAGCCTTAAGTTGCTTGAAATAACCAGCATGTCTAACACTAGGTCAGGCAATAACAAATTAGGCTTAGGAGCTTCTTCTAGTGAACCCCCAATCATTCTTAAAAACCATCTTTCAACTCCAGTGAATTTTATTTCATCTAGTGGAATAAAAAACACTGAGCAAGTTAATCAGGTTAATAAAGCTTTAAATAAAGCTAAGAGAGAGAAAAGGAAACAAAAGTTTAAGGAAATACAAAGAGCGTCGAATGCTGCTCGACGATCGCAGGCTCAGTGGTCGAACGGAGATCGACGATCTGAGCACCCATCGTCGAACGCTGATCGACGTTTTCTACATGAATTTCAAAACTTCAACCAGAACTTTGGAAACCCGAATGTAAATAGAAACCCTAGGTTCATTGACTCATCATCTGCATGGAGAATCCCACCTAGGAGATCTTACCCGTTAGGTTATCACCCTCAACCTGCTTATTCATTTATTTCCAGTTTTTCTTATGTGAAAAACAAGGGACCCAAGGTTACCTGGATCCACAATGTTTAATTGATTTATTTGCAGGTGAAGACCTATCCTATCACTCAGAATAAGTGGTATTTGGATAGTGGTTGCTCCAAGCATATGACAAGAAATAAAAAAACATCTGTCAAGGTTCAAGGCCAAGCTTGGCCCAAAGGTAATCTTTGGAGATTCAAGCTGTGGTCAAACTGAAGGCTATGGCAGGATGACAATTGGAGCTGTAACATTCAAGAGAGTTGCTTATGTAACTGGACTGAAGCATAATCTCATTTCAGTAAGTCAGTTATGTGATGCTGGATACCAGGTATCATTTTCTAACTCTCTTTGTAATATTACTTTAAATAATAATGTTGTGTTAGTAGGTATTAGACAAGGTAACATTTATTTAGTAGATTTTAACTCAACTCACTCTGAAATCTGCTTATTTAATGAAGTAACAAATAACAATACATTATGGCATAAAAGGCTTAACCATGTTAACCTCAAGAATATATCTAGGTTATCTAAACACAACCTTGTTAGAGGCTTACCTCCTTGCCCCTACAAGAAGGAGAGCCTATGCAAGGCTTGTCAATTAGGCAAGCAAACCAAGAATTCATTTAAATCAGTAAATAAAAGTGATTCTCCTAGAATCCTGTATTTATTATATTTGGACCTATTTGGCCCAATAAATGTACAGAGTTTAGGAGGGAAGTATTACACCCTAGTCATTGTAGATGACTTCTCTTGATTCAGTTGGGTGTTCTTTTTGAGAACTAAGGCCGATAACTTCAAAGCCCTTACAGATTTTCTATTATGTGTGCAGACTGAGTACTCTACTCATGTGGCCTTGATCAGAAGTGATCATAGTACTGAGTTTGACTCTCTTCTCATGCAAGAATACTGTGAGAGAGAAGGTATCAAACATAGCTTCTCAGCTCCTAGAACTCCCCAACAAAATGGGGTAGTTGAAAGGAAGAATCGAACACTAATTGAAGCTGCTAGCACATTGTTGGCAGATGCTAATATGCCTCTTTCCTATTGGGCAGAAGCTGTTAGTACAGCCAACTATGTCTTGAATAGAAGTCTGATACACAAGCTTAAGTGTAAAACTCCTTATGAGTTGCTTAAAGGAAAGAAACCTAAAATAAATTATTTTAGAGTATTTGGTTGTGTAGTTTATATTCATAATAATAATAAAGAATACCTTAGAAAATTTGAAGCAAAAGCTGCAATTGGAATCTTTCTTGGATATTCCCAAGTAAGCAAAGCTTATAGGGTATTTAATAAATCATCTTCTAAAATTGAAGAGTCTGTTCATGTATCCTTTGATGAATCTCAAATGTTTTACAAGGAGAAGGAAACTTCCCCTTCCTCAAGTTCATTACAGGTACCAGATGTCACTCAAGAGATTCTCCATCTATCAACTCTTCATATCACTGAATCAGACAGTGATGAAGACCTTGCAGAAGTTGTTATTGTTCCACCAATAGTAGATCAAATTCCTCCTGAGGAATTAATCCCAACTATTGCTGAAGATCACATCCCACCTGCTGATATTGTCACACTTAGAGATCATCCTACATCTCAAGTGATTGGAGACATATCAGCTGGTGTTCAAACAAGACATCAGTTAAGACAGGATGTGATGCATGCTTGTTTCCTTTCACAGATTGAGCCCCTCACCATTAAAGATGCTGAGCTAGATCCCCACTGGATCATTGCTATGCAAGAGGAACTCAATCAGTTTGAAAGATGTAAAGTATGGACTTTGGTTCCAAGACCTAAAGACCAACTGATCATAGGCACCAAGTGGGTGTATAGAAACAAGTTGGATGCAAATGGAATCATTGTAAGGAACAAAGCTAGGCTTGTAGCTCAGGGCTACAGACAGGAGGAAGGTATAGATTATGACCAAACCTTTGCTCCTGTTGCAAGGCTAGAGGCAATAAGGATCTTCTTAGCCTATGCAGCCTATATGAAATTTAAGGTTTTTCAGATGGATTTTAAAAGTGCCTTTCAAAATGGTGAGCTAAAGGAAGAGGTATTTGTTGAACAACCACCTGGGTTTGTTTCTTCAACTCAGCCCTCACATGTTTTCAAGTTGCAAAAAGCTCTTTATGGACTCAAACAAGCACCAAGAGCCTGGTATGAGACTCTAGCTAGTTTCCTGTTACAGCACAACTTTGTTAGGGGAGTAGTTGATAGAACCCTTTTCGTCAAGCACCACAAGGACACAATCTTGTTAGTTCAAGTGTATGTGGATGACATTATTTTTGGTTCCACTGATCCCAAACTGTGCAAAAAGTTCTCTAACTTGATGCATTCCAAGTTTGAGATGAATAGTATGGGTGAGCTGTCTTACTTTCTTGGTCTCCAAGTAAAGCAAGATGCTGATGGCATCTTCATCTCCCAATCCAAATATTCCAAGGAATTGGTAAAGAAGTTTGGGATGGCTGATGCTTCAGCAATGCATACACCTATGGCTACTAATGTAGTTATAGATTCTGATGATCAGGGAAAGCCTGTTGATCAAATGAATTATAGGGCCATTGTTGGTTCCCTATTGTATTTAACTGCAAGTAGGCCAGATATAATGTTTGCTACATGCCTTTGTGCTAGATTCAAGGTCAACCCCAAGGAATCTCATCTGATTCTTCTCAAGAGAATCTTGAGATACCTGAAGGGATGTCCAAATCTAGGACTTTGGTACCCAGCTGAATCATAATTTGAATTAATTGGATACTCTGATTCTGATTATGCTGGCTGTAGAGTTGACAGGAAAAGTACCTCAGGAACTTGTCAGTTCCTGGGAGAGAGATTGGTCTCTTGGTTCTGTAAGAAGCAGGCTTCTGTCTCAACTTCAACTGCAGAGGCTGAATATATAGCAGCTGCTAGTTGTTGTTCACAGATCCTGTGGATACAAAACCAACTTTTCGATTATGGGTACTCACACAAGAACACAAAAATCATGTGTGATAGTACCAGTGTTATCTCTATTGCACAAAATCAAGTGCACCACTCTAGAACGAAACACATTGAGATCCGGCACCATTTCCTGAGAGATTATGTGGAAAAGAACAAGATCAGCCTTGAGTTCATATCCACAGACATTCAGAGAGGTGATATATTCACCAAGCCCTTAGATGAACAGAAGCATCTGTTCTTTTTGGTTCAACTAGGCATGATTAATGGAAGAGACTAAGTGTGATGACTGCCTTGTTGAAACTTGTTTAAAGATCGTCGAACGACGTTCGAAGATAGTCGATCGAATCAAGCCTATCGTCGACCTATGGTTGATGATAGCTTATCTGCTTGAAGATCGTCGACCGGCGTTCGAAGATAGTCGAACAGGTCGAGCCTATCGTCGATCTATGGTTGACGACAGCTTGCTGTTTGTGAACACAGAAATAGTCGAACGATTGATCGACTACTCTGCTTCAGGACCGATCGTCGAACGACCGTTCGACCATCGTCTCCAGTATCTTTTAAATAGATCGACGATCGTTGTTTTAATATAAAACCGATGGTCGACCTAGGTTAAGAGATCGTTGTTTTTATCGTCGACGGAGAGCGTCTTTTCGCATTCCGTCTTCCTGCCTGCTCTTTGTCTTGCGATTTCTGCAACTTCGTCCTTGCCGTCTCTCTCTCGTCTTCTCCAGCCCCTTCGATGGCGATATCTCCAGCTCTCTTGACAGTAGTGAAGTTTGATGCAGGCTTCATTGTGGATTTCGATTCCTTCAGCTGTTGCGAATCTGGAATTGTGGAAATACTCAACTTATGCAAAGATCAAGGTTTGGAAAAGCTCATGTCCTCCAGGATAAAGATAAACATTCAAGAGATTAAAGAATGGGCATTTACTTCGTCTTCAAATGATGATTCAATGACCGGAACCATTGGCGGAGAAGAGGTAACTTTGACTCCCGCCATTTTAACTGAAATATTTGGATTGATAAATGGGGAAGAAGATTACGAGCAAGATACCCCAGAGTTTGGGAGAATGCTGACAGAGTTGGGACATGCCGAAGGCATTCCCTCTACGCTGCTTAAGGTGAATTTTCCGTTTAAGATTAAGTTCCTTGCTGAACTCATCGGAAAAGTGCTACTGGGAAAGCACTCCGCCCATGACAATATAACAAGGCAACAGTTTGCCCTAATGTGCGCAATTGTGAATAAGAAACAGATTAATTGGGCAGGAGTATTGTTTGATTTGATTAGGAAAAAGAACAGCAAAAAAGAAGTCACCCTGGGAAGGGTGGTTGGGATTTTTCTAAAGGAGAAATATCCCCATCTGTTAGTTTCAGCTGCTACTTCCATCAACGCCAGCAAGAAGATGGACCCAACCTTGTTCGCCAAGTGGAAAAGGACTTTTCTGAAGCCCGCTCCTGCAGGGGTTGCTCCAGCTGCATCTGAGAGCACCAGGACTGCTTCTATCACTCCTCCCCTACAAGAAGCTAACTCAGTAAACCTCTCCCTTCCATCTTCTTCATCTGCATTGCCGTCTACTTCAGTTGAAGTTCCATCAACTTCAATTGAAGTACGACCTTCTGCCTCTCATCTTCCTGATTCATCTACAATTCTCCATGCATCACCTCCTGCATCTCCTCTACCCTCTCATCTTGCTAGGATATCTCATCCTAGTTTTGATTTGTTGGTCTCTGAGATTTCTACTCCTCCTCATTCTCCAATTCCTTCTTCAGATCATATTGATCATCCTGCTTCCATCCTTCACTCTCCATCTCCAGTTCACTCTCCAGTTCATCAAGAATACACCATTCCTGCTGATCATCCATCCTCTGAGATTCCCCCATCATCTTCATTTGAAATCACTCCAACTTTCATTTCTAGCATCTTGGAGTTAATTACCCCCTCAATCAAAATCATGATTGAAGAGGCAATTGCTCCCCTTGCTTCCTCCATCTCTTCTTTAACTGCTGGCATCCAAGCCCTATCAAAATCTGTAGAGCCCTCTTCATCTAGGGGCCTGGTTTCAGTATCTACTGAAATCAGGCAGGGGGAGATGCTTTAAGAAGATTCCTCTGAGTTGCCGTTGGCCCCCCCTCCAGCAGATCCTCCTACAGTTGCAGAGAAAGAGATAGAAGAATCAGCTCCTCCTCCATTGTCTGAAAAAGAAATTTCTGATGCTGTAATGAAGTCTGAATTCATTGTCAAAGTTTGCCTGGAAGAATGTTCCACTCCCCTGGTCGCCTTATACCTAGAAGGAGTTATCACTTCCTTCCTAGATGAATTATGGGAGTTAGGACACTCAAAGGACAATTCTGAAGGTATCCCTTTTACTCACTTTTTAGACTTGATAACTGATATGCTAGTATGGGAATACCTAGAAGGGATGATTCGATATCATTTAGCAAATTTTTGTTCATAATACTACAGATAAAATGGAAGAAGTATTAGATGTTCAAGATCTTGATCACCAACCAGCTCCAGAAGTTCAATCTGAACCAGAACCAGTTGTTCAAGTTTCTGAGGCTGCTCAGCCAGCTCAGCTAGCAGTGCAAGTAGAACTGGTCCCCATGACAGTTTCTGATCAACAAGAAAAGGCTTTAGATGTTGAAATTAAAAAATCTACCGTCTGGGATGACTCTCCGGGTTTGGATTTAGATACCCTTCTGGCACAGGATGCCATGGAAGAAGAATTAGAAAAAGCTGCCCTAAAAGAAAAGGAAAGAGCTGTGCAAGAGGCAATTGATCTGTATGATCTTCCTAATTCTTCAAATTCTGAGGATGAAATTGATTCTGATGAATCTGATGAGTCTAATAGAAAGAGATCCGCTAAAAAGAAAAGGAAAGTTGTAACTCCTCCTCCTCCAAATCCCGACCATGATGTTCCCTACTATATCCTGAAAGGCATTGATCCAAAATCTAAAGAATTCCAACACTGGATGGCATTTTCTAAGAATCAGTAGAAGCAAAGGAAGAAGTCAAAGAGGTATGACAGTCCTGTCCCAAGATGGACTCCTAGAGGTCCTCCTCCTCCACCTCCCAGTACAGGAGCCTCTGGAAACCTATCTGCAAATCCTGCTGCTCAGTCTGACAGGTTCAACCCATCTCCGTCATCACAAAGGAAAAGTTCTCAAGGATATCAAGGTAAAACTCTATCTGGCTATCAAAGACTTGATGCTGTTGTTAAGGAACAAGTAAAGGAGGTGGTGTATCAAAGACCAACTTTTTCTCCTCCTCCTTCCAAAGAACTCAAGAGCTCAACCTCTCCAAAGCCAGATCATACTGTGAAGGCTGTTTCAAAAGGTAAGCGAATTATTTTCTCTGAAAAAAACTAGCAAGATATTTGCTGAGTTTGCTCCTCCTTCTTATCTAGTTATTCAGGATAAAGAGCCAGCTGAAAGTCTGCTAGACTTGTCTATTAAGTTTAAAGCTGTGAAAAATGTTGATACAACCTCTGAAAATGTATATGAAAGCCCAGAGCTTGATCCTGATTTTAGGATGGCTCATTTTCTTGAAATTGTTGGTTCAGCTCAAATTAAGAAAGCCAAAGCTGAAGGCAAAGACACTACAGGATTGACCACTATGTCAAAATTCAGAATGAAGGAGCTCGATAAATTCCAGGTTAGACCTGATGTATTTGATCCTTCAAAATACATGGAAAAGCATCCTGAAGCTGTTGTCCCAAGAGCATCAGAAACGAAAATCATTGGAGAACAAGACCTAAAGTTGTCAAGGAAAGAAGCTCTAGATCCTTCTAGAAAGATTACATTCATTCCTAGTTCTTCTGAACCTAAACCTAATTCTGAAGCATCTTAAAATTTCATTGATTGACAGTTAATTGCTTATCTGTTTGATTGATGTTATCTGCTTAGTTATTTTTTTCTTCATGCATTTTATTTACTTTCAGTAATTAGTTTTGTGTGTTTTAGTTGTTGAGAGACTTAACTCAAATAGGGGGAGATTGTTGGCACCCTAGGTTTTGATTTGAGTTCAGTCTTCTCTTTTAGTCTCTTGACCCAAGATTTATCTATGGTCAAAGGTTAGTTGATAGAATAGATTCTCTAGTTGTGTAGAATTGCCTGTCTAGATGAAAATCTGGCTAAGTAATTTTTGGTTCGACTATAGTCGAACGTCGCTCGACTATCGTCGATCAGCCGATCGACGATCGTCTTCCTGATAGCTCGATTATCTGCTTGATAGGTTGACTATCGATTGTCTTTGATAGTTCGACTATCTGTTGATAGGTCGACTATCTGTTTTACTTGATAGTTCAACTATCTGTTGATAGGTCGACTATCTGCTCTTCTTGATAGTTCAACTATCTGCTTGGATAGTTCAACTATCTGATAGTTCGACTATCTGTTGATAGGTCGACTATCTGTTTTGGTTGATAGCTCGACTATCTGTTTGATAGGTCGACTATCTGTTTTCTTGGATAGTTCGACTATCTGTTGATAGGTCGACTATCTGTTTTCTTTGATAGTTCGACTATCTGTTTGATAGGTCGACTATCTGTTTTTCTTTGATAGTTCGACTATTTGTTTGATAGGTCGACTATCTGTTTTGCTTGATAGCTCGACTATCTGTCCTGATAGATCGACTATCTGATAGCTCGACTATCTGTCCTGATAGTTCGACTATCTGCTGTGGTAGTTCGACTATCTTCTTTGATAGTTCGACTATCTGTATCATTCGACTATCTGTCTGATAGGTCGACGATCTCTGTGCTTCGGTCGACGATCTCCGAGGGTCGTTCGACGTTTTGCTGTATGTCTTGAGTAATTTGGTCATCATCTATGATGTGATTTATTTCATATTTATTTTGGCATATTTTATAAAAGATTGTTTGAATAAATTTATGATATTATTTCCATGCAATATCTGCTCCATTCCTTATGCATGAGCCAATCTTTTTCTGACAAAGTTGTTTGTCTTATTAGTTGAAATATGTTTTCTGCTTTATCTGCCAGGCTGTCCTTTATAGCCGTTAGACTCAAAAAGTCTTCTTTAGCCGTAAAGAGTCTCTTCTGATGTGACTTTCTCTAGTATTATTTTATCAGAGTTACTTGCAGCTTCTTAGAAAGCTTTATCCTTTTATAGGATATCTGTCTGTAGTTTTTGTTCCTGCTTTATACTATTTGCAGCCCAGCTTGCAGATTTCAGTAGAAGACAAGATTTAAACTCAAATTAGAGCCGTTGTTGCTGCTGCTATATAAAGAATTCTTTGGAGAAAGAAATCAACTAGTTCTCATATACAAAAAGCTAACAGCAGCATTCTAGCTTACAACTTACAATTTACAACTGCTCTCAGCTCGTTCACATTCAACTGAGAAGAAGTTTTATCTCTTCACTCTTCTTCAACCTGAGTTCTCCTGCCTTCAGGAAGATCTTCACTCAGAGCTTTTTGAAGAAGAAGAAGAAAATAGCTGCCTGAAGAAGAATTTTCATTTCATATTTATTATCTTCTTGTAGCTGTTTCCTTCAGATTTTCTGAAGTGTTTTCTACACTGAAGCAAGACTTCACCTGGACATTCTTTTAGCCAGGGGGAGCCTTGACTCTTTAGAGCCTTCTAGCTCAGTGCAAGTTCTTGAGCTTCTCTAATTCTATTTAAAATAGAGAAGACATTTTAACCTCTTTTCCCCCCCTGTAAAGGGTTATTACTCCCTTCAAAAGTATACCTTGGTGGCAGGGCACTTGATCAAAAACCTGTGTTGGTTCTTAGACACCTGATCACAAGTCTAAAGGGTTTCTGGATCTACCTGAAGCAGATCTTGTTGGTGGCAGGGCACCTGATCAAAAACCTGAGTGGATTCCTACCTTATTGGTAGAAGAGTGGACGTACCCAAGATGTTTGGGGAACCACTATAAATTCCCTTGTGTCGTCTGGTTGTTTGATTCATTACTTGTGCTGTTGGCTGTGATTAGTCTTAACTAGGTTGCTAGTTGCTGTTTAGGATTCCAAGCCTTAACTGTAATTACAGTTGGCTGCCTTTTGTGCACAACACTTGTGTTAGGCTTTAGGGTTACTTCTCAAATATCTATAACCTTCATTCCGTAATTAACTCCAAGGGAGTTGAGTAGACAGTCAACTTTGCTAGTGCAATTTTTGATTACTCTATTCACCCCCCCCTCTAGAGTAGTATCTATCCCTTTTCTTTCATAATGTGACTAACCTTAACCCTAGAACTAACAAATGACCTTAGGCTATACATGTTGGGTCAACAAACCTAATAGTGAACCTAGCCAAAATCCAAACTGGGGTTCCAACAGGAACGTTGGGAGAATAACCTCTAAAATTATTGTTTTGCGGGTCACGCCCCTAGGTAACTCCCGTGACCTAGGGCGTGTCTATACTGTTACTGGAAATGGCAGGAATTTGAAATGGCGGGAATTAATCTGGGAGTTGCTGAAGAGTCACGCCCATAGGTCACGCCCGTGACCTTGGGCGTGTAAGCTTAAAACTGCATGGATCTGAAACTGGCTTCATAATGCGTGGCACGCCTGAGCTGGATGTCATGCCCGAGTGTCACGCCCGTGACCAAAAGGTCATGCCCTTGTCTGATGGGTGTAATTTTAATTGACGTGGAAATGCAATATGGAACACCTGGATGGGTCACGCCTGCTGGTCACACCCATGAAAAATTGTTCACGCCCATGATTAGGGCGTGTAAATGCGATTTATTTCAGATTTCTTCAGTTTCTTCTCCTGATAAGTCATGCAAGCTCTAAAATGCTATTGGCAGCCCAAATTATCCTGAAACAAAAAAGAAAGTAATTAATAATAATATTAAGAAAAACTAAATGACAATTAATTTATTATTAAATAAAATCTATATAAAAATAACTAAATAATTAGAGTTATCAAATGGGAGATAACGCCATTGCTAAAGAACACATTACGTCGCGACAATTCCTGAGGAGCCATGGGGAAAAACCGTCAACATGCCTTCACTCCCCTCAATACTTCGCGAACGGATGTGTTGCTCGCCATGCGGTAACATCCCTCTCTCTAGAGGCCAAGGACTCTTGCTCCAAACTCTAAGGACGGTCTAAATTTTGCAACTACCACCAAGGACACAGGTATATGACAGGAGATTGTTCCCGACTGAAGGCAGAGATCAAACGTCTCATCAGCCAGGGGTTCCTCGAAGAATTTTTACAGCACAGGGGTCCCAAACAGGATAATCCTGAATGAACCAGCATGGGGGGCAATTCCCAACCAGGTCATTCTAATAGAAGATTCGTTGCCGACCGTATGAGCAGCCAAGAAGCCAATCGAATTTATTTTTTCCTGCGAACACAAACAACAAGAATCATTTTTAGTATAATTGGATGTTGTACAATTCTCTTTACAGAGTGTTCGGATCTCCGCAAAGGAGACTTCGGCCTTTCCTTTATAAAGTGTTCAGATCTCCACAAAGAAGACTCCGATCTTTACCATATAGAGTGTTCGGACATCCGTAAAAGAGACTCTGGCCTTTACTTTACAGAGTGTTCGGATCTCCACAAAGAAGACTCCGGCCTTTACCTTACAGAGTGTTCGGATCTTCGCAACGGAGACTCTGACCTTTAGTTTACAGAGTATTCGGATCACCGCAAAGGAGACTCCAGACTTTACATTACAGAGTGTTTGAATATATGCAAAGGCGACTTCGGTCTTTACTTTACAAAGTGTTCGGATCTCCGCAAAGGTGACTCTGTACTTTACTTTATAGAGCGATCGAATCTCCATAAAAGAGACTCCGGACTTTACCTTATAGAGTGTTCATGTAACACCCTCATCCGTCACATAGATTATAATAGAAGGTCTGACAGGGGCCCCACATCATATTCCACGGACAGTCAATGGAGTTACGTATTAAGACCGTAAACCAAGAACGTATCCTAACTCAGAGTGTATTGTAGAAGAAGATAATTTTTATTTGCTTGGAGTCCAAACGCAGTAATATCCACTAACACCAATTAGGAATGATAAGATAAATAAACAAATAGTTATGGCCTTAAGGCCTTACAACTGTTTCATTAAATACTAGTGTTTTACAAACTTAAGCACGCAGGCCGACCATACATGAAACAACAAAACAACTTCGCTTTGGCCCTCTATTTCCCGCTTGGCTCTCCAGCTAAACCTGCATAAATGCATTCCACCTCGAAGGTGGCAAATAAAGCAACAGTCAGCATTAGTTGACCAAATTATAATGACCTCACCCCTCACTTGGGGTGGCGGTGGTCCTTCCCTGCGGACATTTAGCATAGATAAATAATGGCAATAAGAACTCGCTACTTAAGCACCAATCGCCACAGACGTTTGCACTGTCGGACACATGTCCCGTGCACTCAGGGCACATTATTGGTGTGCTGAGATTCAAGCCCCACCACCGTTCTCAAGTACGACCCATACATGAGCATTCTCTTTCGGTGTGCTGAGATTCAAGCCCCTCCTTCTTGAGCATTATAGTCTTTCTGGCCTAAAGCCTAAGACTCTCCTTATGCTACGACAAAGTCATGTTGAGATTCAAGCCACTGACCCACTCCAAGCCAATCATCATAAGGTGGGTACAGGTCAGCCACAGCCCGTTGCTCAATTCGTCAAGCTCGCATACCACGATGCGGGTCAGCCTTCCCTTGCCCATTAACGATACATTACTACGTTATGTTCCAAGGCTGGCATGTACGACCTCCTATGCTGGGCCCCTCGGACTCTCAGCTCATCACAAAGGCCCCCAGGTCTCCATGAGACAGGCCTCATAATCACAACGGCCCCCAAGCCTATACGAGATAGGCTTCAGATAACATTGCTCACAGGATGCTACCGCCAACGGTAGCGCTACCACTACACAGTAGGGGACCGACTATCGATTCTTTCCATCCAAACGGGTGTTTTCCTAGAGTCCTTCTCCAGTACTTTCTATGCAGTAACCTACACATCCTGCGACTCCGAAAACCGCACGTTTACTATGGAGACTTCTCTGGCATACATACAATCATCACCAATCAAGACCAACCTGTCTGGATAGGCTTCACACAGCATGCATTACCCGTACTTTTATTTCGGATTTTAAATGCAAAGATAACGAGGATACAACTGATCGACCCGTCAGGAGAACCACATACAAGTGCTCATGGAGCGTCTACTCTCACATATAAAAACAAAGGACTTTATATGTCTAAGAAGAAGGATCATTAACCTTGACTTTCATTTCGGTGCCATGGAGAGAATCTAGTCAGATGAGAATGACCGCAATGGACTTGCCTCCGCAGATCCGAACTCGGCTCGTGATTCGGAGCCCTAAAACTCAAATGATGACAAGATCTCCTTTCTCTCCCTCTCCTTCGCTCTCCAATCAGTCTGCTACTTGGAAGAAGGAAGCCATGAGAGAATGAAATGAAAGTCAACTTCCCATTCTATAAGCCGAGCTACCGCCACGCGGTAACACTACTACCGCGCGGTACTCAAACATCCAATCCTCAATAACACCTCCCAAAACCTCAATTCCTGGGCCGACGCGTGGACACGCTATTGCTACCACTACGCGGTACCTACTACCGCCAGGCGGTAGACGATGCGTCACATCAACTCGATGCATGATGTTTTAGTTATTTATCTAAATCACCTAGAGGGGGTGAATATATGAGGTCTGCGTCTTTTTGCGGAATAAAAATTGAACGAACGAAGCGCAAAAAAAAGTAAACATATAATAGAGAGCACCAGATCTATAGTCGTTCCCCAATCTTGGGTACGTCCACTCTCCACCTCACCGATCTAGCAATACGCTAGACTCGGCTACTTCACTATTACCTCGGATTGAAAACAATTCCTACAACTCGGAGCAACACCCCTATAACTCAATCCTCAAAAACGGATCTACACTCAGAATAAAAAATTCCTACAACACTCGAAAACAAAATCTCCTACAAGATTAAAGCTGTTGTAAAAAAATATATATACAAACAAAATATCTCAGATCTGAATCTTCAGCCTTTCTTCTTCCTTTAACATTGAAACTTTCTTAGAAATGGATCAAAGAAGACAAGACGAAATTATTCTGGATCTGAAAACTTGGATCAGCACGACCAAGAGATGAATCTGTAAGAATAAGAACGCCTTGATATGTTGATCTCTACTTGCTCTGAATCACAAGAATCAGAGAAGAAGCGGCGGCGAGATTGTCGAAGAAGAGCAGCAGCTTCCCGATTTAGAATATAAGAATGATTCAGAAACTTTTTGATTTTCTCAGATTTTTCTTCTTGTTAGGGTTAGTCGATTTGATTATACCTTTTATAGGACAAGCCTAACGGTCATAATCATAAAGACAGAACACGTGACCAATAATCATTGAGATTAGGTTTGAAATCATATCCCTTCAGACTTAACGAAAAGTTAAGGAAAATGGTCTTCATTACTCAAGTGGAATATTGACTACTCGAGTAATCACTTTAGCTTCTCGAGAAAAGAATGTAAAGTTCTCGAGAACAATACTTAGAGAAAACTTGGAAACAAATTCTGGCTACTTGAGTAATAGAAATTGACTTCTCGAGAAGTAGCTGGACTTCTCGAGTACAAGTGCTTCACTACTCGAGAACAAGATATACTTCTCGAGTACTCAACTTCTGTTACTCGAGACAAAGTCTTGTACTACTCGAGTAATGGCCTTAGCTACTCGAGTACTAGACTTAGAAAAATTATGAGCTAGATTTTTCTGATAACTCGAAAATAAGGAAAGATATACTCGAGTACTACTTAGCTTCTCGAGAACTATCATTAAATCTTCTCGAGAACTATTTCAGTTACTCGAGTGCTAGACTAAGCTTACTCGATAACCTACTATAAATCTACTTAAGTACTAAAGTTACTTCTCGAGTAAAACACTTAGAAAAATTCTGCTTTCTGACAATTTTCTTTCTTCAAGGAATTCAGCAACTAGTCTTTGTCCTATAAATTTAGTGGTTTGAAGATGAAGTATATTTCAATAGTGAGGCTACACATTAGTCAACGCCATGGATCACATAATGAGAGATTACATTGTATGGTCCTATGTTTGGTGACTCATTGTGGACTGACATTTGTCTACACTTGGCAATTATATCCTGCAAACACATAACTCAAACAGGGCATCAACTACAACTTAATTCATCTTAGTTTAAGGGTGACTTCATACAAATCTAGGTTATTGTGGATACAATACCCAACAATCTCCCCTATTTATAGAAGTCAAAACCCTCTACACTAAGGTGAATTATATCAAGATAAACAAATAAAGTGACTAGTAAACACAGTGATAACAAAGATAAAATGATATGTAATGAAAAGAAAATCAGATCATCAAAATTAAAGATTTATATTTACAGAATTTTCCAAAAATCCAATTCAACATAATCTCATAACACAATCTATTGATCATTTATCATTCCTAGCTCTGTTGTTGTTATTGCTGCTGTCTCTCTTTCTTCTCTTACTGTCTCTTCTAGTAGCTGAAAGGTTTAGGATAGTACTTTGGAGGTTTAGGAGGAGCCTTTGGATTGTTCCTTCCATACTCTCTTTCATATAGTCTTCTCTTGGTTAAGGATTTCTCATACAGTTCCCACTCATGAGAGCTGTAATGATCATTCATGCTTTCATTGTAGTCCATAACTAGTTTGAGAGTATCAAGGATTAAAGATTTAGAAGTAGGGCTCCAAATTTCAGCAAATTCTTGTGTTCTTCTCTTTTTAACTTTTGGATTAGGAATGCACTTGCTGGCAGAGGCTCCATCACCATATTTTCTTCTCTTGGGAATTTATATTTCAGGAGTTGCTTGATGAGACACATCTGTCTTGTCAATTTCCCAAACTTGAGCATAAGTATCTGGAGGTGGTGCTTCTTAGCCTTCAGGTCTTAGAGAAAAGGTTGGTTTTTGAACTAGAGGATGGTTAGCAATTAGATTCAAATGGTGAGGAATAACATTAGGATCAGCTTGGAAATCAGGAAAGATTTGATTGTGCATCCAAATAGATGTATCATAGGTATGAAACTTGACACCATCAATTTGATTTTGAACATCAGAATGAATTGCAGTCATCTTTTCTTCCCAAAGAGTTTGCATGTTTGTATCTGATTTTTCCCAATATTCTTTTACTAGCTTCTCCCCCTTTCAAACTTCTATGGATAGGGTTGCAATAACATCTTCTTTGAAAGTGTCCACTTCTTCACATATCTTGAAGGTATGCTCTTAAGCTTTCTTTTCCAGTTGGATCTGATTGTTTGCTAAGGTTACTGACAGATCCATCACCTGACCAATACTGGTTATAGTGTGGTCTAGAACTTTCCCACCTATTTGGAAGAGGTGTTTAAGCTCATCAGTATTATGCTGAATTTCAACAAATCCTCTGTTCATCTTTTTTTCTAGAGCAGTTAATTTTTTAGTTACAACTTTCAGAGATTCAAAAATAAGCTCTTTGTTTAGCTAGCATCAATTCTATCTTACTCAAAATATTATCAGCAGAAGGAGTTTCAACCTGAGGAGCTGGAGGAGGAGGAGGAGCAGTCCATGTAACTATTTATTCAATGATAACTGAGATCTGGGATCTGGTAGTGTGAATCAAAATATCTCCTTCCTCACCAAGAATGGTAGGAAGAGAGAAATCCAGGCTCTTTAGGGTAGCCTCAGCTGGTTCAGGAGAGGCTTCTCTTTCCTCAGAAATCAAAACTGCTTCTTCTTCTTGTATATCTGCAGCAGGGGACTGATGAAGAGGGGATTCTTATTCAGGATGGTTGTCAGTTAAAGATGGTTTTGGATGAGGGGATGTCTCTGTATGGATTGGGAAGGGAGACACTTTTGAAGTGAGTTCATCAATAATTCTATTGATGTCATCCTTTGTAGAAAGAACTTGTTCTTGGACTTGAGCATCAGTAAACAGATTTTCAGCAGGGGTGGCAGCAGGTAGAGCATCATTTGGAGGAGGAGTAGAATGTCTTTCCTCTAGGGTTGAAGGAGCGGGCTCCCCCTCAGCAACTGTACCAGATGTGCCAGCCACTTGAGGTAGAGGGGAAGATGGGGTCCTGTCCTCATCCTCTGGGTGATCATGAGCTAATGTAGCTTGAGTAGGGTTCTTCAGCTTGAGTTCCCATCTTTGAATAGTCGATATAGAAACTTTATTCATATGGTGTAGGGAAGTACCTTTGGATAGATCAAAAACCTCTAGCTTGAATTCATGTAGAAGTAGAGAAATAATCCTTGCATAGTTTTGGGCTTTGATACTTTCCATGATCTTATCAAAGATCATCATCCCAAATTGAAATTTCTTCCTGCATATGACTGATGTCATCATGTCAAAAAAATCTACAGTGATGAAGCTTATAGAACTTGTCTTGCAAAGAAGAACTTTCCCAAGTATGTCAACTAGAAGTTTGCTCTCTAGATTTAGGTCAGATCGACGAATGGTGTTTACACCAATAGAAATTCCACTGAAACCACATGCCCTATCATAGCCCTCGTTTGTTAGGTCATCTTCTTCATCAAAGAAGGGTAGTCGAAGAAGTTTTGAAATGACTGGAGTAGACAGTTTGAAATTAGTCCCACGAACTCTAGTCTTAAGAAGCTTTCCATTTCTCTTTACCTTAGCATTCTGGAAGAACTCTTCAACCTCTGGAAATAGAACTTTGCACGGGTGCTCTAAGATAAATGATAGTCCGGCGGTTTCTATAAGTAATAGAAGATTCTGAAAATCATCTGAAAGCTCTGTAATCCCTATCAAAACTAGTTCGCTTCCGATCCCTATCTTGGATGGAGGAGCCATTGATCCAGAGAAGAACAAAAATTTCTGCTTGGAGAGAAAGGGTTGGATCGGAGGCAAGTCTGCAACAGCGGCAGAAAGATGAAGAGTTTCCCTCTTTTCTCTCGAGAAAGGGTTTAGAGATCGTGTGATTTGGAATTTTCCGGACTTTTCTATTTATATAATTCTTAATTTATGATAATTAAAGAAATAATAAAGTAACATACCTTAAAATATGGCGGCATAACGTCTGGGTGCGAATATCAAAAATTTGAACTTGAAGACGAAAAGTTGCTTCAGACTTCTCGAGTGGACAGACATTACTTGAGTGAAGAGACTATAGTTCTCGAGTAGTAACTTGCTTTCTCGAGTAGTAGATTGGAAGTTTTCGAGAAGTGTTCTGATAGCCCTTGAGAGGTAGAATGGAACTCGAGAAGCAGTTCTCGAGAGGCAGACTTGTTTCTCGAGTGGTCCTATCCAGTACTCGAGTAGTAAGATTCTTACTCGAGAAATGAAGTCCAAACTTAAGAATTTCTGAATTTTTGAAGTGTTGCGTGATCCTTGAGTTTTGTTGTGAGACCTCTTTCTTCATTCTTCTTTGTTGAGCATGCCAAGTTATATTTTGAAGAACGAGAACTTGGCATCATCCAGCGGCTTCGTGATGATGTCTACAACCTGCTTGTTAGTTGGGACATACTGGAGGTTGATGTCTCCATGCTCCACATGCTCCCTGATGAAGTGATCCTAAGCTCTATGTACTTTGTCCTGCTGTGAGAGACTGGGTTGTTTGCGATTGCAATTGCACTGGATGATTCGCAAAACATTGGAATGTTCTGGAACTTTATGTTGTAATCTTCAAAC
Source organism: Platanthera zijinensis (assembly GCA_039513925.1). Taxonomy (NCBI): domain Eukaryota; kingdom Viridiplantae; phylum Streptophyta; class Magnoliopsida; order Asparagales; family Orchidaceae; genus Platanthera; species Platanthera zijinensis. Next base: position 179,474,136 of record CM077087.1, read on the forward strand.
TGATTCTTTATCCATAGCAGTTGTGCAAAAAAACTGCCTACTGAGATATACTCTGACTCGGCTGTTGAAATTGCGACACAATTCTTCTTTTTGCTGCTCCAGGAAATGAGGTTTCTTCCTAGGAATTGACAAGTCCCGGAAGTACTCTTCATGTCATCTTTTTTAACTGCAAAATCTGCATATAAAAAGGCAATTAGTTCACTATCATTACTTCTTGGGTACCATAAGCCAAGATTTGGTGTACCTTTAAGTTATCTCAATATCCGCTTTGCAACAGCATAGTGAGATTCCTTATATTTCACTTGAAATCTAGCACACACACATGTTGAAAACATTATGTCCGGTCTACTAGCAGTAAGATAAAGCAAAGATCAGCAAATTATGTTTCTGTACTTGGTTTCATCAAAAGGGTTCCCTTTCTCATCATTGTCCAGAGACACAGCTAAACCCATTGGAGTCCTCATAGAGGTTGCGTTCTCCATTCCGAATTTCTTAATTAAATCCTTGGTGAACTTTGTCTACGAGAAAAAAATTCCATCTTCAGATTGTTTCACCTAAAGTCCTAAGAAATACTTCAGCTCTCCCATACTGCTCATTTAAAACTTCCCTTGCATAAGTTTTGAAAACTTCTTGTAGAGGTTGTCGTCGGGAGAGCCAAAAATAATATCGTCGACATAGATTTGTACTAGCAAAATATTGTCTTTTATTTCCCTTAGAAATAATGTCTTATCTATCTTTCCCCTTGTGAACTTGTTCTCAAGAAGAAAGTTAAACAGCGTCTCATACCAAGCTCGAGGAGCTTGTTTAAAACCATATAATGCTTTAAATAAAAAATAAACTTGATCGGGAAAGTTAGAATCAATGAAACCTGGAGGTTGTTCCACATACACTTCTTCCTTTATATCACCAATAAGGAAGGCCGACTTCACGTCCATCTGATAGACAGTAAAGCCCTTAAGTGCAGCATAAGCTAGGAATAACCTGATTGCCTCCAGTCTTACCACTGGAGCATACGTCTGATAAAAGTCGATTCCTTCTTCTTATCTGTATCCTTTGGCGACGAGTCTTGCCTTGTTATTTATGATTGATCCATCTTTGTCCATCTTATTACTATAGACCCACTTGGTTCAGATAACATTCTTACCTTTGGGTCTTGGAACAAGCTTCCAGACTTGGCAGTGCTTGAATTTATTCAATTCTTCTTCCATTGTATTATCCAAGATGCGCCTGAGTTTACTTCCTCAAACTTCTTTGGTTCAACCTGCGAGAGGAAACTTAAATATAAATTTTCATTAGTTGTACCTCTACGAGTTCTGACACTGTCCCGGGGATCTCCGATGATTTGATCAATTGGGTGATCCTTCATGTGTCTGAGCTCTACGGTTCTTGCATCTAGAGCTTCTTCTATCACATGAGTGACTTTATCAACTTGAATGATATCTTCATCATGGTCATCAACCTCTCCAATTGGGGTTGGAGTGGTGATCTTGATGAACTTTTGATCTTTTTCTTCAGTCGGCTCATCCAAGTTTAATTCCTTTATTCTTGAACCTGCATCTTCAATAAACACACTAGAAGAACTGTCTTTCAGCAAGCTCGTCTCATCAAAAACAACATTGATAGATTCTTCTACAAACAGGGTTTTCTTATAAAGATCATATATGCCTTACAATGGTTACTATAACCTATGAAAATACCTTCAAAGCTCTTTTCACTAAATTTAGTGGTGTGATACTTACCATTGTTAAGTATGAAGCATTTACTACCAAAGATTTTAAAATATGAAATAGTCAGTTTCCTGCCCTTTAGTAGTTCATAAGGTGTCTTATTATGGTTCTTGTTTATGAGTGCTCGATTTTACACGTGGCATGCAGTGTTGACGGCTTCAGCCCATAAATATTTCGATAGTAAGGCATCACTCAACATTGTTCTGCAAGCCTCTATGAGTGTTCTATTCCTTCTCTCAGCAACTCCGTTCTATTGAGGAGTACGAGGAGAGGAAAACTCATGAAAGATACCTAGGCTTTCACAGAATTCTGTCATGGCCCCAGACTTGAACTATGTTCCATTGTCACTTCTGATTTTGTCAACGAAATAGTTGTATTCATTCTAGATCTGCCTGACAAAATTGGTAAAGATATCAAAAGTACCTGACTTGTGTTTTAGAAAGATCACCCACGCAAAGCGAGAGTAATCATCAACAATAACCAATGTATAATCCTTACCTCCCAAACTTCTAATTTGCAGTGGACCGAACAAGTCAATATGAAGTAGGTGTAAACACCTATTAGAATCTTTGCCAATAATGCTTTTAAAATAGCCCTTGTTTGCTTGCCTTTTATACATGCGTGACAAGGTCTATTTTTAACGCACTTGACATTTGGGGCATCACGTACTAAATTAAGAGAAAATAATTTATTAATAGTTTTGAAATTTATATGTACTAATCTTTTGTGTCATTGGTCACCAAGAGACACACTATCTTTTGCTAAAAAGCACACTAGCGTAGAAGAGTCTATGCAAATAAAATTTAAGCAAAATATATTCCTACTACGAGTGTCTGATAAAATAGTTTCTAAATTATCAACCGATTTTATCAAACACTTGTCTACATGAAATTACATGATGTATCCTTTATCGCAGAGCTAGCGTATGCTTATAAGATTGTGTTCCAATCCTTCAACATAAACCACGTCGAAAAAGGATACACTACTACTAGTGATCATCCTGAAGCCTTTAGTAATCCCTCTGTCAGAACCTCCAAAGATGAACATTGACTCGTTCATGACTGGAGAATAATTTTGGAGAAGGCTTCTAGTCCCGGTCATATGTCGAGAGCATCCACTGTCCAAATACCAGATGAGAATTTTTGTTGCCTTTGGACATTCTAAAAGTTGAATCAAGTTGCCTTAGGAACCCAAACTTATTTGGGCCCTTGGTCTCTAGTTAGCATACTCCCCCTACGTATGATAACATTATGAGTGGTCTTTCTCAAATTATTAACTTGAGGAGTTTCATAATATCTGGGATTAAACCAGCAATCTATGGCAAAGTGACCGATTTTTCCACAACACCAACAGTAAAATCTATTGTATATTTGCCTAAGGTTCTCCTGCTTGGCCTTTTGAGAGTGTGGTCTAGCAGGGGAAGTAGACTTGGAGGTAGAAGCTTTGTGGTGATGGCACTCACATGACTTCTTCTCCATAATAGACTTTTCTACAACGGGTTTAGCTTTTGGAGCATTCTTGATGTTGTGACCATGATTATAAGGTTCGTAGCTCTGAAGAGTGATCTCCTCATAAGGTGCCTTGAAGACACTCTCGCCAAAGTTCTGGTGACGAGTCCATCCTTGGTACCGAGACTTGGGCTCTACATGAGTAGGCCTAGAAAAGTGACCGTAGGACAAGTCAAGATCAAACTCGTTCGTTGGAAAGATAACCCTTTTGAAAGGAGTTTGTTCTTGAGGAGCTTTCCCCTTCTCCTTGGCTGGAGCCTTCTTGGCAGCCTTATTTCTTCTCTGGGCTTTATTTCTCTTAGAAGACTTACTTGGAGCAACCACATGGCCTAAGCCAGCACCTTAACTCAAAGCAGAGAATTCAGCCACTAGTGGAAAGACTGTCTTGGGCTTAGAGAAACATTCAACAAGTTTCATTTCAGCCGCTAGTTGTTCTTCCAACTTTTGGATGATCTCCTCCTTCAGGTTTAAGTGCTCGAGAGCTTTATTATATTCTTCCATCGTATTATGGAAGTCCTTTCTAAGTGAGTCCATCATCATGACTTCCTGCCTCAAATTGCTCTCCTAACCATTAAAAGATTTGATCTCCTTAGCTTGAGCTCTTGTGACTCTACGACATTTTTCGTAGGCCTTGATCAACTCTTTATACATAATCATGAGTTAAGATTCATCATCAGAAGAATAGTCCTCATGATCATGGTCAGAATCATCTGATTTAGAGAGAGGGGTATGAGAATTTACCTTCCCAATGAACTGGGGTCCTTCTTCATCTGTCTGTGTCATGAGCCCAAAGTAGGCTTCCTCCTCATCACTAGAGTCAGATGAGTCTGTGTCACTGAGGGTCTTGCCCTTCTTGGCTACCAGGCTTCTTTCAATCTTCTTCTTATTATAAGAAGTTTTCTTTTCCTCTCTTCTTCCACCCTCCTTCTTCTTGTGCGGGCAGTCAACTATGACGTGTCCTGACTTATTGCAACAATAACAAACAATATCAGTAGAAAAGTGTTTGTTCTATTTAGAGTGATACATGTCTTGGTTACTTGATCCCTTCTTGTGAAAATCACCGTCGTGACGTGATCTTCTGAACGAGGCATCCTTTCATTTCCATTGTTTCTTCTTGTTCAAGAACTTCTTGAACTGCCTTGAAAGAAGAGAAAACTCTCCTTCAGATTATTCTGAGCCTGAGGTACTTGGCTCTGAAGATTCTTCTTCACTTTCTTCCTGTGCTGGGGTAGGAGAAGCAACTTTTGACTTCCTTGAGGTGTCTTCCTTTAGAGCAACAGACTTATCCTTGGATGAAGACCTATTCTTCTCTTCTTCAGATTTTCTTGAATTTATTTGTAGCTCATATGACATAAGCTTTCCTAAGAGATTTTGAGGATCAGTCTCTACTAGCTTTCCAAACTCCCAGATAGCACAAACCTTGTTATCCCATTCCTTAGTCTTGGATCTCAGGAAGTTATCATTTAGTTCTCCATTGGTGAAGACTAGGCCATAGACTCTTAGGCCGTTGACAATCTTGAAGAAACTTTCAAAGGTATCTGCAATAGAGTCCTGGGACCTTGTCGGAATGCTTCATATTTCTTGTTTAGAAGGGATCTTCTGTCATCCCTAACTTCTTCAGTGCCATCCATCAAGATGATAAGAGACAGCCACATTTCCTTGGCGAATTGGCAGTGAATCAAATTCTACAGCATAGAATCATCGACTGCACTTACGATGATATTTTTAGCTTTCTTATCTAAAAAGATAAGTGCAATCTCATCATTATCAAGATCCATCAGTTTCTTGGGAACTTGCTTAGTTGATTCAATGGTGGAGGTGGTCATAGGAATATAAGGTCCTTCTTCCACTATCATAAATATTCTAGGATCAATAGCTTCCATAAAAAACTTTATTCTCTCTTTCCACATAGTAAAATTATTCTTTGCGCACAAAGGAAGCTTTGCAAAATCCTTAACTCTGTCCATGCTTGAATCCTCTAAAGACAACTAGGAGCAGATCTGTTCAAGGTGTTAACCTTTTTGATTAACAACCTCCCTCTGATACCAATTGATGTTTTTAGTTGTCTACCTAAATCACCTAGAGGGGGTGAATAAGTGAGGTTTGCATCTTCTTGCGGAATAAAAATTGAACGAACGAAGCATAGAAAATAAGCAAACAAATCATACCAATTGATTTAGTTTTATTTTTCGTATCATGCAAAAAAAGGTTTTAAGAAAGCATGTTTATCTTTTAATTTTCTTGTGTGTGTGTGCGCGCACGCTCTTGGGCATAATTGGATCATTATGTTCACATGCAGACTCCAATATTCCAATTTGTGTACTAAACATCAAATTCTTAAGATCCATAGAAAAGCAAAAGTCTAGTAAAAGTGTATATGCATCAAAGGAAGGTGATTGATGCTATACATTGTGCACATTGCTTAACAACACTAGTAATTTATTTGCATGTTATCATTGATTATAGTAGTTCGAACTTGTACATAGGGTGGTATTCCAAGACCCTTCAGGCGCTAAGGAGGAGTGGTGCAAGTGGACACAATAACTGACCCTCATCTTTAAACTGACATGCTCAAATAGGGAAACTGAAAAAGGAATAGTGGAGTATATTACTGCTAAAAGGAACATGAATTATTTTTTAGTAGTATAACTATTTTATTTTCCTTGAACATATATTTTTCATTTGAAGCCTTGTAAGGGTTATAAGAGCAGTCAAATTTGTGTTTCTTGTGTACTCGTGTATGAGGACATTTATTTGGACTTGATGAGACTTATGCATGTATTTATGTTTCCACTATTGGTCCATTACTCTAATTATTTACATAGTAATTCTTTATATCTCGTTTTGGTACAAATTTTCTATAATTATTGTGTATGTGGTTTAGCCATACCCATGAACAAAATGATGGTCAGAGGAGAAGTGGTGTTACAATGTTGTATCAGAGATATGTTTAGGGGTTCTAGACTTGGAGAATAAAAGTTAAGAACTCTATGTGGAACCTTCTTTGATTCATGATTGGTATGGCTGTTTTGCATGACATCAATGTTTTGACTAAGTACTCTTTCTTTTATATATTGGGGTCCAAGGGGGAATCAATCACGTGTCATTACAACCCCATGAAGAGCTATCGAGAGTAGTAGTTCTTTGTTAGGAGCATCATGTGCATTTTGTTATGATGATAGTGGAGTACAATACAGTAGTGTGAATTGCTCATTAAATGGAAGTGAGGGTGACTACAAAAACCAAGATCCTGATTGATGGTATGATTGTGTAGGTGAAAGAAAACATACTGATAAAGTGATCGCTCCATCCACCTATTTTTGAGTAGTTCATGGAGTTAGGGAGCAGAGTCTGAAATAGTTCATTGAACTCCATCATCCATTACTCAAAGTAGTTAGAACCCCAAGCGATGTTGAGGATTAGCTGAAGAAGTATGGTGAGATATTTGTTATGAGAAGAATCCTTGGAGTCAGAATATGTGGGGCTCCCTATCTCACAAGTAACTTGAAAGAATTCTCAATCTCCTTTTTGAATGGGTACATACCAGCATCTTTGGTACTAGCTCTCCGAAGGAAATTATTGTGGTTTTTTTACGAGGAGATATAACATGGAAGCACACGAACAAGGATTTTTGTGTTTAAATATCTATGAAGGTAATATGTTGGTTGAGGTGGACATAATACAATGGTTATATACAGGTCTTCGTAACTCATTGAGGCTCCCATTAATTTCCTTGAGGAATCTAGAATGCAATATATTAGTGACTGCTACAAGGAAGTTAGAAATGGACGATGAGAGGTTATAATGTAGAAGAAATAACATGCCGAGATCTTTGATCAACTTGGAGAAAATTTGAGGTAAATCTAAAGGATCATCGAAGAAATTTAAACCACGGCCTCCAATATTTTGGTTTAGTGGTGAATGATGATTCAAAAAATAAGGGTCCTCCTGCTTGTCAAGCATTTGAAAAATTAGGGTGCATGATGTAAAGGCCCATATATATATATATATATATATATATATATATATATATATATATATATATATATATATATATATATATATATATATACTCGACCTGCCTCGAGCGATAGAACTCGACCAACACTGGGTGGGCTTTGCCCCCGCCCCTCCCAACGCCTGCCACCGACGGGATCACAATGTTCCATATTTGAAGAAGGTCTATAAGTCAATAATATACACATGCATGTATTTGATAATTGCCTAAGTTCATATATGCAGGATGTCTATTATTCAGTGATTAGATAGACTCAATATGTCATAGGATCGGAGGACATAAGTCAGAATACTCAGGAGAGGTAAAAAATTGTCGAAGTACAAAAGCGTTGAGTGAGTAGACATCACTCAACGCCTGAGGCAAAAATGCATCGACAGATGACCGTCACTCAAAGCCATAGTGAAGAAGCAGCAAAATCCGTCTAAGTACAAAAGCGTTTAGTGATAGACATTCACTCAACGCCTGTGTAGTTAAATATGTCTAAGTCCAATAACATTGAGTGATGAACGTTCACTCAATGCCTTCATCTGTATTGCTGCCAAGTTCAAATGCGTTGAGTGAAGGACATTCACTCAATGCCGTCAATCAAAAATAAACTGCTAAGTACAAATGCGTTGAGTGATGGATGCTCACTCAACGCCTTCTCAAATAAGTTTTTAAAGGGCAACAACATTGAGCAAAGAAGGCTCACTCAATACCTCTGAAGATAGTCTGAATTCAGCTAAGTGTTTTTGAGTAGAGTGAAGGGGTATCACTCAATGATTTTGAAGGTATTAGTTAAAGTAAAAATATGTTGAGAGACAAGGCAACACTCAATGCTTTCAGTCGTTGTGTCACAAGGAATCACTCAACGCTTGTGTAGACAATATGGAATAAATATCTAAGTCCACCAGCATTGATACATGACTCCTAACATCATCCTTAAATTCAAATCGATGCAAATCTCACGCTAAAAGAGAAATACCACCATACTGTTCTGGCAGCGATATCCTGGAATGAATGCTCCATTAAAGCCGACTATGCCACTTTCCAAAAAGGGAGATAGAGTTGTAACAACTGTAGGGGTTTATATACGGAAGGAGATCAACTCTTATAATAACTTTTTATAGAGCTCTCGAAGAACTTTTTCCATTTCTCCAAACCTTAAATTTTGAAAAAGGCGATTAGCAGAGCTCAAGCTATTTTCTGTTCATCTTCAAGCCTACAACACATAACAACATACTTTCTCAAGCTTGAAGAAGAAGCAGAGCTCTACAGAAGTTCTATATAGCACAAGCAGATTCAACTATGAAGATTTTTTTCTTATTGATGTGAAGAAGAAGGACTATTCACAATATAGTCAAGGATTTGGACTCAGAGATTTTTCTCTGAAGTCATTTTATTCAAACCTTATTGAAATCTGTAGGATATCTCTAGAGATCTGAGTTGTAAGCCTAATTTATAAAGATTGAGTTGTAGGAGTGGGTTTACTCTGAGTTGTATGATCCTAGAGTGGATCTGAGGTAGGATCTTTGAGGAGATCTGAGGTAGGAGAATAGCTGGATCTCTAAGTGTGTTGGTACCCTAGTTTGATTTGAGTTTAGTCTTGTCTTCTTAGTCTCTTGACCCATGTATTATCTATGGTCAAGGTTAGTTGTCTAGCTGTAGAGTTCCCAGCTTATCCAGATAAGAATTTGGTTAAGTAGTTTGTTCATTCGACTATGGTCGAACGCCGCTCGACTATTGTCGACTAACTGTTCGACGATCGTCTATCAGTTGCTCGACGTTCTGTCTGCGTGGATAGTTCGTCTATCTGTTGATAGTTCGACTATCTATGTGCTGTGATAGTTCGACTATCTGTTGATAGTTCGACTATCTGTTTGTTTGATAGTTCGACTATCTGCTTGGATAGTTCAACTATCTGATAGCTCGACTATCTGTTTGATAGGTCGACTATCTGCGTTGTTTGATAGCTCGATTATCTGTTGATAGATCGACTATCTGCTTTTTTCTGATAGTTCGACTATCTGCTGATAGGTCGACTATCTGTTTTCCCTTGGTAGTTCGACTATCTGCTTTGATAGTTCAACTATCTGATATCTCGACTATCTGTTGATAGTTCGACTATCTGTTCTGCGTTGATAGTTCGACTATCTGTTGATAGGTCGACTATCGGTTTTGCTTTGATAGTTCGACTATCTGTTGATAGGTCGACTATCTGATAGCTTGACTATCTTCTGATAGTTCGACTATCTGTTGTGATAGTTCGACTATCTCCTTTGATAGTTCGACTATCTGGATCGTTCGACTATCTGTCCGATAGTTCGACGATCTCCATTCTTCGTTCGACGATCTCCGAGGGTCGTTCGACATTTTCTGTTTGCCTTTTTATTTTGTATTTATTTATTCTATTTAATAAATTAATACATTATCTGGCATTTTATTTCAGTTGTTTTATGATAATATTTCCAGGTAATATCTGCTCCATCTCTTTTGCCTGAGTCAAATCCTTTCAGATAAAGTTGTTTGTCTTATTAGTTGACAATGTATTTTACTTTATCTGCTGTCAGTCCTTTATAGACGTTAGACTGAAAAGTCTTCCTTCTGCTATAAAGAGTTTGTCTCTGATGTGATTTTATTTAGTACCTGTATTATCAGATTGCTTCCTGCAGCTTCCTTGAAAAAGGTTTATCCCTTTTATAGAATATTTTGCTGCAGAGTTTGTTTGCCTTTGTGATATTTGCAGCCCTGGTTTCAAGTTTCAGAAGAAGACAAACAGTTCAAATTGAAAAGAGCCGTTGCTTGTTGCTGCTATAAATGGAATCCTTTGGAGAAGGATTTCAGCTAGCTAACCAGTTATTCTAAGAGTTATTCATTTAGCATTCAAGGTTTCATCAAGACCAAGTTTAACTGCTCTCAGCAATCTTCATTCAACTGAGAAGTGTTAAGCTCTTTTGTTCTTCTTCAACCTGAGTTCTCCTGCTTTCAGGAAGTTCAGACTCAGAGCTCTTTTGAAGAAGAAGAAGAAGATAGCTGCTAGAAGATTTCTATTTTATATTTTATATCTTCTTGTAGTTCTTCCTTCAGTTTTTACTGAAGAGTTTCTGCACTGAAGCAAGACTTCACCTGGACGTTCTTTGAGCCAGGGGGAGCCTTGATTCTTTTAGAGCTTTCTAGCTCAGTGCAAGTCTTTGTGCTTCTCTAATCTATTGTAAATTAGAGAAGACTTTTTAACCTTCTTTCCCCCTCCTGTACAGGGTTATTACTCCCTTCAAAAGTATCCCTTGGTGGCAGGGCACCTGATCAAAAACTTGTGTTGGTTTTTAGACACCTGATCAAAAGTCTAAAGGGTTTCTAGATCTACCTGAAGCAGATCTTGTGGTGGCAGGGCACCTGATCAAAAACCTGTAGTGGATTCCTACCTTGTTGGTAGAAGAGTGGACGTACCCAAGTTGTTTGGGGAACCACTATAAATTCCTTGTGTTGTCTGGCTTGCTTAATTTAATTCCTGCATTGTGGCTGTGATTATATATAACTAGGTTTGCTAGTTGCTGATTAGGATTTCCAAGTCTTAACTGTAATTACAGTTAGCTTGAGTTTGTGCACAACACTTGTGTTAGGCTTTAGGGTTATCTCCTTATCTATAATCTTTTCATTCCGCATTTCACTCCAAGTGAGTTGGGTAGACTATTAAGTTTTTGTCTAGTGCAAAATTTGATAACTCTATTCACCCCCCCCCCTCTAGAGTAGTATCTATCCCTTCACTTTCAATTGGTATCAGAGGGAGGTTGACTGACTGAATAGGCTAACACCTAAGTCACAAGATCCTGATAGATACCAAAGTTTATAGATATTCACTATCACTATCATGGCCCAGTCCAAGGATTATTCTAGCACACGACCTCCAGCATGCAACTTAGCTAAGTTTGGTATCTGGAAGGCAAGGATCAAATTATATATGAATTCTATTGATGAAAGTATCTTTGCTTCTATTTTGTCAGGACCCCCAAGAGCACCTGCTGCTGCTACTGCCTCATCATCTGATATGAGTGCAGTGCCTCCTCCAGATTACAATGATGAGTACAAGAAGGCAAAGATAGCAGATGCCAAGGCGATGAACATCCTGGCTCAGACAATGTCTGATGAGGTATTCCAGAAGGTAGCTGACTGCTCTTCAACAAAAGCTATGTGGGATACACTGAACCAGATTGTAGCTGGTTCAGCTGATGAAAGGAAGGACAGAAGGTCCAACCTTATCTCACAATATGAGAACTTCAAGAAAACTGATGCTGAATCAGTTGAAGCCATGTATACAAGGCTCAGCTCAATCATCAATGAGTTGAGGACCCTTGACAAGGACATATCATTGACAGAGGTCAATGATAAGATTCTTATGTGCTTCCCTAGCACATGGGATCTAAGGATCTGGCTTATTAAGGAAGCCAGAAGTACAAATGAGATTTCAACTGAAGCCCTTCTCGGCAAGCTCAAGTCTTTTGAGCAAGTGCTGAAGACAAGGGAAGCAGAAGTTGAAGCAAAGACCCATACTCCAACAAGAAAAGAGCAAACTCTAGCTCTTAAGGCTGCTGATGCTTCTGAAGGCAGCCAATCCAATGAGGAACTAATGGCATTATTTGCCAAGAGGTTTCTCAAGATGGGGAGAAAGGAATTCAAAAAGAAGTCTTCACGCTATGAAGACAAACCAAGGTATGATCGTTCTCCTGCTAAAGAAATTATCTGCTATGGTTGCAGGAAGCCTGGGCATATCTTACCAGATTGTCCAGAGGAGAAGAACAAAGATAAGAGGAAAGAAAAGGAACAGCACAAGAAGCACTCCAAGCCATCCTCCTACAAGAACAAGAAGAAGGAGAGAGGTTTCATTGCTGAAACTTGGAGTGATTCTGGTGAAGAATCTTCCTCCTCTAGCTCCAGTGAGGATGAGGAAGAGAAGAAGGCAAAGGAAGTGTGCCTGATGGCAATAGATGCCTGCAGTAATCATTCAGCTGCAGAGATTTCAGATTCAGAGGAAGAAATGCCAACAGAAGATGAGGTACTATCGTCTTATGATTTTACTTCAGCAGAATTCAAATTAGATTTTAAATCTTTATGCTTAGATTTAATTAGTTCTGAAAAAGAGATTAAAGAACTTAGACATAGGCTAGCTGAATCAGAAATCATATTTACTGAAAATATTAAGTTAAAGGAAGATCTCACTAATTATAGTGAAGAAATTAAGTTTCTTAAAATTGAGTTAGCTAAATCTAAGAGGTTAGAAGAATCTCTAAATGGTAGAAGCCTTAAGTTATTAGAAATAACCAGCATGACTAACACTAGGTCAAGCAATAACAAACTAGGCTTAGGAGCTTCTCCCAGTGAACCCCCAGTTATTCTTAAAAATAATCTTTCAACTCCAGTGAACTTCATTTCAGCTAGTGGAATGAAGAACACTGAGCAAGTAAACCAAGTTAATAAAACTTTAAATAAATCTAAGAGAGAAAAGAGGAAGAAATTTTTTAAAGAAATACAAAGAGCGTCGAACGTTGCTCGACGATCGGAAGCTCAATGGTCGAACGAAGCTCGACGATCAGAGCGCCCATCATCGAACGTCGATCGACGTTTTCAATATGATTTTCAAAATCATCATCAAACCCGTAGAAACCTAAATGAAAATAGAAACCCTAGGTTTGTTGACCCATCATATGCATGGAGAATCCCACCTAGGAGATCTCACCCATTAGGTTATCACCCTCAGCCTGCATTTTCATTTATTTCTAGCTTTTCTTATGTGAAAAACAAGGGACCCAAGGTTACCTGGGTCCACAATGTCTAAATGAATGTCTTGCAGGTGAAGGCCTATCCTATCACTCAAAATAAGTGGTATTTGGATAGTGGATGCTCCAAGCATATGATAGGAAATAAAAATCATTTGTCAAAATTCAAAGTTAAGCTCGGCCCAAAGGTTATCTTTGGAGATTCAAGCTGTGGTCAGACAGAAGGCTATGGCAGGATCACAATTGGAGATGTTACTTTCAAGAGAGTTGCATATGTGACAGGACTGAAGCACAATTTGATCTCAGTCAGCCAGCTATGTTATGCTGGCTACCAGGTTTCATTTTCTAACTCTTCTTGTAATATTACTTTAAATAATAATGTTGTTTTAGTAGGCATTAGATTAGGTAATATTTATTTAGTAGATTTCAATTCAACTCATTCTGAAATCTGTTTATTTAATGAAGTAACAATTAATAATAATTCTTTGTGGCATAAGAGGCTTAGTCATGTTAACCTTAAAAATATATCTAGGTTATCTAAACACAACCTTGTTAGAGGTTTACCTTCTTGCCCATACAAGAAGGAGAGCCTATGCAAGGCTTGTCAGCTAGGCAAGCAAACCAAGAATTTTTTTAAATCAGTAAATAAAAGTGATTCTCCTAGAATCTTGTACTTATTACATTTGGACCTTTTTGGCCCAATAAATGTACAGAGTTTAGGAGGGAAGTATTACACCTTAGTAATTGTAGATGACTTCTCTAGGTTCAGTTGGGTTTTCTTTTTGAGAACTAAGGCTGATAACTTCAAAGCCCTTACAGACTTTCTATTATGTGTGCAGACTGAGTACTTTACTCATGTGGCCTTGATCAGAAGTGATCATGGTACTGAGTTTGACTATCTTCTCATGCAAGAATTTTGTGAGAGAGAAGATATCAAACATAGCTTCTCAGCTCCTAGAACTCCCCAACAAAATGGGGTAGTTGAAAGGAAAAATCGAACACTCATTGAAGCTGCTAGCACATTGTTGGCAGATGCTAATATGCCTCTTTCCTATTGGGCAGAAGCTGTTAGTACAGCCAATTATGTCTTGAATAGAAGTCTGATACACAAGCTTAAGTGTAAAACTCCTTATGAGTTGCTTAAAGGAAAGAAACCTAAAATTAATTATTTTAGAGTATTTGGTTGTGTAGTGTACATTCATAATAACAATAAAGAATACCTTAGAAAGTTTGAAGCAAAAGCTTCAATGGGAATTATGCTTGGATATTCCCAAGTAAGCAAAGCTTATAGGGTTTATAACAAATCAACCTGTAAAATTGAAGAATCTGTGCATGTATCTTTTGATGAGTCTCAGATGTTTTACAAGGAGAAGGAAAATTTTCCTTCCTCCAGTTCATTGCAGGTACCTGATGCTACTCAAGAGATTCTTCAACTATCAACTCTTCAGATCACTGAATCAGACAGTGATGAAGACATTGCAGAAGCTGTTGTTGTTCCACCAACAGTAGATCAAATTCCTCCTGAGGAATTAATCCCAACTGTTGCTGAAGATCACATCCCACCTGCTGATATTGTCACACTTAGAGATCACCCCACATCTCAAGTGATAGGAGACATATCAGCTGGTGTTCAAACAAGACACCAATTAAGACAGGATGTGATGCACGCTTGTTTCCTCTCACAGGTTGAGCCCCTCACCTTTAAAGATGCTGAGCTAGATCTCTACTGGATCATTGCCATGCAAGAGGAACTCAATCAGTTTGAGAGATGTAAAGTTTGGACTTTGGTTCCAAGACCTAAAGGCCAACTGATCATAGGCACCAAGTGGGTGTATAGAAACAAGTTGGATGCAAATGGAATTATTGTAAGGAACAAAGCTAGGCTTGTAGCTCAGGGCTACAGACAGGAGGAAGGTATAGATTATGACCAAACCTTTGCTCCTGTTGCAAGGCTAGAAGCAATAAGGATCTTCTTGGCCTATGCAGCCTACATGAAGTTTAAGGTCTTTCAAATGGATGTCAAAAGTGCATTCCTAAATGGTGAGCTTAAGGAAGAGGTGTTTGTTGAACAACTACCAGGGTTTGTTTCTTCAACTCAACCCTCACATGTGTTCAAGTTGTAGAAAGCTCTTTATGGACTAAAGCAAGCATCCAGAGCCTGGTATGAGACTCTAGCTAGTTTCCTTTTAGAGCACAACTTTACTAGGGGAGTAGTTGAAAGAACCCTTTTCGTCAAGCACCACAAGGACACAATCCTGTTAGTTCAAGTGTATGTGGATGATATTATATTTGGTTCCACTGATCCCAAACTTTGCAAAAGGTTCTCTGACCTGATGCACTCTAAGTTTGAGATGAGTAGTATGGGTGTGTTGTCTTACTTTCTTGGTCTCCAAGTTAAGCAAGATGCTGATGGTATCTTCATCTCCCAATCTAAATATGCCAAGGAATTGGTAAAGAAATTTGGGATGGTTGATGCTTCAGCAATGCCTACACCTATGACTACTAATGTAGTTATTGATTCTGATGATCACGGCAAGCCAGTTGATCAAAAGAATTATAGGGCCATTGTTGGTTCCCTATTATATTTAACTGCAAGTAGGCCAGATATAATGTTTGGTACATGCCTTTGTGCTAGGTTCCAGGTCAACCCCAAGGAATCTCATCTGATTCTTCTCAAGAGAATCCTGAGATACCTGAAGGGATGTCCAAATCTAGGACTTTGGTACCCAGCTGAGTTAGAATTTGAATTGATTGGATATTCTGATTCTGATTATGCTGGTTGCAGAGTTGACAGGAAGAGCACCTCAGGAACTTGTCAGTTCCTGGGAGAGAGATTGGTCTCTTGGTTCTGTAAGAAGCAGGCTTTTGTCTCAACTTCAACTGCAGAGGCTGAATATATAGCAGCTGCCAGTTGTTGTTCACAGATCCTGTGGATTCAAAACTAGCTTGTGGATTATGGTTACTCACACAAGAACACCAAAATCATGTGTGATAGTACCAGTGCTATCTCAATTGCACAAAATCCAGTGCACCACTCTAGAACGAAGCACATTGAGATTCGGCACCATTTCCTGAGAGATTGTGTGGAAAAGAACAAGATTTGTCTTGAGTTCATATCCACTGAGTTTCAGAGAGGTGATATTTTCACCAAGCCCTTAGATGAACAGAAGCATCTGTTCTTTTTGGTTCAACTAGGCATGATCAATGGAAGAGACTAAGTGTGACTACTTCTGCCTTGTTGAAACTTGTTTGAAGATAGTCGAACGACGTTCGAAGATAATCGATCGGGTCAAGCCCATCGTCGACCTATGGTTGATGAAAGCTTGCCTGTTTGAAGATCGTCGACCGGCGTTCGACCATCATCGAACAAGTCGAGCTCATCGTCGATCTCTGGATGACGACAGCTTGTTGTTTGAGAAGCCAGAAATAGTCGAACGATTGCTCGACTACTCTGCTTCTGGACCGATCGTCGAACGACAGTTCGACCATCGTGTCCAGTATCTTTTAAATAGATCTACTATCTCCGGTCTAATATAAAGCCGATAGTCGACCTAGGTTAAAAGATCTTTGCTTATATCGTCGACGAAGAGCGTCCTTTCGCATTCCGTCTTCCCGCTTGCTCCGTGTCTTGCGATTCTCTGCCGTTTCATCTTCTCCGTTCCTCTCGCGCCTTCTACAACAAATCGATGACGATCTCTCCAGCGCTCCTCACCATAGTCAAGTTTGACGCAGGTTTCAGCGTGGATTTTGATGCATTCAGTTGCTGTGAACCAGATATCATGGATATTCTCCAGCTATGCAAAGATCAAGGATTGGAAAGGCTAATGTCTACAAGGATCAAGTTAAATATCCCAGATAAAGGAATGGGCATTTACTTCATCTTCTACTGAAGATTCAATGATAGGATCTATTGGCGGAGTAGAGGTAGTTTTGACTCCCGCCGTCTTGACTGATTTATTTGGATTGACTAATGGCGAAGAAGAATATGAGCAAGATGCTCCAGAGTTTGGAAGAATGTTGATTGATCTGGGACATGCAGAAGGCATTCCCTCAAAGCTGCTCAAGGTAAATTTTCCTTTTAAGATTAAATTTCTTGCTGAGATTGTCGGAAAGGTGCTGCTAGGCAAACACTCTGCCCACGATAACATTACAAGACAACAATTTGCACTCATGTATGCAATTGTCAACAAGAAAAGGATCAATTGGGCAGGTGTTCTGTTTGATTTGATAAGGAAGAAGAACAGTAAGAAGAAAGTTACCCTAGGAAGGGTTATTGGGATTTTTCTAAAGGAAAGATATCCCCATCTGCTAGTTTCAGCTGCTACCACCATTAATGCCAGCAAGAAGATGGATCCCAACTTGTTCTCAAAGTGGAAGAGGACATTCGTGAAGCCCGCTCCTACAGGGGCTGCTCCAGCTGCATCTGAGAGCACAAGGACTGACTCTGTCGCTCCCCACCCTCAAGAAGTTGGCTCAGCTCCTTCATCTATTCCTTCATCTTCTTCTACTTTGCCGTCTACTGCAGCTGAAGTTCCTTCAACTTCAACTGCAGTACAAATTTCTGCCTCTCTTCCTGCATCTTCTCACCCAACTGATCTTGCTGGGACTTCTCAACCCAGCTTTGATCTGTTGGCGTCTGATATCTCTTCTCCAGTTCATTCTCCCATTCCAACTCCTCCTCACTCACCTTCTCCACATCATTCTCCAGTTAACTATCTAGTTAACTCTCCAGTTCGATCTCCAGTCCTCAACACAATTCATCCTGCCACATCAACCATTTCTGCTGCTCCTCCATCCACTGCAGTTCCACCACCTTTTGAAATAACTCCAGAATTTATTTCCAGCATTGTGGAGTTAATTACCCCTTCAATCAAAATCATGATTGAAGAGGCAATTGCTCCACTTGCTTCCTCCATTGCTTCTTTGACTAATGCCATCAAATTTATCTTTAACTCTGCTGAGCCCTCTTCATCCAGGGGCCTGGTCTCAGTTCCCACTGAAATCAGGCAGGGGGAGATGTTCAATGAAGATGTCTCTGAGCTGCTCCCAGCCTCCCCTCCAGCAGCTCAATTTGCAGTATCAGAAAAAGTAGCAGAAGTTTCAGCTCCTCCTCCATCTGACAAAGAAAAAGAAATATCTGATGCAATAATGTTGTCTGAATTTGTTGTAAAAGTTTACCTGGAAGAAGCCTCAACTCCCTTAGTTGCCCTGTTCCTAGAAGGAATAATCACTTCCTTTCTAGATGATTTATGGGAGTTAGGTCACCCTGAAGAAAATCCAGAAGGTATGTCTCTTTCCCAATTTGTAGATTACTTAATTGATAAGGTAGTATGGGAATATCTGGAAGGGATGGCTAGATGTCATTTAGCAAGATTTTACTCCTAATCCTACAGATTTAATGGAAGAAGTAGCTGTTGTCAAAGAGCCTGAATCAGTATCAGTTCCTGATGTCCAAATGGCTGTAGAGCAAGCAGTGCTTTCTGAGGCTGCTGAACCTGCTCAGCAAGCAGTGCTATCTGAACTGGTCCCTACGACAGTTCCTGAGCATCAAGAAATGAATCCTGAAAGCCAAGTTGAAAATAAAGATGACACCCCAAAACTGAGTTTGGAAGAAGAGAAAGCAAAAGCTGCTTGGCAACAAAGAGTAAAGGCTGATTTGGAAGAGAAAGAAAAAGCTTGGCAAGCTGAAAAATCTACAGTATGGGATGATTCCCCTGGCTTAGATTTAGATACTCTTCTGGCACAGGATGCCTTGGAAGAAGAGAAAGAGAAAGCTGTCCTGAAAGAAAAGGAAAAGGCTGTATCAGAAGCCTATGATCCATATGATCATCCTCCCTCATCTCATTCTGAGGATGAAGATGATTCAGATCTGTCTGAAGATTCTAAGAAAAAGAAAGCTGCAAAGATGAAAAGAAAAGCTGTAGCTCCTCCTCCTCCCAATCCCGATAATGACACTCCTTACTACATTCTGAAAGGGATTGATCCTAAATCCAAAGAGTTCCAGCACTAGATGTGGTTCTCAAAGAATCAGCAAAAGGAGAGGAAGAAATCAAAGAGGTATGATAGTCCTGCTCCCAGATGGACTCCCAGAGGTCCTCCTCCTCCACCTCCCGGTGCAGGAGCCTCTGACAATATTTCAGCAAATCCATCTGCCCCTTCTGACAAGTCTACACCTTCTCAGCCTCCTTCAAGGAGTAGTTCTCAAAGCCATCAAGGTAAATCATATTCTGGATATCAAAGTCATGATGCTGAGGCAAAAGAGCAAGTAAAGGAGGTGGTATATCAAAAGCCAACATTTTCACCCCCTCCTTCACCCAAGAGACAAATTTCACCTGCTGCTAAAGATACTTCAAAGAGTAAAAGAACTTTTTTCTCAGAAAAATCCTGTAAGAAGTTTGCTGAATTTGCTCCTCCTTCATCTCTTGTTATTCAAGAAGTTAAAGATCCAGCTGAAAGTTTATTAGATCTGTCTACCAAGTTTAAAGCTGTGAAGCCAATTGATACTTCATCTGAAAATAAGTATGAAAGTCAAGAGTTAGATCCTGATTTCAGGATGGCTCGTTTTCTAGAGCTTGTTGGCTCAGCCCAGATAAAGAAAGCTAAGGCTGAAGGAAAAATTCTGCAGGATTTACTACAATGTCAAAATTCAGAATGAAGGAACTTGATAAAATCCAGGTTAGTCCTGAGATATTTGACCCTTCTAAATACATGGAAAAGCATCCAGAAGCAGTTGTCCCAAGGGCATCAGAACTAAAGATTATTGGTGTACAAGATCTGAAGATGTCTAAGAAAGAAGCCATAGATCCCTTGAGGAAAGTATCTTTTGTTCCTAGCTCTTCTGATCCCAAACCTGATTCTGTAGATCCTTAATTTTGATTGACTGTTTTATATATCTGACTGATTGTTAATTGCCAGTTAGTTGTTTAACTATTTTCAGTATTGTTTTTATTATTCTATAGCTAGCTCTGTGTTTTAGTTTTTGAGAGACTTAACTCAAATAGGGGGAGATTGTTGGTACCCTAGTTTGATTTGAGTTTAGTCTTGTATTCTTAGTCTCTTGACCCATGTATTATCTATGGTCAAGGTTAGTTGTCTAGCTGTAGAGTTCCCAGCTTATCCAGATAAGAATTTGGTTAAGTAGTTTGTTCGTTCGACTATGGTCGAACGCCGCTCGACTATCGTCGACTAACTGTTCGATGATCGTCTATCAGTTGCTCGACGTTCTGTCTGCGTGGATTGTTCGACTATCTGTTGATAGTTCGACTATCTGTGTGCTATGATAGTTCGACTATCTGTTGATAGTTCGACTATCTGTTTGTTTGATAGTTCGACTATCTGCTTGGATAGTTCAACTATCTGATAGCTCGACTATCTGTTTGTTAGGTCGACTATCTGCGTTGTTTGATAGCTCGACTATCTGTTGATAGATCGACTATCTGCTTTTTTCTAATAGTTCGACTATCTGCTGATAGGTCGACTATCTGTTTTCCCTTGATAGTTCGACTATCTGCTTTGATAGTTCAACTATCTGATAGCTCGACTATCTGTTGATAGTTCGACTATCTGTTCTGCGTTGATAGTTCGACTATCTGTTGATAGGTCGACTATCGGTTTTGCTTTGATAGTTCGACTATCTGTTGATAGGTCGACTATCTTATAGCTCGACTATCTTCTGATAGTTCGACTATTTGTTGTGATAGTTCGACTATCTCCTTTGATAGTTCGACTATCTGGATCGTTCGACTATCTGTCCGATAGTTCGACGATCTCCGTTCTTCGTTCGACGATCTTCGAGGGTCGTTCGACGTTTTCTGTTTGCCTTTTTATTTTGTATTTATTTATTCTATTTAATAAATTAATACATTATCTGGCATTTTATTTCAGTTGTTTTATGATAATATTTCCAAGCAATATCTGCTCCATCTCTTTTGCCTGAGTCAAATCCTTTCAGATAAAGTTGTCTGTCTTATTAGTTGACAGTGTATTTTACTTTATCTGCTGTCAGTCCTTTATAGCCGTTAGACTGAAAAGTCTTCCTTCTGCTATAAAGAGTTTGTCTCTGATGTGATTTTATTTAGTACCTGTATTATCAGATTGCTTCCTGCAGCTTCCTTGAAAAAGGTTTTTCCCTTTTATAGAATATTTTGCTGCAGAGTTTGTTTGTCTTTGTGATATTTGCAGCCCTGGTTTCAAGTTTCAGAAGAAGACAAACAGTTCAAATTGAAAAGAGCCGTTGCTTGTTGCTGCTATAAAAGGAATCCTTTGGAGAAGGATTTCAGCTAGCTAACCAGTTATTCTAAGAGTTATTCATTTAGCATTCAAGCTTTCATCAAGACCAAGTTTAACTGCTCTCAGCAATCTTCATTCAACTGAGAAGTGTTAAGCTCTTCTGCTCTTCTTCAACCTGAGTTCTCCTGCTTCCAGGAAGTTCAGACTCAGAGCCCTTTTGAAGAAGAAGAAGAAGATAGCTGCTAGAAGATTTCTATTTTATATTTTATATCTTCTTGTAGTTCTTCCTTCAGTTTTTACTGAAGAGTTTCTGCACTGAAGCAAGACTTCACCTGGACGTTCTTTGAGCCAGGGGGAGCCTTGATTCTTTTAGAGCTTTCTAGCTCAGTGCAAGTCTTTGTGCTTCTCTAATCTATTGTAAATTAGAGAAGACTTTTTAACCTTCTTTCCCCCTCCTGTACAGGGTTATTACTCCCTTCAAAAGTATCCCTTGGTGGCAGGGCACCTGATCAAAAACCTGTGTTGGTTTTTAGACACCTGATCAAAAGTCTAAAGGGTTTCTAGATCTACCTGAAGCAGATCTTGTGGTGGCAGGGCACCTGATCAAAAACCTGTAGTGGATTCCTACCTTATTGGTAGAAGAGTGGACGTACCCAAGTTGTTTGGGAACCACTATAAATTCCTTGTGTCGTCTGGCTTGCTTAATTTAATTCCTGCATTGTGGCTGTGATTAGATATAACTAGGTTTGCTAGTTGCTGATTAGGATTTCCAAGTCTTAACTGTAATTACAGTTAGCTTGAGTTTGTGCACAACACTTGTGTTAGGCTTTAGGGTTATCTCCTTATCTATAATCTTTTCATTCCGCATTTCACTCCAAGGGAGTTGGGTAGACTATTAAGTTTTTGTCTAGTGCAAAATTTGATAACTCTATTCACCCCCCCCTCTAGAGTAGTATCTATCCCTTCACTTTCAAAGTGGAAGGATTTGGAGAACTCTGATATATAGGGTCCTGGAGTGGCTCTAACATAGGGTCATGGAGTGTATCTGAAGTAGGACTGGAAACCGTCTGAGCTGTAGGAGTGGTGTTCACTCTGAGTTGTAATATCTTATGGGATTTGAGGTATAAGATAAAGGAAATGAGTATAAAGGAGGAGTTAGCCGAATCTAGCACACTGCTAGATAGGTGAAGGGGGAAATTATATGTACTCTAGATAGGGGAACCACTATTAATCTTATGTATTTGTCGTGATCTTGAAAGCCAACATCTAACTTAAACACACATCAAGATCTAATTTGAAAAGATACAAAATATTTAAAACAAACCTATTCACCCCTAGGTGTTTAGCTACCCTTAAAAAGAGTTTCAAATGGTATCATAGCTAGGTTGTTCAAAAAAAGAACTTAATAATCTTAATTATAAGTCTAAGGGTAGTAAAAGCATATCTTCATGGATTCTAGTGAGAATCATAAGGAGTTAGGTTTTATGAAACTTCTTATCTATAAAAAGGAGAACTTTGGGATCTGGAAAGAAAGTGTGAGGCTATTTATGGAATTCTCAGACCCAAGGATATACATTATAGTACAAGAGGGATCTTTCATTCCCATGATGGTCTCTATCATTGATCCCAACATCTAGACTCCCAAGATATATTAAGAGATGACTAAGGATGAGTGGCTTTAGCTACCATGGATAAGAGGCCACAGAACATAATTGTGAGTGCGATAGATGATTCAATATCTTAGAACTTGGTCCACTACAAAACACCCAAGAAGATGTGGGACTCACTGATAGTATACATGGAGGGAACTGAGGAAGTGAGGGATGACAAAAAATCCCTCCTCAACTAGCAGTATGAGTCCTTCAAGTAAGGCAAGAAGGACTCTATATTTGATTGCTATAACAAATTCTTCAAGATTGTGAATAGTCTGATCACTTATGACAGATAGTTCACTAACTATGAGCTGAATGATAAGTTCCTGAGATCTCTCAATAAAGAATGGGATATCAGGATCTGTGCCATCAGGGAAGTGAGCAACTTGGCAAACGCATTGCCCCAAAACTTGTTTGGCAAGCTGATGTCTCATGAGATTCAACTGAATTATAGGAAAGCTGAAGAAGAAGCTGCCAAGTCCCTCAACAGAGAGAAGGTGGTGGCCTTCAAAGCTGAAGCCTCAAGAAGGAGCATGGAGAAGATTGATTCTCCCCCAAAAGAGGATGCTAAGTCAGAATGCTCAGGTCCCAACACTTCAGGTGATGAACTATCAGATGAAGAACTTACCTCATTCTCCAAGCAGTTCAAGAAAATACTATGTAGGAGGAGCCAGTGGAAGAACAAGGGCTCATCTTGCTCTAGTTCCAAAAAGCCACAAGCTAACCTGGATAAGTTTAGAAAAGACCCCTCTAGAGAGAGGTATGATTCTAAACAGAATAAATACTTTAAGACTAATGTGGTTTTCTACTACTGTAACAGGTCAGGACATGTCATTACCGACTGTCCTGTCAAGAGGAAAGAAATCATAAAATCTGATGATAAAAATCATCATAAGGACAAGAAGATAGACAAGAGCTCCTTGGCCAAGAATAAGTCATGTTTATCAAAAAGTGATTCTGAGTCTTCAGAATTAGATGATGAAGAGGCCTATATTGATCTTATCTCTATAGAAGAGGAGACTGATCTTCCTGCTACTATAATGGGAAAAAGGGCTACACTGTCCTCAACTGATAGTGACTTTGAAGATGATGAAGAGTTTAGCCTCATGGCCATGACTAAAGAAACTCAGGACAAATCTGATCCTGATGAGGTACACACTCTTTCCAACTCTCATTCTATTTATGATACAGGCAAAGATTCTGAGTCACCCACTTCATCCAGTAAGGAGGATAAATCAGAATCTGATGAGGATGTCAATCAATTGATTGACAAATATGGTGCTATCTTGGAGGCTCTAAAGAATAGCAAAAATCTTGTCAAAAGGTAAGCTGAAGAGAATGTGTCTTTATAGTAGACTAAATCACTACAATCCGAGTCAGCTTCACTGTTAGCTCAGATGAGCAGATAAATCAGTCAGCTAAGGTCTATGACTATAATCAAAATAAGCACCATAAACCACAAAAGCAAGATCATTGGGGATCTTTAAGAGAAGCTCCTCAAAGAAAGGATGCTAGTGGCTGAGTTTTCCAAGCCAAAGACAGTGTTGCTACTGATTGACTCATTCACCTCTAAAAATAATAAGAGGGGATTGGGGTTCAGGTGGAATGCTAGAGCTGCCCATTTCAAAGGGAAAGGCATGGTTTTAGATGTGCCTCAGACCACCTTTCAGAAAGTAGTTTTCCCTTCTAATAGGTATGACCATGGCAACATGTATGGTCACTAGAAGAATGGAAATTCTTCTTATAGAGAAATAATGCTCCTTACAATGGAAGAAGAAAGGGCATGGGGTTGAGTGCTTTGAAGGCTCTCCATGAAGAAATCTAAATAGCCCACTGTGGACCATTTGTGTCTGTTGCTCCAGCACCCACTCTCAAGTGTAAGGTAGTGGCCTCTACCCAAGGTCAATCATCAAAGAATAAGGATGTGGGCAAGACTATAACCAAGTCTCACTTGACTACTTTTGATGACATCAACGCCTTATTAGCTAGAAAACAGACATCTGTTGGTGTCAAATAGAACTTGTCAAGTGAACCTGCTTGCAGACTAACCTTTAGCTAGATTCTAGCTAAAAGAAGTAGGAAGAGGACTGCTGCACTCCCCTCTGAATAGAAAAAGTGTTATGGATCACACACATCTAGGGTTGTTCATAAGAGGAGATATAATATTCATGAGTGATGGTGCTGTGACAAAGTGAGACACTTTATTATAGACTGTTTGCACAACCCAAATGTGCTAAGTACAAAGGTGAGTCTTCCTGTCAGGGCTGCTGTAGGGAGAAATATTCAAGTTTATGCTAACAAGAACCAAGGACCCAAATCCCATTGGGTACCTAAGGTAAACTAAATTTGTGATTGCAGGTTATTCCAAGAATCCATCAAATGCCTATATAGTACTTGGACAGTGGATGTTCTACGCACATGATTGGAACAAGGAGCCATCTGAAATACTACACTCCAGTGAGGAATGAACCCAAAGTTATATTTGGTGTTTAATACAGTAAAGTCACTAAAGGCTGTGGTATGATCACCAATTGCATTGTCTCCATCACAAAAGTGGCAAATGTGGAAGGATTATAACACAACTTGATTAACATAAGCCAACTCTGTGATATTGGCTATGTCATTATCTTCCACAAGGATAAGTGCCTAATCAAAAGGTCAAGTGACCAAAATATCATTCTGTCAGGCACTAGGAGTGGAAACATTTATTGTTTAAATTTCAAATATACAGATTTAGATTCTCTTGTGTGTCTAGTATTAAATGAGAAAGACTCTTATTATGTTCAATGGCATAAGAGGCTTGCTCACTTGAACTACAAGGCTATCAATAAGCTCTTTAATGAAGGGTTGGTCAGAAATGGACCCAACTTGAAATGCACTAAAGAGGGGCATTTTCTCTGCATACCAAGAGGGCAAACAGACAAAATTTCCATTAAAAGCATTGGGTCCAAAGATTTTGAGAGGTATCTCTAACTCCTGCATATGGACTTATTTGGTCCTACGATAATTCATAGTTTTGGCAGAAAAGTCTATACTTTTGTGATAGTTGATGACTTTTCCAGATTTGCATGGGTATTCTTTCTTAAGAAAAAGTCTGAAACCTTTGATAGCTTTGTGACTTTTGTCAAGCAGGTTCAAAATGAAAATGGTTGTACTGTGGTCAAAATCTGATGTGACCATGACACTGAGTTTCAATCTGAATACATGACAGAGTTCTACAAAGAGCAAGGGATCTTTTAGGTGTTTTCTTCTCCAAGAACACCCTAGGAAAATGGCATTGTTGAGAGGAAAAATAGAGCTCTCATAGAGGCTGAGAGGACTTTGCTTAGTGACACTTCTCTCCTAGAATATTTCTGGGCAGAGGAAGTGAATACTAATTGTCATGTCCTGAATAGAGCCTCTTTCAACAAGTACCACAAGAAAACTTTATATGAGATTATGAAAGGCAGAAAATGAAATCTTGCCTATTTCAGAATCCTTAGAAGCAGGTGTTTTGTGATAAATAATGGGAAGTCCTACCTGACAAAGTTTGCTACAAAATCCTATGAGGGAATTTTTGTTTGATATATCAACCACAACAAAGCCTATATGGTCTATAACTTGAAAAATCAGGTTGTAAAAGAGTCCATTAATACAGTGTTTGATGAAACTTTTATGATTCATAGTGAGCTGCTAAGCTCTTCTAGAACTATAGGTGCAGATTTGAGGATGGACAAGCTCAACATTAATGATATACCTCCTTTTGAATAAGAAACGGATGAGGGTGTGATCATTCCAGTAAAAGGTCTAGGTAGATTAGAAAAAGAAGATGATCTTCAAGCCCCTGAAGTTAAAGTTCAAGAGGCTAAAGAAAGGATGCTAGCAGCTGTCAGACACTTGAAAG
The DNA here is from genome assembly GCA_039513925.1 of Platanthera zijinensis. Taxonomy (NCBI): domain Eukaryota; kingdom Viridiplantae; phylum Streptophyta; class Magnoliopsida; order Asparagales; family Orchidaceae; genus Platanthera; species Platanthera zijinensis. Next base: position 179,500,903 of record CM077087.1, read on the forward strand.
ATGATCCCAAAAATCTAATCATTAGGGATGCAAGCTAGGGTGTAATAATAAGGAGCAGAAGCCACGACATTCCAATATATTCAATCCTTCTGTCTGTGATTGAACCCAAAATGTTTAAAGAATCCAACATAGACCCATTCTGAATTGTGTCTATACAAGAAGAATTTAACCAGATCAAAAGATGCAATGTCTAGAAGCTAGTTCCCAGACCACATAAACATAACATCATAGGAACAAAATAGATATATAGAAATAAGCTTGATGAAAATGGTGTTGTCAACAAGAACAAAGCTAGACTGGTTGCCAAAGGATACATGCAAGATAAAGGTATTGATTTTGATCAAACCTTTGCACCAGTTGTCACAACCCGCATTTTCTCCGTATTCAAAAATACGTCAGAGTTGAGAAAATACGCGTCGTAGTGCCACACCGTGCATGGGACAACTGCAGACGCTCAGGCTACTCTACCTCACACTTCATGTAAAAGATTTATGAAATTAAGTTAAAAACAATGCATATGAGTTATTAGAGCTACTGACTGTGTCCCTCGGTCGGGTGGTTCACTAGTCCGTAGGTGAGAAAATATATATGTTTTTACGCGGCGGAATGTACTTAATTGATTCCTTTGTTATCCTATATGAGAATGAAGGTCTAGCATATTATAATGATGATATGTCTTCTACATTTATTGTATAAGTATAAAAGACTTTCATAGCGCTTAAAAGTAGTAAGTTTTGCAGTAAAAATTATGGCATGAAAATATTCAAGAATGCAGTTTTATATACTTTAAAATAACTAAATGCATCCTAACATAAATCCTTCCCAGAGAGCAAGTATAAGCAGGTAAAAAGCAAGTACAGTAAAAGCAGCAAATAGTCTATCACAGAAAAAGTTCAAGACTATGGGCGTCAACAACTGACACGAACCCATAGTAAAATCTGACAAGTCTAAACAAAGTCAACTACCTCAAGGCTCTGAGGTAGAATCAAATGGCCACAGCAACCCGCAACACCAGAAGTACAACACGATCAGCTAAACCTGCTACTGCTCTGATCCTGAGGCATTCAAAAGAAGAACATCTCAGAAGCAAGTTACAAATGGTGCAAAGAATAAAGACAGACCAAACAAACCTCAAAGTGAAGGAAATTAGTAAAACGACTGCAACAAAAGCGTCAGTAGTAGAGTAAAAGTAAGCAACAGTAAATCTAGCCGAGCAAGAATAGCTAGTCATATCATCAGGACAGAACAAAGAACCCACATCAGAAGTTCAAACTTTCATCTTTCATTAAGATTCATGTTATTAATCAATAAAAAATGAGACTGATCAGCTCAAAAGAAAAGAGTACTGCGCCGGGAAAAGGTCCACAACGTGCATGAACCTAGCCAAAAAGTGCACTATACCGAGGGAGAAACCCCAACGCGCACTGGCCATCGTCTAAGGTAAAATGTTGGGGATGAAGATCAACAATGCGCACAGACTCAACCATAAGGCACTATGCCGAGGGAGAAACCCCAACGCGCACAGTCCAACAGAGTTTATCTCGATTACATTTTAATATAAGCAGAGTTTCTTTCATTCAACTTAGGTTAATGAGATTAACGTTCAACGGACTATAAATCGACTCGATAAGTAAAGTGATATAACGACTACGTTTATTTACCAAATCCACTAGATACAAATTGGGTGAAATGGTTCTAGGTTTGACCCACTTCATAATTCAAGGCAATTAACTAGCAATTCGATGATAAGGTTTACTTAAACAAGTCAAATCCGAGAAATATGGCTGCAATTTGGAAGAGAATAGCAAGGGAGAGATCAAGAACATCACTTGTCTCGGTTTGTACCCTAATCAGTCTTCCAATTAACTTTACGTCGCGGTTCTAGCCAAAAGAAGGCTCGGGGAAGCAGAATCTACAAGGATTTGGCCTAAGAGAGGTTAGGGCCGAAAACCCTAACGAAAAACTTCCAGGAAACGAGAAATACTCACCACGATCACGAAGATCTCGGCGAGAGCTTTTCGGATCTATGCTCGGTTTGCGATTTCGAGCTTCGTAGCTCCGTCGGAGGCCACTGGAAGGTTAACGAAAAAAATAGTCTCTCTCTCGCTCACGCCGCTCTGGTTCGGGAGATTTGGAGAAGATGAAGTTTTCTCTAATAGTATAAGTATATATATATAAAAAGATATATAAATATATATATAAATATATATGTTTATAAAACATTCTGTCTAAAACATTCTGTCTAAAAACGAACTATATACGCGCGGGTGCGCGAAAGATAACAATAAAAGCTTAGGATGACTTCAAATCAAAAAGTGTCCAACATGAAAGTTGTACATCTCGTTGAGACGAACAAATTTCATGTTAACCATTTTTCCATACGACATCGCTTTGACCCTCAAAATGGCTGCCGAACACAAACTTGAACGAAATTCTCGAGAGCAGCATAGGACTTCTCGAGAGCAGCACAGGACTTCTCGATAGCAGCACAGGACTTCTCGAGAAGCAAAAAGAAGTTCTCGAGAACAAATTTTAAAGTTCTCGAGAACTACTAAAAAAAAATTCCGGAAAAACCCTGAGTTCTCGAAAACAAATTCCCAGGCTCACCTGATTACTCGAGAAGAACCCTGCTGAACTACTCAAGAACCCTGCTGAACTACTCGAGAACTCTGCCGAACTACTCGAGAACCTCTCCAAAACCACCCGAGAATTCCAGCAATTTATACTATAGGGATGAATAGTGTTTCTCATTTTTGAATAGTGTTTTATTATTAAAATAATCATTATTTTTTTTTAATTTTTTTTTTGATCAAGAAAATACGAGATCAAAATGGAGGTCCAAACGCGCACCGAATCAAATGAAACTCACACCGTAGGCAAACACAGACGCTACGAACACAACGGCGAAGTCAAAACAAAAATCTGACGGGCCTCTCTTGAGATATAAATTTTCAAAGTCTACGGCGAACTTAAATTTTTCAAAACTTTGGAAATTCGCCGAGGCTTGAATATCGCTCGGATCGTGACAAAACTTGACGAGCATGATAAAAATTAATCAATTTAATTTTCCAATGTGAAATTTTCCATTTTCGGCAAGGATTCACGAATTTGGCCGAATCGATCGATTAGACTCAAAAAACGCGCTAACGGCGTCGCGCCGACAACTCCACGCTAACGTAACGCCCCTTACGTCATTATGACGTCAACAAGAGGATTAAATAATTGCCAAAAAATAAGGGGGGTTACAGTCACCCATCCAAAAGGAAAGTTTTGCCCCGAAACTTGGAACACAAAACGAAATAAGAGGGCAGAAGAATAGACACGACAGGAGAATTCTTAAACGTGAATACTAACCGGAGAAGACTAGGAGAACAGCTTAGGATGAGATTCTCTCATTGCGGATTCCAATTCCCACGTTGCACCTCTAGCATCCTGATTTCGCCAGAGAACCTTAACCATCAGAATTGTTTTCTTTCTTTGCACACGAACTTGCGTCTCCAGAATACGGACATGCTTTTCGACATACGAGAGATTAGGCTGCAACTGGGGCACTGAGTCAAGGACATGCCAATCACTACGAACACACTTTCGCAACTGGCTCACATGAAACATGTCGTGAACGCCAGAGAAAGAATCGGGCAATTCCAGTCTATAGGCAGAAACTCCGATGCGCTCCAAAATCTGAAACGGTCCCACTTACCTGGGATCCAGCTTATGGTTCCTTCCAAATCTCTTAACACCAGGCATCGGAGAGACCTTCAAAAAGACCATATCCCCAACTGCAAATTCCAGATCAACTCTGCGCTGATTTGCATACTTCTCGTATCGCTCCTGAGCCAACCTCAGCTTTTCACGAATATGCATCACTGAAACGCTCATATCCTCTACCGCTTCCGGACCGAGCAAGGGTCTTTCACCAACTTCTTCCTTCCATATAAAGCTTCAAAGGGCAACATCTGCAAACTCTCCTGATAACTATTATTGTATGCGAACTCCATCAATCATAGGCGTTTATCCTATGCTCCACCATGGTACAGAATATAACATCGAATCATATCCTCCAAGATCTGATTCACTCTCTCTGTCTGACAATTCGTCTGAGGGTGATAGGTAGTAGAATACCTGAGGTCAATGCCTAGGGCTCCTTGCAAGCTTTGCCAAAAACGAGACATGAACCAGGAGTCTCGATCTGACACAATACTCGTAGGTACACCATGCAGTCTGATAACTTCGTCCAGATAAAGCTCAGCTATCTTTTCCATAGAATAATCAATCTTGAAAGGCACAAAGTGGGCGCACTTGGTTAGTCTGTCCACGATAACCCACACTGCATCATGCCCTCGGGGAGATCTCGGCAAACCGGTTATGAAATCCATGGATAAACTCTCCCATTTCCAACTTGGTATGTCTAAAGGCGTTAACTTACCACCTGGCCTTCTATGATATGCTTTGACACGCTGGCAGGTATAACATTCAGATACAAACCTTGCAATATCGTTCTTCATACCTGACCATTAAATAATCTGCTTCAAATCTCTGTACATTTTCATGGAACCAGGATGATAAACAACACTGGAACCATGCGCTTCACTGCATATTATTGCTCGGATGTCCCTAACAGCGGAAATACAGTATCTTCCGTGGTACCTTAGGGTGCACACGTCATCAATTGAAAAGTCAGGTAGTTCCCCTTTCTCAATCCTACTGCGGAGGTGCTGTAAATCAGGATCGTCTTTCTGATGTAGCCTAGTGAGAGTAATCCACGAAGGCTCTCCCACCTCCAAGCCACTTGGCAAAGCACTATTCCCTATGGTTATGTCCATGAGCAAAAACTCTTCAACAAGGGATTGCATCGAGAGGTTAAAGATATGTGCGGGCTTCCGGCTCAACGCATCCGCTACTACATTAGCTTTTCTGGGATGATAAAGGATATCGACTTCGTAGTCCGCAACATACTTTAGCCATCTACATTGGCGCAAATTCAACTCCTTCTGAGTGAAGACATATTTCAAACTTTTGTGGTCCGAAAAAATTTTGCACGACACTCCATACAGAAGATGTCTCCACAACTTCAAGGCATAAATGACGACAGCAAATTCTAGGTCGTGCGTAGTGTAATTCTTTTCATGCACCTTCAATTGTCTGGATCCATACGCAATCACTTTGCCGTCCTGCATCAACACGCAACCGAGTCCAACTCGTGAGGCGTCCGCATAAACAACATACTCTACTCCTTGCACTGGCAATGCCAATATTGGAGCAGAACACAATCTCCTCTTGAGCTCTTGAAAAGCTTCCTCACAGGCATCACTCCAAACAAAAGCTGCGCTCTTTTGCATAAGCCTGTTCAACGGCGCAGAGAGCACAGAGAATCCTTCCACAAATATTCTGCAGTAACCTGCCAACCCTAGGAAGCTCCTTATCTCCTTAGGCGATGTAGGTCTCTTCCAATCCAAGACTGCGGCTATCTTCGCGGGATCTACTGAGATACCATCCTTACTTACAATGTGTCCTAGGAATGACACCTGAGACAAACAGAACTCGCACTTGCTAAGCTTCGCATATAACTTGTGCTCCCTCAGAGTAGACAAGACCAAGCGCAAGTGAAAGGCGTGCTCATCTATATTTCTGGAATATACCAGGACATCGTCAATGAATACCATCATGAACCTATCCAAAAAATCCTTGAACACCCTGTTCATCATGTCAATAAAAGCTGATGGTGCGTTCGTTAATCCAAATGACATTACCAAAAATTCTAAGTGACCGTAGAGAGAATGAAAAGCAGTTCGCAGAATGTCTGACTCCCAGATTCTTAACTGATGGTAACCGTAATGGAGGTCAATCTTCGAGAACACGGAACTACCTCGCAACTGATCGAACAAGTCATCGATCCTGGGTAGCGGATATCTGTTCTTAATGGTAACCTTGTTTAGCTCTCGATAGTCGATGCATAGCCTCATCGTTCCATCCTTTTTCTTTATGAAGAGCATGAGTGCACCCCAAGGGGAAGAACTGGGTCTAATAAAACCACACTGCAATAACTCATCCAGTTGAGCACGCAGCTCCTCTAACTCACGCGGCGTCATGCGATATGGTGCCTTTGCAATAGGGCAAGTGCCTGGCTCGAGGTCTATAATAAACTTCACCTCTCTCTCAGGAGGAAGTCCAGGAAGACCAACAGGAAATACATACGGAAACTCACGCACCACAGAAATGTCCTCAACCCGAGGCTAAACCGATGCAGCTCCCAGAATAGAAACGGAGACAAGAAAAGAATCACAGCGAGACTTTAGAAATTTGTGAGCACGTACCGCAGAAATGATCAGAGATTCCTGACGCGGCAAACCATACACACTCATGGGCTGGCCATTGTCTTTAAAATCCAAGCGCTTGAGCTTGCACTGAATGACGACATCATAGCTGGACAACCAGTCCATGCCCAAAATCACGTCAAAGTCTACCAAATCTAGCACCTTCAGATCCGCAAAGGCTAGAAAACCACCTAGGAAGATGGGGTATTTTTGGATACCCTGACTTGACCTCACTAACTCTCCTAAAGTAAATTTGACGTTTAAGGAGGTGTCTAACTGGTCGAGAGCCAGCGATGTCGGTCTACGAAACTCTTTGACACAAAGGAGTGAGTAGCACCCGAATCGAACAAAACGCACGCCCACTTACCCTTCACCTTAAATTCACCCGAGATCACTTGAGTCAAAGATTGGGCTTCCTCCTTGGTCAGCACATTCAACTATCCTTTTCCCTTATACACGAGAGGCGGGGGTGGTGGTAGAGTCTGCAACGGAACTGCATGCAGCGCAGGCTGGCTCTGCGGGCAATTAGCCTTCATGTGCCCCTTCTGGCCACAGAGAAAACAAGCTCCAGCCTTCTTGTGACAACGGGCCACATCATGCCCACTCCTCTGGCAATAAGAACAGACAGGACCTCCCTTTGGAGCATCCTGGATCGCGTGTACCTGAGACAGCTTCTGGGCATCCAGTCTCTTAAAGCACTTCTCAAAAGGGTGTCCTGGCTTACCATAGAAGCTACACGCTTCCCTTTTATCCTTCTTCGCTGCATGGCATGATGTCCTAGCACTTCCTCCATCGTCAGATTTCCTCTTGTCCTTCCTTGCATGCAATCCCTATTTCTTCGCATTTTCTATCACCTCAACCTTTAAGGCAACTTCAACTACTTCTGCAAAAGTATCAGACTTGTACGCGCTAGCCAACTACCTGATTTCATACCTCAGACCACCCAGGAAACGCTTTACTCTGCCTTCTTTGGATGCTACCATATCTGGTGCGAAATGACTGAGCTTGCTAAACTCGACCTCGTACTCACTAACAGTAATTTGCCTCTGCTTCAGGTGTAAAAAGTTGTTCATAAGACGGTCTCGCTCGACTGATGGTAAAAACTTCTTCAGTAACATACTCTTGAATGATTCTCACGTGCACCCATAAATAAGTTTCTCTTTTTTTCTAATACACCAACTCTTCGCAAGACCCTTGAGCTGATACGCCGCAATCATCACCTTCTGACTGGCAGAGATGCCAGAATAAGAAAACATTTCTTCAATGGCGATGATCAAGTCATCCAATGCAATGAAGTCTGCTCTACCATCATACGAAGGAGGTCCTAGTTGCTGGAAGTGAGAAATGAAATTCATCTCAGGAGGCAGTGTGACTGGGGGAACTAGAGAAGCAGGGGGAGTAGGAATAGATTGGCCCACAACAGGGTCCTGCGCTCTAGTCTGCTGCCCGGCGATGACAACTAACAATGATTGTATCTGAGATTACATGTCAACCATCTGCCTTGTTAGGGCCTCATTACTTTGTCGCAACCCTTCGATCTCCACTTCACTCTGGGCACCAGAAGACTCCCCCTCTGATTGGGGATTCGACCTCGTCACAATGCGTTTAGGAGGCATTCTACAGAATAAACAGATATCTAGTCAAACCTTGCCTAAGGCATCACAAACTGGGAAGAAATTCCCTTCGCAAACTTTTTTGGGTTCGTATTTTACCGACACGAACAAATGACTCATCAAGGACCTAGCTTACGACACCGAAGCTAGAAAACTCAAATACCCAAACTCAAATCAGATCAAGAACGAAGAACCTCAGATCAAATCAAAAAAGAACAGATACTTGCTCTTGATGTTACCTTGCTCTGGGAAATTATAAAATGATGTTATGCTTCTAACTTGTACCTATAATATGAATGCATGAATGTTTAAATTTCATTTAAAATCATGGGTGTACATTTGTAATCATGCAAATCTTTAACTTGGCATGTGTGCTCATGCGATGATATGTTATGTATGCAGTGATATGCATTCTAAAAATACCTTAGTGCATGTTATGAGCGGCGTACACATACAATATTATGCATCCCATACTACATAATATTGTATGTAACGAAGAAAAGTAAATGTGCTAATGGCAATCCATGTGATGGTTGTTATGCTGCCACCTATGGTGGATCCTTAAAGTGAGATCTATCCTAGAAATTAGAGCAAACACACAGCAAGAATAATAAAGAAAAGAAATAAAGGCAAACAAGACGACACAAGAATTTTATAGCGGTTCCCCTAAAGTTTGGTAGTCCACTCTTCTACCACCCTAGGTAGGAATCCACTGCAGGAAGAGTTGATCAGGTGTCCTGGGCACTAATGAGCTTTTGATAAGATGTTCAAAAACCAAACTGGATTTTTTGATCAGGTGTCTTTCCACCACTGAGTTTTGACAAGGTCTCAGAAACCAAGCAGAACTTTTGAAGGGAGTTCAAGAACCCTTTGTACAGTGGGGAAGGGAGAGTTAATGTTGTCTTCTCGATTCAACAATCAAAAAGAAGCACAAGTGGATTTTGATGATGTTGTCAAAGCTCCCCCTGAGATTAGCAGTAGGTTCAGGAGTGGAAGCTTTGCAAAGGGTAATAGGTCTTCAATGAATGACTGCTCCAGCAAATGATGATTTCAGCAAAGGCTGAAATGTGAGTTGTCTTGGAGGGTGAATGATGAAGCCTTGATGATGTTGATCTTCCAGTAATCCTTCAGACTTATGTAGAGTAATTGTTTCTTCAGGCTTCCTGGAACAGTAGATCTGAGAAGAGCACTGGCTGTACAGGTTATGTTGAGTTCTTCCTGGAACTCTGATTCCTGTATATCTTTCTATTTTCTTTCCTTCTCTTCTCTGTTCTGTTTTCACTACTTTCTACTATCTTTGTTCCTCTGTATCTCTGTGTATATATTCTGATAGGAAGCCAACAGTCATTTGAATTCTTGCATTTATTACTACTGCCTCTTAGTTACTCCAACGGCTATAATCTCAATAAATGCATTCTTGCAACTGTCCTGTAATAAAGCTGTGTTGGAATATGAACAGCTCACTTTGATTGGACCAAGGTTATCCTGAAAATCTGCCTGGGAACTTGCGTTCAGTGTGATGGCAGAAATCGTCGATCTCAATAAGATGATCGTCGATCTGAGCTCCACTATCGTCGATCTGAGCTCGGAGATCATCGAATGGAGTTCGACGCCTCGTGGACTTGAGCTCAGAGATCGTCGATCTCAGCTCGATGCCTGAACTCATCTCGTCGATCTGAGCTCGACGCCAAGGTTGAATTCTGAATTCTTCTCTTGACTATTTTCTCTTGGCTGATTTCTTCAATTTATGAGAGCCTCTGACTTAGCACATCCTATGACCCTTAGCTATACATGATGGGTCAAACTAATAGTCCTAAAGACATAGTGATCCTGACCCAAATCGCAACTAGGGTGTTCCAACAATCTTCCCCTATTTGGGTTAGGATTACTATTTACATGAAAATGAAAATATTACAAAAAAAGCATAAGATATAAAAAGAAAAGCTTTTCATTGCTCTCTTCTTTTTTTGTTAAAAACGTACTGCTGTTGGCATTCTGCTGCTGTTAAAACTGACTGCTGCTGGCTTTACAATCTCCCCCTATGTTTATGAAGTAACTGTGATTGGAGGAGGCTGGGATGACTTTGAAAATTGGATTTTGATTGAGTCATCCAGCTAACTCTTTTAGATGGTACCTGCAGAAAGCTATGGTAGAGATTGCTCTCTCCTTGAAAAGGATATGTTAGCAGAAAAATGATATTTGTCCAGCAAATTTTATTAAGGTTCTGAATCTGAAAACAAAGTCTTATATCTTCCTTCCTATAGAATTTCTTTTCATCAGAAGAGATTCAAACTCAGTGTCATGATCACTGCTGACCAATGCAACTAGAGTAGAGGACTCAATCTAGATGAATTTAGAAAATGATCTATAAGAAATATAAAGTTATCTGATAGAGAATTCTCATACAGAAATCCTAACATAATTTTGAACAAGATATCAAAAAGATAGAAGCAGCCCAAAGAAAAGATGTTTCCTAATAAATTTGTTCCAAATAGGAAAAGGATTTGAAAATATTTTAATTTGTTTATCCTTATAATTATAAATCAAATTTATGAAAAAGCAGTCTGAGTTCGACGATTTTATATAGGATCATCAATCTGAGTTCGACGGTCTGAACTCATTTCGTAGATTAAAATGTTTCTTCTTCCTTTGAATATATTCTATAAACATTCCTCTGAGAAGTTTTGTTTCCTCCTCAGGTTTTATTGAATCTTGGCAGCACAATTGAAGTTCTAAGTTAACTGAACTGAAAACAAAGTTAGAAAATACCTGATCCTCTTCAGGTTTTGATTTTCCTTCTGTTTGTTCAACCTCTAAACTGCTGCAGGAAGTATTTATTGCCATTAAGAAGAATTTTTTGGCCCTTGATTCCTCCTCTTCATCTTCAAATGATGATTCATCATCTGATACATCCCAAATAACATCTTGGGATACTAATTCTCCTCCTTCAAATAAGATGTTGCGGCTTCTTTCTGTTATTCCATTCACAGGTTTAGAAGCCATTTGATGAAGAGAATCCCATATCTCCTTAGCTGTTGAGCATTCAACAACTTCCTGGAACAAGTCATTAGATAATGACTGTGCTCAGATATTTATGGCTCTGGCATCAGCTAGCCTGGCCCTTTTAGTTGTTGTTGCTGAGGTTGGGAGAGCTGTCATAATGACATAAAATATTTATTCATCAATATTGTCCATAAATGACTTAATTCTTGTCTTCCAAAGTGCAAATTTGTTTATGTTGCACTTAGGAGGTTTGGTGCTAGAATACTCCATATTCTTGCTATGTGAAAAACAAAATAATTAATCTAACTAGGATGGATCAAAAGAGAGATCTTTTGGTTCAGGTGTTAGCCTGTATAAACAACCAACCTAGTGATGGTTTAGTTGTTGTATAACCAACTTCCCTCTGATACCAATTGAAAGTGAGATCTATCCTAGAGATTAGAGCAAAAACACAGCAAGAATAATACAGAAAAGAAATAAAGGCAAACCAGACAACACAAGAATTTTATAGTGGTTCCCCTAAACTTGGGTAGTCAACTCTTCTACCACCCTAGGTAGGAATCCACTGCAGGAAGAGTTGATCAGGTGTCCTGGGCACCAATAAGCTTTTGATAAGATGTTTAAAAACCAAACTGGATTTTTTGATCAGGTGTCTTGCCACCACTGAGTTTTGACAAGGTCTCAGAAACCAAGCAGAACTTTTGAAGGGAGTTCAAGAACCCTTTGTACAGTAGGGAAGGGAGAGTTGATGTTGTCTTCTCTGTTCACAAATTAAAGAGAAGCACAAGTGGATTTTGATGATGTTGTCAAAGCTCCCCCTGAGATTAGCAGTAGGTTCAGGAGTGGAAGCTTTGCAAAGGGTGATAGGTCTTCAATGAATGACTACTCTAGCAAATGAAGATTTCAGCAAAGGCTGAAATGTGAGTTGTCTTGGAGTGTGAATGATGAAGCCTTGATGATGTTGATCTTCCAGTAAGCCTTCAGACTGATGTAGAGTAGTTGTTTCTTCAGGCTTCCTGGAACAGTAGATCTGAGAAGATCACTGGCTATACAGGTGATGTTGAGTTCTTTCTGGAACTCTGATTCCTGTATCTCTTTCTATTTTCTTTCCTTCTCTTCTCTGTTCTGTTCTCACTACTTTCTACTATCTTTGTTCCTCTGTATCTTTGTGTATATATTCTGATAGGAGGCCAACGGTCATTTGAATTCTTGCATTTATTACTATTGTCTCTTAGTTACTCCAACGACTATAATCTCCATAAATGCATTCTTGTAACTGTCCTGTAATTAAGCCGTGTTGGAATATGAACAACTCACTTTGATTGGACCAAGGTTATCCTGGAAATCATCCTGGGAACTTGCGTTCAGTGTGATGGCAAAAATCGTCGATCTCAACAAGATGATCGTCAATCTGAGCTCAACTATCGTCAATCTGAGCTCGGAGATCGTCGAACGGAGTTCGACGCCTCGTGGACCTGAGCTCAGAGATCGTCGATCTCAGCTCGACGCCTGAACTCATCTCATCGATCTGAGCTCGACGCCAAGGTTGAATTATGAATTCTTCTCTTGACTATTTTCTCTTGGCTGATTTCTTCAATTTCTGAGAGCCTCTGACTTAGCACATCCTATGACCCTTAGCTATACATGATGGGTCAAACTAATAGTACTAAAGACATAGTGATCCTAACCCTAATCCAAACTAGGGTGTTCCAACAGATCCATATACAAAAACATATTATGCATCTCATACTACATAATATGCCCCGTATACTTCTTTTCTTGCTATGAGTGTAGTGTCTGTGCTTTCATCAAGATCTACTGATGACATATCGGTGTGTGTATGCAATGAAATGATACGAGTAGAGTTTTTCTTAAGAGAAAGTTATTCGACTAGCTTTCCAAACCAACCAACCCTTTTGTAAAACTTTCCTCTGATACCAACTGTCACAACCCGCATTTTCTCCGTATTCAAAAATACGTCAGAGTTGAGAAAATATGCGTCATGAAGCTACGTCGTGCAGGGGACAACTGCAGACGCTCAGGCTACTCGACCTCACACTTACTTCATGTAAAAGATTTATGAAATTAAGTTAAAAATAAAGCATATGAGTTATTAGAGCTACTGACCGTATCCCTCGGTCGGGTGGGTCACTAGTGCAGAGGTGACAAAATATATATGTTTTTACGCGGCAGAAAGTACTGAGTTGATTCCTTTTGTTATCCTATATGAGAATGAAGGTTTATCATATTATAATGATTATATGACTTCTACATTTAATGTATATGTATAAAAGACTTTCATAGCGCTTAAAAGTAGTAAGTTTTCCAGTTAAAAATTATGACATGACATTATTCCAGAATGCAGTTTTGTATACTTTAAAATAACTAAATGCATCCTAACATAAATCCTTCCCAGAGAGCAAGTATAAACAGGTAAAAAGTAACAGCAGTAAAAGCAGCAAGTAGTCTATCACAGAAAAAGTTCAAGACAATGGGCGTCAACAGCTGACACGAACCCATAGTAAAATCGGATAAGTCTAAACAAAGTCAACTACCTCAAGGCTCTGAGGTGGAATCAAATGGCCACAGCAACCCGCAGCACCAGAAGTACAACACGGTCAGCTAAAACTGCTACTGCTCTGATCCTGAGGCATTCAAAAGAAGAACACCTCAGAATCAAGTTACAAATGGTGCAAAGAATAAAGACAGACCAAACAAACCTCAAAGTGAAGGAAATTAGTAAAACGACTGCAACAAAAGGGTCAGCAGTAGAGTAAAAGTAAGCAACAGTAAATCTAGCCGAGTAAGAATAGCTAATCATATCATCAGGATAGAACAAAGCACCCACATCAGAAGTTCAAACTTTCATCTTTCATTAAGATTCATGTTATTTATCAATAAAAATGAGACTGATCAGCTCAAAAGAAAAGAGTACTGCGCCGGGAATAGGTCCACAACGCGCACGAACCTAGCCAAAAAGGGCACTATGCCGAGGGAGAAACCCAACGCGCACAGGCCATCGGCTAAGGTAAATTGCCAGGGTTGAAGATCAACAATGCGCACAGACTCAAACATAAGGCACTATGCCGAGGGAGAAACCCCAACGCGCACAATCCAACAGAGTTTATCTCGATTACATTTTAATATAAGCAGAGTTTCTTTCATTCAACATAGGTTAACGAGATTAACGGTTAACGGACTATAAATCGACTCGATAAGTAAAGGGACATGCCGACTACGTTTATTTACCAAATCCACTAGATACAAATTGGGTGAAATGGTTCTAGGTTTGACACACTTCATAATCCAAAGCAATTAACTAGCAATTTGATGATAAAGTTAACTTAAACAAGTCAAATCCGAGAAATATGGCTTCAATTTGGAAGAGAAGAGTAAGGGAGAGATGAAGAACAATACTTCCTAGATTTGAACCCTAATCGTTCTTCCAATTAACTCTACATCGCGGTTCTAGCCAAAAGAAGGCTCGGGGAAGCGGAATCTACAAGGATTTGACCAAAGAGAGGTTAGGGCCGAAAACCCTAATGAAAAACTTACACGAAACGAGAAATACTCACCACGATCACGAAGATCTCGGCGAGAGCTTTCCGGAACTATGCTCGATTTACGATTTCGAGCTCCGTAGCTCCATCGGCGGCCACCGGAAAGTTCACAAAAAAAATAGTCTCTCTCGCTAACGCCGCTCTGGTTCGGGAGATTTGGAGAAGATGAAGTTTTCTCTAATAGTATAAGTATATATATATATAGATATATAGATATATATATAAAGAGATATAAATATATATATAAATATATATGTTTATAAAACATTCTGTCTAAAACAATCTGTCTAAAAACGAACTATATCCGCGTGGGTGCGCGGAAGACAACAATAAAGGTTTAGGATGGCTTCAAATCGAAAAGTGCCCAACATGAAAGTTGTAGACATCGTCGAGACGAACAATTTTTATGTTAACCATTTTTCCATACGATATCGCTTTGGCCCTCAAAATGGCTCCCGAACGCAAACTGGAATGAAATTCTCGAGAGCAACATAGGACTTCTCGAGAGCAGCACATGACTTCTCGAGAAGCGAAAAGAAGTGCTCGAGAACAAATTTTAAAGTTCTCGAGAACTACCTAAAAATAAATCCGGAAAAACCCCGAGTTCTCGAGAACAAATTCTCAGGCTCACCTGATTACTCGAGAAGACCCTGCTGAACTACTCGAGAACCCTGCTGAACTACTCGAGAACTTTGTTGAACTACTCGAGAACCTCTCCAAAACCACCCGAGAATTCCAGCAATTTATACGGTAGGGATGAATAGTGTTTCTCATTTTTGAATAGTGTTTTATTATTAAAATAATCATCATTTTTTTGATCAAGAAAATACGAGATCAAAACGGAGGCCCAAACACACGTCGAATCAAGCGAAACTCACATCGTAGGCGAACACAGACGCTACGAACACAAGGCGAAGTCAAAACCAAAATCCGACGAGCCGCTCTTGAGATATAAATTTTCAAAGTCTACGGCGAACTTAAATTTTACAAAACTTTGGAAATTCGCCGAGGCTTGAATATCGCTCGGATCACGACGAAACTTGACGAGCATGACAAAAATTAATCAATTTAATTTTCCAATGTGAAATTTTCCATTTTCGGCAAGAATTCACGAATTTGGCCGACTCGATCGATTAGACGCAAAAACGCACTAACGGCGCCGCGCCGACAACTCCACGCTAACGTAACGCCCTTTACATCATTATGACTTTAGTAAGAGGATTAAATAATTGTCAAAAAATCAGGGGCGTTACACCAGTTGCTAAACTTGAAGCCATAAGGTTATTCTATACATATGCTGCATATAAGAGATTTAAGGTTTAGTAGATGGATGTTAAGTCAACTTTCCTGAATAGTAACCTAAAAGTGGAGGTATATTTTGAGAAACCATAAAGTTTTGTCAATCCTACTTTCCTGTATTATGTATTTCATTTAAGAAAAGCTTTGTATGAGTTTAAACAGGACCCTAGGGTTTGGTATGAAATCCTGTCTAGCTTTTTCATTGAGAACAAATTATTAAGGGGAAAGATAGACAAAACATTATTCATAAGGAAAGTCAAGGGTAAGATAATTCTAGTCCAAATTTATGTAGATGACATAATTTTTGGGTCTACTGATGATGGCCTTTACAAAAAAGATTGCTAATCTTATGCAAGAGCAATTTGAAATGAGCAGTATAGGTGAACTCAAGTATTTCTTGAGCCTCCAAGTTAGAAAGTCAGAGGATGGATTATTCATCTTTCAATCTATGTTCACCAAGTTGTTAATCAAAAAATTTTATATGAAGAGTGCCTCCACCATAAAAACTCATATGGGGTCAAGTATGTCAATTGACAAGGATGAGACTGGAAAACCAGTTGATGAAACCTTGTATAGAGGCATAATTGGCTCCCTTCTTTATTTAACAGCTAGTAGACCAGACATTATGTTTGCTTCATGTGTTTGTGCTAGGTACCAGACTTGCCCTAATGAGTCTCACTACTATGCAGCCAAAAGAATTTTGAGAAATCTCAAGGGCACACCTGATCTTGATTGTAGTACCCTAGGAATAATGATTTTGAACTAATAGGGTATTCAGATGCAGATTTTGCAGGTTGGAAAGAAGATAAGAAAATCACATCAGGTACCTGTCAATTTATAGGAAGAAGACTAGTGTCTTGGAGCAGCAAGAAGCAGACTAGTGTAGCCATTTCCATAGTAGAATCAGAGTACATATCAACTGGGAGTTTTCGTGCACAACTCCTATGAATTCAATATCAACTCCAAGACTACAATCCCCAGATAAGTAAAACCCCTATGTTTTGTGATTCTTCAAGTGCAATCTCAATAGCTAAGAATTATGTTTCAAATAGTAGAACCAAGCATATTAAAATTAGGTATCATTTCATAAGAGAGCATGTTGAGAATGAAGATATCATCCTTGAGTTTATCACCACTGACAAACAAGTGGCTGATGTCTTTACTAAGCCTCTTGATGAAACCAAGTTCAATACCTTCAAATTTGAATTGGGTATATTGAACTTGAAGTAGTATTATTATGTTAATGCATCTCTATTATATGTATATGCGCGATTAGAGGTTAACTTCTTGTAGGAAAATAAGAAATGAAAGGTTTAACTGTCCAGGAATTGAGTGTGCTGAGTTAACTGACCAGGCATTGAGTGCGCTGAGTTAACTCCAAGTATTAAGAGCATTGAGTGCGTCGAGTGCACTCAACACATACAATCTGACGGGTCAAAATTTGGCAAATTCACGAGATTAATCACAACTATTCATCATATCATATAAATCACGACATGTACGTGACTTTCTAAATTCTCAAATAGGGTAACTATAAATAGAAATGTGTTCCTAGGATAATTCACATATTTCCATAGCCCTTTTCGTCTCTCTGTGTTCCTCCCCTCGTATTCTCGAGTCATATTCGTCTTCTCCTCTTCATTTTACTGATTCAATGGCTCCCAAAGGAGTTGACTTCCTGTTCGAGGGATTAGAACTAGTCCTAAATGGATTCAAGGATGCAACTGAGGAAGTTTAGTTAGTTCTTCATCTCCTGAATGCCACAGACTTAGAGTATATGATGTCAGAGCCACACTCTATTTGGAAAAGAGAAGTGTTAGAGCTTTACTCCAAAGCTCAAGTAAATTCCTCCTCCTCCAAGATAAACATCTCAATTAGTGGAAATAAGATTAAACTTACTTCTAAAAAAGCTAAGTAAGGCCTTGAAACTAACCAGGTTCAGCCATTCTGACGAGGAAGATGAATTGTTTATTGAGGATGTCAAGTCGGCTCTGAAATGGTGAAGCTTGTATAAGCACACCACAAGATCTATCATGGAAAAAGAAATGAATCTGAAAGGGAAATTCTTAGCAGATATAATTGGCAAGGCCTTTATCTGTAAGATAGGTCTCATGTTAAAGTTTCAAGGAAGATGTTTGATCTGATGACCAGAGTTATTCTTACTAAGAAAACTAATTAGGGGAAGGTGATCTTTTACAGAATAGTTGAGTGTATTCCTGAACCGAATCTGGGTAGGATATTATCTTTGTTCTTACTAAACTCTACTCCAGGGATGTTAAATCTAAGGCTAGGAGTAAAAATCTATCTGATAGTTTTACTTTCAAGACAACCTAAACACCTAGAGGGGGGGGGGGTGAATAGGTTCTAATGCTTGTTAACACTTTTTGGCAGAATTCAATTACAGAATTAAAACACACAGCACAGCAGTCACAGAAATTTAACCATCACAGATTGCACACTGTTTTATAGTGGTTCCCCAAGGTCTGGGTACATCCACTTTCCCCCTTCACCTATCTAGCAGTATGCTAGATTCGGCCAAACTTCCTCTTTACTCAGATCCACAGATCCTACAGCTCAGAACCTGAAAAGGTTCCTATAACTCAGGCTCAACAGCCCTACCTCAGCCTTATCACAAAGCCTACAACTCAGAGAAGAACCTTCTCCTACACTCAGGCAAACAGCCCTACCACTCAGAGATCAACTCTCCTACACTCAGCCTTTATAAAACAGGCTTACAACTCAGATCTGTATTGAAAGATCCTACAGAAATTAGAAAAGAAGTTTTTAATGTCTTGCCTTTGTTGAGAGAGAAAAGAACAAAATAATTCTTGATCAGCTGATGAAATCAACTGAATCTGAGCTTTCTTCAAAGCTTCTTGAATCTGAACTTAGCTGAGTTGATTTCCAAACAGCTTCTTGAGAAACCAATGATGGCTTCCTTCTTCTTCTTCAAGTGGCTGGATCCCTCTCTATCCAACACCTTTGATGATACTTCTGAATTCTTGAAAGAACTCTACTTAGACTGATCCTGAGATCATCTTCTTAGATCTTCTGATGAAGATCTTCTTTAATGCCTTGCACTTTCTTGAAGAGAGGACTTGTCTTTTAACTGATGTGTTGATTAAGAATTAATTTCCTCTTGTATATGCTTTTCTTCTTCTGAATCTGTCTATTTATAGATCTTCTTCATGGTAACCGGCTGATCCGGTTTCTAACTGACTTCTGACAAGTCTGTCAGCTTCAGTTAACCTGTCATAACCCACAGCTATCAAGTCTTCAAACAGATCCTGGGCCTTAGTCTTGCACAGCAAAGTGTTGAGACAGACTGTCAGAAAGTGTCGAGACCAACTGTCTATATGTGTCGACATAAGTGACTCTGGTGTCGACACAGCCTTTGATGATGTCGACTAGTTTGCCTTTAAGTCGACAATGCTTCTTCAGAACTTCATCTTGAGAATGAGTCGACACAGAGAATTTGTGTCGACTCAACACTTCATCTTTCTTCAGAAAATAATTTGGTCTTGACTTTGCAGTGTGTCGACACAAGTCCTGTGTATCGACACAGTTGTTGTAGATTCAGAACTCAGTATGTGTCGACTCTGCCTTCAGGTGTCGACATAGTTGAGGTCGACTATCTTTCTGTGAGTCGACACTGCTTCCCAGTGTCGACACAAATGTGGTCGACTATCTTTCTGTGAGTCGACACTGCTTCCCAGTGCCGACACAAATGTGGTCGACTATCTTTCTGTGAGTCGACACTGCTTCCCAGTGTCGACACAAATGTGGTCGACTATCTTTCTGTGAGTCGACACTGCTTCCCAGTGTCGACACAAATGTGGTCGACTATCTTTCTCTGTGTCGACACAGCTTCCTTCAAGTGTCGACACAATTATTCTGAAGTGTCGACCCAGTTTCTTCAGATGGCGACACATGGACTTAGAATAATTTCCTGTATTCTTTAATACTTCTTCACCTGCACATGTCAACGTAAAACAACATCAAATACACCTTGATGTATATCATTAAGCTAAGTTAGGCTTCTTCAAATCAGGTACACATTTTCCAATGTACCCAACAATCTCCCCCTATTTGGAGAAGTCATAACCCTTTTAGTTAATGATATACACCATTTATAACAAAAATAATATGATGATGTATGACATTACAGGAATATTTTATATAAACAAAATATTAACAATTCATCACAGAGTGAACATGAATATATGATTCCAAACAAAATATTGTTTATAACTTGATAATGTTTGATTACAGATGTTTACATTGAATGATCAAAACATTACAAAACATTTGAAAGAACTTAGAACTAAGACTGATCAGGCTCTCTTATAATAATTCCTTTGCCAGATTGGATTTGAGCCTTCACAGGAGCTTCAGCAACTTCAGTAGGCTTCTTGCCTTTTAGCTCAGCTTTCTTCTGAGCTTCTTCCTTTAGCCTTTGCCTTTCAAAGTAATGAAAGGGCTTTGGAAAGTACTTGCTCGGCTCCTGAGCATCTGGTGGCAGCCTTCCCAGCTTGGCTTTTCTCCTGAACTGTACTATGGCTTCCTGCCTAGCTTCATACTTTTGCCATTCCATTTCATTATACCACTTTCCTCTTTCATGTACTTTCTCCTTTACAGTCTTCCATGCAGTTAGTATAATATTTCTTGAAGTAGGGCTCCACTGCTCAAAATCTGGCTTAAGTTCAGCCTGCTCTCTAAATCTTTTCTTGGATAGTAGAGCATCTTGTTGTTCTTTCAAGTTGGCATCAGGCTTATCAACTTTTTCAATAACAACCTTGGTAACCTCCTTTGGAGGACTATACATATCCTGAACTTGCTGATTAATCATATCAAAATCAGGAGGAGGGTAAATGACTTGGGCAATCTCAGGTTGATTGCCTTCAAGTAGACCTGTTTAAATTCCTGACACAGCCACCATATCATCATCACACAAAGGTGGATATCCCAATGTGGCTCGAATACTATTTGTCACCCATTTGGTATGCTCTGAGCTAGCATGAACTAACAACCTCTCCCCCTTTATGAGTTCTCTGGTAATATGATCTCTTAGATCATCCTTCTGAAATCTGATCTGGCCATCTAGATAATTCACACCTTCTTTAAAATATGGTTTCAATTTTTGAAGTTTGTCAGATATTTCCTTCTGAGATGTAGTGATGGCAGATTGAACTGAAGCTATAGCTTCCTTTAGTTTCTGATCAAAAGCTTCCATCTCTTTTGCTCTTGCTTCAGTCATCCCTGCAGTAGCCTTTTTGAACTCTTCAAGAATTTCATGGTGAGATTCCGCCAAATTGTCATTCATCCTCAGCTGATTCTCCAAAACATAACCTTGCTTCAAAGCAATATCATCCACTTTAGTGAGGATAGACTGCTGTTGTTTAGCCAAAAACACTACAGCATTACCTCCCTTATGAAAGCAATCTGTCATCTCCTTCTTATGCATATTTACTTCAAATCTAATAGACTTAATATCTTGAGCCAAGTCAAATTGAAGGGATTTATTTCTCTCATCAACATACTTCTCCATTGCTAATCTCTGCTCATCCAACTTAACTTGCAAATCTACCATGAACTTGTTGTAGTTAAATTCAGATGGAGATTGGTGAGTTGAAGTTTGGAGTGCCTGCTTATAACTTTGGCTCCTTCTCTTGAAGACTATGAGCTTTCTCTTCTTAGCCATTCTGGCTTCTTCAGTCTGAGAGTCTGATGAACTTTCTATTTGAACTCCTTCAGGTGGAGTAGGAGGAATATTAGTTTCAGTGACATGTTGCTCAGCCTCAACATTCACAGGCTCCCCCTCAACTACTTTCTCCTCCTCAACTCCTTGTTCCTTCTCAGCTTCTTGCTCTATCTCCATGTCTAGTGCCTTCTTATTGTCTTGCTCCTCCTCTACTCTATCAGTAGCAATTTCAATATTAGGAAATAACTCATCTAGAGTGTATTCCTTCTGAGCTTGAACAGATGTTGAATCATCCAGATCTGCAATATTCAAATCTTTTGATAAATCAATTTGTTCTTTCTCCTGCACTAATTCAGACATCTGCTCCCCCAGCACTTGTTTAGTATTTGGAATATCCTGGGCAGGTGAATACACTTGCTCCCCCTGCACATGTGCAGGAATAGAAATATTAGTAATGTCCTTGGCAGGAAAATACACTTGCTCTCCCTGTACCTGTACCTGGTCAGGAGTAGATACATTCTGGACAGGAGAGTGAGCATGCTCCCCCTGCACTTGTGCAGGAATGGTTGATTTCTGAACTTGAGTAGACTCAGGCTGATCTTCAACCTGCTTTCTCACTTGCTCTTCTGGATGCTGGGCAGTGCCTAGATCATGTGCAGGGGATCTCTCAGGAGTGTCCTGCCTGTTCTCATTAGGCACATCTTTAGACAGCACCCTATCCCACCCTGAAAATAATCTTATATCCATTTTCCTCATGTGATTAATCTTTGTCCCAGGCAGTTGTTGCATAACCTCAGGGATCACCCCAGTCAGGTATAAACTCACAATTCTAGCCAGATTTGGCTTCTTGTTTCCTTGATCTTATCAAATACTACAGCTGACCAATCAGTTGGAATTGTAAACACAATTCTGGTCATTAGGCTGAACATATAGGATGAAATCCTATTATGTCCACCTGGTTTGCACAAAATTACCTTCCCAACTACTTCTGACAGAAACTTGCCCTGTTGATTCATGCCCTTCCTGTTGATAGCTGCTCCAATCTTCAGGGTTGGATCCAATCCACACCATTGGAGAGCCTCCCTGGTCTTAGAGGCCGGAACCTCTTCTTCATTTTCAATGTTTGATAATTGAAGTGTTTTTCTTAAATTTCTTGGTGTCAGTTTCACCTTCGTCCCATGAACAGTGGATTTTATCTTGAGACCAGCTGAATCCACTGATGCAGAGGTAAAGAATTCAATCACCTCCTTCTTCCAGATCTTTGATGGTTCAGAAACTAGAAATTCTAATCCAGATTCAGAAATTAGAGTGATAACCCTTTGAACATCTGTCGGGGCATCCGCAAAGGCATTGCGCACCAACTCATATCCTTCGTTGACATTATCTACAACCTTTGGCGCCATTGATCAGACGAGAAATCTTGAGAGAGAAGAGAGAGAGATTGTCGACACAGGGTTTCAGTCTCCAAAACCTTGTAAGCGTGTCGACAGAATAAGTTCTTGACCTATTTATACCTTCTAGGGAAAGAAGATCAAAAGTCGGGCAAAAACAGTCTATATGTGTCGACACAGATGGAGTGTGTCGACACAAACTTCTATTGTCTTGACAGCAAGTCTGTCTACTATGTGTCGACACCAATTGTGGATATTTCGACACCTGAGAGACATAGTAGAGCATTCGAAATTCTATGTCGACTCTTAGGATAAGTGTCGACACAAAATCTGTAAGTGTCGACACCACTATTCTGGTGAAGTCGACACTACATTCCTGGATGAGTCGACTATTTGATTCTTAAGTGTCGACACAAATTCTCTGTGTCGACACATATTCTCTGACTAGTCGACATGACTACACTGAGTCGACACATTATCACTGAATGTGTCGACACTATTTTACTTAGCCAATTTTTGTTTTTGTCAATACCACTTGATAATCTAATATCACTTGTAAGTTTGTTGATAAACTAATCAATGGTCAGCATGCTTAATTCAATTTTAAATTTATTGAATTTTGTTTCATCCAGTGGCTTAGTAAATACATCTGCTATTTGATAATCTGTTTTAACAAATTCCAATGAGATGTCTTCTCTTTCTACATGCTCTCTAAGAAAATGGTATTTAATTTCTATATGCTTAGTTCTACTGTGAGAAACAGGATTATTAGCAATAGAAATAGCACTTTTAGAATCACACAATAAAGGTGTTCTACTTACTTGAATACCATAGTCTTTCAACTGATGCTATATCCACAATAGCTGTGCACAGCAGCTGCCAGCAGCAACATATTCTGACTCAGCTGTGGATATTGCCATACTGGTCTGCTTCTTACTACTCCATGATATCAATCTTCCTCCCAAGAATTGACAAGTACCTATTGTACTCTTTCTATCCTCTCTACAGCCTACAAAGTCTGCATCTTAATAACCTGTTAGTAGAAAATCTCTATTCCTAGGGTACCAAAGGCCTAGATTAGGTGTGCCCTTAAGATATCTTAGAATCCTTTTGACTGCAGTATAATGTGATTCTTTAGGGCAGGCTTGGTACCTAGCACAGACACATGTAGCATACATAATATTTGGTCTACTAGCAGTGAGATATAGTAGAGAGCCAACTATTCCTCTATACAAAGATTCATCAACAGGTTTACCTGCATCATCTTTGCATATATACATACTTGTTCCCATAGGAGTTCTCATAGTGGAGGATGACTCCATACCATACTTCTTAATTAATTCTTTGGTGAACTTAGACTAGGATATGGACAGGCCATCATCAGTCTGTCTTTCTTGGAGTCCCAAGAAGAACTTAAGTTCCCCCATACTGCTCATCTCAAACTTCCCTTGCATAAGTTTTGCAAACTTTTTACAAAGGTTGTTTTCAGTAGATCCAAAGATTATGTCATCAACTTAGATCTGAACTAAGATGATCTTACCTTTGGATTCCCTAAGGAATAGAGTTTTGTCTATTTTTCCTCTTGAGAATTTATTCTCAATAAGGAAAGTAGACAGGGTTTCATACCAAGCCCTTGGGGCTTGCTTTAGCCCATACAAAGCTTTTCTAAGCTTATAGACATAATCAGGTTTAAGAGGATCTACAAAACCTGATGGCTGCTCTACATAGACTTCCTCTTTTAAATCACAATTCAGGAATGCTGATTTCACATCCATCTGGTACACTCTGAAGTCTTGATAGGCTGCATAGGCAAGGAACATTCTGATTGCATCCAGCCTTGCTACTGGGGCAAAGGTTTGATCAAAGTCAATCCCTTCTTCCTGTCTGTATCCTTTTACAACCAATCTTGCTTTATTCTTCACTATTATTCCACTCTCATCCAATTTGTTTCTATAAATCCACTTTGTGCCAATTATGTTGTAGCCTCTTGGTTTAGGAACAAGCTCCCAGACATTGCACCTTCTGAATTGATTCAGCTCCTCTTGCATAACATCAATCCAGTGCTGGTCTTGGATAGCTTCTTCAAACTTCTTAGGCTCCATTTGAGATAGGAAACTTGAATGCAGGTCTGTGCTTTGATTTCTGCTTCTAGTCTGCACTCCCTATCTTGGATCCCCTATAATCTGATCAGCTGGATGATCTCTTAAATGTCTTGTAGCTGGAGGAAGATTCCTTTCTGGTTGAACATCTCCAGCTCCTTCTTCATGCTGAACCTCTTGGTTTTCATCAGCTTCTATTGAGTCTTGTACTCCCCCTAGACAGTAGCCTTCATTTTCCAATGCTCCATCTTCCTTTGATGCTTCAGCAATGGAGAGCTTGTCCATTCTTTTGCTTATACCTGTTGAATCATTTGATCTACAAGACAACTCACAGTTGATTAATCTTGTTTCATCAAACACAACATGTACAGATTCTTCAACAACTTGAGTAGTCAAGTTGTAGATTCTATAGGCCTTACTATTTATGCTGTAACCAACAAATATCCCATCTTGGGATTTGGCAGCAAACTTAGTTAGGTATGACTTGCCATTGTTAAGTATATAGCATTTACAACCAAAGATCCTGAAGTAGGATAGATTTGGTTTTCTACCTTTCATAATCTCATAGGGAGTCTTTTTGTGGTTCTTGGTGATAGAATCCCTATTGATTACATGACATGCAATGTTAACTGCCTCAGCCCAGAAATATTCTGGGAGAGAGGTGTCACTCAATAGAGTTCTGCCAGCTTCAATTAATGTTCTATTCTTTCTTTCAGCAATGCCATTTTGCTGTGGTGTTCTAGGTGAGGAGAACTCTTGGAAAATCCCAAAGTCTTCACATAATTTTGTCATGCTTTCAGATTGAAACTCAGTACCATGGTCACTTCTGATTTTGACCACTGTACTATTCAGTTCATTCTGAATTTGCTTTATAAAACTAAGTAATACACTTGGGGTTTCTGATTTCTGTCTCAGAAAGAACACCCATGTAAATCTAGAATAGTCATCTACCACCACAAAAGTATAAACTTTCCTACCTAGACTATGAACTGGCATAGGACCAAAAAGATCCATATGTAAGAGGTATAGGCACCTCACAGAATCCTTGTTTTCAAGGCTTTGAAAGGAGGATTTTGTCTGCTTGCCCTTTTGACAAGCTGAGCATATTTCTCCCTTTATACACTTAACTTGAGGACCATTCCTCACTAACTCTTTGCTAAAGAGTTGGCCAATTGTCTTGTAGTTAAGATGAGCCAATCTCTTGTGCCACTTGACACAATGAGAAGCATTATCATCAGCTACAAGACAGATGGAAGAAGCCTTGTTCTCACATACAAAATTAAGACAATAGACATTTCTCTTCCTATACCCAGTCAATATGATCTTTTGATCACTTGACCTTTTGATATGACATCCATTCATAACAAATGAAATGTCATATCCTAAATCACTCAGCTGGCTTATGCTTATTAAATTGTGTTTCAAACCTTTTACATAAGCCACTTGGGTGATAGTAATTAGGTTAGTAGAAATGTTACCAAACCCTTTGATGATTCCTTTTTCAGATCCACCAAAGATCACTTTGGGTCCATCTTTGACAGATGTATACTCCTTCAGCAGCCCCTTTGTTCCAGTCATGTGCCTGGAACAACCACTGTCCAAGTACCATATAGGGGCATGGCCACTTGGACTTTCCTGCAACACAGATTTACTTACCCTTAGAACCCAAGTAAGTCTTGGGTCCTTGGTTCAGGTTAGCATTAACTAAGCTACCATTATCTCTTCTAACAGGTAGACTATTGTTCTTTCTAACACTTGTGTTATGCCAGCAGTCTAATGCAAAATGGCCTCTCTTGCCACAGCACCAACATTCAAACTTATTGTATCTAGATCTAGATACACCCTTGACAGAAGAATTTTTGTCCATTGCTGGTGCTGCAGCAGCTTCACCCACTGATTTCTTATAACCATTGGGTTTATGAACATGGATAGGCCTGTTGGCATTTACACCCTTGTTTATCAGAACATTAGTCTTAAAATGACCATGAATATCTTCATGATCATATTGGTTAGAAGGCACTTGCACCTTTCTAAACTTAATAGGGACTGAAAGGTTCAGTGGCTTGACAGGAGCTTTGCCTTTCCTCTTGAATTGGGCTGCCCTGGGGTTACCTTTGAATCCTAATCCTGCCTTACCCTTTTGAGTCACAAATTCATCTATCAAGGGTAAGACAGACTTTGGCTTAGAGTAACAAGCCACTAACTCCTTTTCTATTCTTAGTCTGGCCTCTAGACTCTTCACTTGATCATTGGTATAATTGATTGTGCCCATCTGAATAATAGTTAAATTCTTCAGTTTGGCAATTTCATTTAACTTCTAATCAATTACTTTTTCAAACTCAGTTGCAGCTACCTTTAGATCAGCAATTTCCTGAGCCTGAGATTTAACCAGGTTCTTGCTTTTCTTAAGGTCCTGCAATAAGTCCCCATACTTATCTATCAATTGATAGACATCTCCTTCAGATTCAGATGCATCTACATCACTTGATGCAGATGTAGCCGATTTTGCACTTGTACTACAAACAGATTTTATTGAAGGACATAGTACCTTACTAGGACCAGACTGATTCTGGCACATGTCTTCTTCTAATCCTGCCATCAGTCCCATGCACTGATGATCTTCTTGTTCATAGATGGAGTCTAGCACTTGCATGAACTCCTCTTCTTCAGTAGCAGCATACAGTCCAATATATGCTTCAGCTTCAGATTTTGATTCTGAAGTTGATTGATCTGTTAGGCTCTTTTCCTTCTTTGCAACAAAGGATTTTTCCTTCTTGCCCTTTTGATAATTCTTCTTCTTGTCTGATGACTCCTTTCTCTTATCAGGACAGTCAGCCACTACATATCCAGGCCTACTGCAACACTAGCAGACAATCTTTGAAGTAGTGGCCTTGCTGGGCTTTGTTCTGCTCTTCTCTTTCCTTGATGACTTTTTCTTCTGATAATAGTCATCAACTTGCTGTGATGAGGAGGGCCTAGACTTCCACTGCTTCTTCTTTAAGAATCTCTGGAATTGCCTTGTAAATGCAGCAAAATCTGCATCTGACTCACAGCTTTCTGAACCCTGATTATTTGAATTTTCAGAACTAACTTCTGCAACTTCCTTAGGAGTAGATGATGATATCCTCCTATTCTTTCTAGTGGCTTCTGCCTTGAAGGCCACTGTCTTCTCTCTATGCTCTCCTTTTGAATTCTTTTCCTCCTCCTTCCTCACCATAAGTTGCATTTCATAGGATAGCAACTTTCCAAACAAGGTTGGAGGAGAAATCTCTACCAGTTTAGCCACTTCTCTTATGGCACAGATCTTTGTGTCCCAATCCTTTGTCAAGGATCTTAAGAATTTGTCATTCAGTTCATAGGTACTGAAGACTCTTCCATAGGACTTTAACTCATTCACAATTCTATAGAATTTCTTATAGCATTCAGTTATGCTATCAGTTTTTCCTTGTCTAAAACTTTCATATTCCTGGTTGAGCATAGACTTCCTATCCTGTCTTACTTCTTCAGATCCCTCCATGTAGACAATCATGGTGTCCCACATTTCTTTGGAGGTCTTGCAGTGAATCAGATTCTGAAATGTAGAATCATCAATCAATAATATTCTGAGCTCTCTTGTCCATGGTTGCCAAAATGATTTCATCCTTGGTCATTTCAGAATAACTCTTTGGAGTTTGAATATTAGCATCAAGAACTGATACCTTCATTGGAATGAAGGGTCCTTCCTGAACTGTGATGTATATCCTTGGGTCAGATGCTTCCATGAACAATCTGACTCTTTCTTTCCAAATTCCAAAGATTTCCTTCCTGCAGATGGGTAACTTCATTGACCCTAACTCCTTGTGATTTTCTCCAGAACCCATCTTCTTGAATCTTGATTCTGCCTTTCAGATCTACCTCAGACTGTTAAGTCCTTTTTGAGGAACCTCCCTCTGATACCACTTGATAGTTTTACTTTCAAGACAACCTAAACACCTAGAGGGGGGGGGGGTGAATAGGTTCTAATGCTTGTTAACACTTTTTGGCAGAATTCAATTACAGAATTAAAACACACAGCATAGCAGTCACAGAAATTTAACCATCACAGATTGCACACTGTTTTATAGTGGTTCCCCAAGGTCTGGGTACATCCACTTTCCCCCTTCACCTATCTAGCAGTATGCTAGATTCGGCCAAACTTCCTCTTTACTCAGATCCACAGATCCTACAGCTCAGAACCTGAAAAGGTTCCTACAACTCAGGCTTAACAGCCCTACCTCAGCCTTATCACAAAGCCTACAACTCAGAGAAGAACCTTCTCCTACACTCAGGCAAACAGCCCTACCACTCAGAGATCAACTCTCCTACACTCAGCCTTTATAACACAGGCTTACAACTCAGATATGTATTGAAAGATCCTACAGAAATTAGAAAAGAAGTTTTTAATGTCTTGCCTTTGTTGAGAGAGAAAAGAACAAGACAATTCTTGATCAGCTGATGAAATCAACTGAATCTGAGCTTTCTTCAAAGCTTCTTGAATCTGAACTTAGCTGAGTTGATTTCCAAACAGCTTCTTGAGAAACCAATGATGGCTTCCTTCTTCTTCTTCAAGTGGCTGGATCCCTCTCTATCCAACACCTTTGATGATACTTCTGAATTCTTGAAAGAACTCTACTTAGACTGATCCTGAGATCGTCTTCTTAGATCTTCTGATGAAGATCTTCTTTAATGCCTTGCACTTTCTTGAAGAGAGGACTTGTCTCTTAACTGATGTGTTGATTAAGAATTAATTTCCTCTTGTATATGCTTTTCTTCTTCTAAATCTCTCTATTTATAGATCTTCTCCATGGTAACCGGCTGATCCGGTTTCTAACTAACTTCTGACAAGTTTGACAGCTTCAGTTAACCTGTCATAACCCACAGCTGTCAAGTCTTCAAACAGATCCTGTGCCTTAGTCTTGGACAGCAAAGTGTTGAGACAGACTGTCAGAAAGTGTCGAGACCAACTGTCTATATGTGTCGACATAAGTGACTTTGGTGTCGACACAGCCTTTGATGATGTCGACTAGTTTGCCTTTAAGTCGACACTGCTTCTTCAGAACTTCATCTTGAGAATGAGTCGACACAGAGAATTTGTGTCGACTCAACACTTCATCTTTCTTCAGAAAATAACTTGGTCTTGACTTTGCAGTGTGTCGACACAAGTCCTGTGTGTCGACACAGTTGTTGTAGATTCAGAACTCAGTATGTGTCGACTCTGCCTTCAGGTGTCGACATAGTTGAGGTCGACTATCTTTCTGTGAGTCGACACTGCTTCCCAGTGTCGACACAAATGTGGTCGACTATCTTTCTGTGAGTCGACACTGCTTCCCAGTGCCGACACAAATGTGGTCGACTATCTTTCTGTGAGTCGACACTGCTTCCCAGTGTCGACATAAATGTGGTCGACTATCTTTCTGTGAGTCGACACTGCTTCCCAGTATCGACACAAATGTGGTCGACTATCTTTCTCTGTGTCGACACAGCTTCATTCAAGTGTCGACACAATTATTCTGAAGTGTCGAACAAGTTTCTTCAGATGGCGACACATGGACTTAGAATAATTTCCTGTATTATTTAATACTTCTTCACCTGCACATGTCAACTTAAAACAACATCAAATACACCTTTATGTATATCATTAAGCTAAGTTAGGCTTCTTCAAATCAGGTACACATTTTCCAATGTACCCAACACTATTATATGGGGAATATGGATATAAAGATGTTTGATAAATGGGATAGGGTATTGTTCCCTCACCCACAACCAGCTGAAAAGAAAAATAGGAAGAAGGTTATTCCAGATTCAGATGAAAGTCCAAGAAGAACCTCTTCTGAAAGCAGGGATACATAACCTCATGATCCTAACCTAAAGGAATCAATTGAAGAATAAAGAAGGGATGTAAGTGCACAATTCACTATCTCATCAAAGATTGCTGCAAAGATTGTTCCAACCATGGTGTCTCCAAATGATGTTGAGGGAGACACAACTTTGGTGAATGCTGAAGATGCTATCACAGACATTGGGGACAAGATATGTGCTGACATTCACAGGGAGACCCCAAGTTGTGATGCTCCAGCTGAGGGGGAGCAAAGCCAATCTCCTACTTGTCTACAGGAAAAGATTGACTCCTTCCTGGTCAATCAATATGAGATGTTAGATCAGATCTGAAGGTGATGATAGATACAACTCTAGAGGGGGGGGGGGTGAATAGAGTATTCAAAAATTATGACACCCTACTCAACTTACTTAGAGTTAATTTGCGGAATGAGTTTATAGATATAGATAACCCTAGAGCCTAACACAAAGTGAAGTGCACTGAAGAAAACTAACTGTAATTACAGTTAAGCTTTGGTCCTAACACAACAACTAGCAATCCTAGTTATTTCTACTCACAGCCACAATGCAATGAATTAAATAAGCAGCACAGACGACACAAGAAATTTATAGTGGTTCCCTCTAAATAGGTACGTCCACTCTTCTACCACCCTAGTAGGAATCCACTACAGGTTTTTGTTCAGGTGCCCTGCCACCAACTGATCTGCTTCAGGTAGATCAAGTAGACCCTTTGAGCTTTTGATCAGGAGCTCAAAATCCAACACAGGTTTTTGATCAGGTGCCCTGCTACCAAGGTTTACTTTTAAAGGGAGTAATAACCCTTTATACAGGAGGTTGAGAGAGTTAAAGTTTCTTCTCTATTGTTAAAACAAATTAGAGAAGCTAGTGGATTGCACAGAGCTAGAAAGCTCTGAAGAATCAAGGCTCCCCCTGGCTTAGAGAATATCTAGGAAGGAGTCTTGCTTCAGGGTGCAGGAACACTTCTGAACTGAGACAAAGAACTGTCTTGAAGTTCTGAAGGAGAAGCTTAAAGAAGACTCTTGATTTGGAAAAGGTGTTCTTCTTCAATCAGCTTCCTTTCTTCTTCTTCTTCTTCTAAAAGCCTCTGAGTGAATGTCTTCCTGTGAGCAGGATGAACTCAGGATGAAGAAGAATGCTGAAGAGATTTGATCTTCTCAGTTGAATGTGAATTTCTGAGAGCTGTAGATCTCTATGCTACTGAGAGTAAAACTTCTTGTATTGAATATTGTATTATATGTGTGTATCTGTGTGTTTCTTCTTTCAAAAGAAGCTCTTTATATATGAGCCTTTGCAATGGCTCTAATCTGAGATTGAACTTTGTCTTCTTCTTGAATCTGCAATCTGGGTTGCAAAAAGCGTAAAGCCAAAAATATATTCTGCAGGCAGACATGCTATAAGGTGATAAAGCTTTCTAAGAAGCTGCATATCCAATCTGATAAAAGAGTGCTAGAAAAAGTCACATCAGAAAGAGCTCTTTACGGCCAGAGAAGACTTTACTGAGTCTAACGGATATAAAGGACAGCCTGACAGATAAAGCAGAAAATATATTTCAACTAATAAGATAAATCACTTTGTCAGATAAAGATTGACTTATGCATAATGAATGGAGCAAAGATTGCTTGGAAATAATAGCATAACATCAATGAAATATACTTTAATAAAATATGCCAAGCAGATAAGAAATAAATAATATAACTTTACTAAAGACAGACAAAAAGACGTCGAACGACCCTCGGAGATCGTCGACCGAAGCACGGAGATCGTCGACCTATCAGACCAGATTGTCGAACAACACAGATAGTCGAACTATCAAAGAAGATAGTCGAACTACCACATCAGATAGTCGACCTATCAGAACAGATAGTCGAGCTATCAGATAGTCGACCTATCAAGATAGATAGTCGAGCTATCAAGAAAAAAAGATAGTCGACCTATCATTCAGATAGTCGAACTATCAAAGACAAACAGATAGTCGACCTATCAAACAGATAGTCGAACTATCAAAGAAGACAGATAGTCGACCTATCAAACAGATAGTCGAGCTATCAGATAGTTGAACTATCCAAGTTGATAGTTGAACTATCAAGAAGAGCAGATAGTCGAACTATCAAACAGATAGTCGAGCTATCAAACACAACAGATAGTCGACCTATCAAACAGATAGTCGAGCTATCAGATAGTTGAACTATCCAAGCAGATAGTTGAATTATCAAGAGATCTGTCTGGTCAAAAGAAGTCGAGCGGGGTTCGACGATCGACGAGGCAGATACCACAGAACGTCGAGCTAACAAGAGTTGAACTAACTCAGAGATAGACGATCTGCTGACAGACGAACGTCGACCAACTGATAGACGATCATCGACCAGTCGATAGACGATGGTCGAGCGGCGTTCGACTATAGTCGAACCAAAAACGACTTAACCAAATTTTCATCTGGATAAGCAATTCTACAACTAAGGGAATCTAACCTATTAGCTAACTTTTGACCATAGATAAATCTTGTGTCAAGAAACTAAAAAAGCAGACTAAACTCAAATCCAATCTAGGGTACCAACAATCTCCCCCTATTTGAGTTAAGTCTCTCAAAACAAAACAAAACAAACAAACTACAGGGAAAAAAATATAATACAGGAAAGAACCTTCTAAGCATCAAATACATCAATCAAACAGTTAACATAAACAGATTGACAATAAAACTTAAACAACATCAGAATCTGATTTAGAGATAGAAGAGTCAGGAATAAAAGAGATTTTTCTGAGAGGATCTAGAACTTCCTTCTTTGATGTCTTCAGATCTTGCTCTCCAATAACTTTTGTTTCTCCTGCTCTTGGAACAACTGCTTCTGGATATTTTTCCATATATTTGGTAGCATCAAAAACTTCAGGTCTTACCTGGAATCTATCAAGTTCTTTCTTTCTGAATTTGGACATAGTAGTTAAGCCTTTAACATCTTTTCCTTCAGCTCTGGCTTTTCTAATCTGAGCTGATCCAACCAATTCAAGGAATCTGGCCATCCTGAAGTCAGGATTAAGCTCTAAGCTTTCATACTCATTTTCATCAGCTGGATTTAGAGGATTTACAGTTCTGAATTTAGTTGAAGGTTCTAACAAGCTTGCAGCTGGCTCTTTCTTTTCTTGAATAACTAAAGATGTTGGAGGAGCAAATTCAGCATATCTTTTACTTGATTTCTCAGAGTATATAACTCTTTTACCTTTTGCATCTATTTTCCTTTTCTGATCAGATTCTCTGGAAGATATAATTTTGCTTTCTTTATCTGGTGATGTCCTTTTCTTGGGTGAAGGAGGAGGAGAGAAGGTTGGCTTTAGGTAAACAACCTCTTTCACTTGTTCTTGTAACTCAGCTTCCTGTCTCTGATGTCCAGATTGAGACTTGCCATGGTAGCTTTGATTTCCTTTCTTCTGATAAGATTGGGAAGAAGTGAATCTAGAAGGAGGAGTAGAGGGACTGACAACATTTCCAGATGCTCCTGCACTAGGAGGAGGAGGTCCTTTAGAATTCCATTTAGGAGCCGGACTGTCATATCTTTTAGATTTCTTTCTTTGTTTTTGCTGATTTTTGGAGAATCCCATCCAGTGCTGATATTCTTTTGACTTGGGATCTATTCCTTTCAAGATGTAATAAGGAATATCATGGTCAGGGTTAGGTAGAGGAGGAGGAGCAGCTTTTCTTTTTCTTTTGGCAGATTTCTTTTTCTTGGTTCCTTCTGAATCATCAGAGTCATCTTCATCATCAGATGATTGAGGATGATCATAGGGATCAACAACTTCTCGCAAAGATTTTTCTCTATCCTTTAAAGCAGCTTTTTCTAACTCTTCTTCCAAGGCATCCTGTGCCAAAAGAGTATCTAGATCTAGTCCAGGGGTGTCATCCCACACTGTAGACTTTTCTTCTTAAATATCTGAAACATTCTCTTGTTCAACTGTAACTGTCATGGAGACCAGTTCTTCTTGCACAACTATCTGAGCTGGTTGAGCAGACTCAGGATCTTGAACAGCAGGTTTTGGATCAGCTAGAACTTCTGGAGCAGGTTGTTGAACAAGTTCTTGGACAGCTAAAACTTCTTCCACTATATCTGTAGTATCATGAACACAGGTTTGCTAAATGAAATTGAAACATCCCTTCAAGGTATTCATAGACTAACATGTCAGTTAACATGTCAAGAAAATGAGTAAATGAATTACCTTCAGGATTTTCCTCAGAATGTCCTAACTCCCATAATTCATCTAGAAAGGAGGTAATGACTCCTTCTAGGAAAAGGGCAACTAAGGGAGTGGAAGATTCTTCTAAGCAGACTTTGACAACAAATTTTGTTTCCATTATAACATCAGAAATCTCTTTTTCAGAAAGTTGAGGTACTGTTTCTTCTTGAGCTACTATCTCTTTTTCTATAAGTGCTATTTCTCTTTGAGTATCTGCTGGAGGATCTGCTGGAAGAGAGGTCAGGGGCAGTTGAGAGGCATCGTCATAGAACATCTCCCCCTGCCTGATTTCAGTGGAAACTGAAACCAGGCCCCTAGATGAAGAGGGCTCAGCAGATTTTGATAGAGCTTGGATGGAGGTAGTCAGGGAAGAGATGGAAGATACAAGATGAGCAATTGCTTCTTCAATCATGGTTTTGATTGAAGGAGTAATTAACTCCAGGATATTGGCTATGAGTGCTGGAGATATTGATGTGGATGGGGGAACAACAGAAGATGGAAGATCATCAGGAAAGGCAGTTTCTTGATGAGATGTGTTGTGAACTGGTGATTGAGGAGTGGATGAGGGAAAGTCAGTGTGATCTGGAGGTGTATGTGGTGACTGAGGTGGGGTTGGAATTCTCTCAGATCCTAACAAATCAAAACTGGGAATAGAAGTCCCAGCTAGATGTGCAGGAATGGGAGATGCTGGAGATGAAGTATGGAGAATTATGGAGGACTCAAGAAGAAAAGAGGCAGAAGATGGTACTTCAATTGAAGTAGATGGTAAGGCAGATGTCGATGGTACTTCAGTAGAGGTAGATGGGAATATAACAGAAGTGGATGGAATGGAAAGAATGAATGAGCCTGCTTCATGTAGAAGGGGAGAGACTGAAACAGTCCTTGTGTTCTCTGACACAACTGAAGCTACCCCTGCAGGAGATGGCTTCTGAAAACTTCTTTTCCACTTAACAAACAGTGTTGGGTCCATCTTCTGACTGGCATTGATAGTTGTTGAAACTGTTACCAACAGGTGGGAGTATTTCTCTTTTAGAAAAATCCCAAGTACCCTACCTAGGGTTACTTCCTTCTTGCCATTCTTCTTTCTTATCAAATCAAACATAATCCCTGCCCAGTTGATCTGTTTTTTGTTTACTATGGCACACATCAAGGCAAACTGCTGCCTGGTGATGTTGTCATGAGTAGAGTGCTTGCCTAGAAGCACTTTTCCAATGAGTTCAGCCAAGAACTTTATTTTTAACGGAAAATTAACTTTTAACAACTTTGTAGGAATGCCTTCGGCATGTCCTAACTCGATTAACATCCTTCCAAACTCTTGGGTATCTTATTCATAATCCTCTTCACCGTTCAATAATCCAAAAATATCAGTCAATGCGGCAGGAGTCAAACTTACCTCTTCGCTGCCAATCGTTCCAGTCATCGATTCGTCATTGGAAGACGAAGTGAAAACCCACTCTTTAATCTCTTGGATGTTTATCTTGATCCTTGTGGTCATAAGCCTTTCCAATCCTTGTTCTTTACATAGCTGGAGGATTTCTATTATCTCAGAATCACAGGCGCTGAAAGAGTCAAAGTCCACGCTGAATCCGGCGTCGAACTTCATCGCAGACAGAAGGGCTGGAGCAATCGCCATCGATTTGTCAGAGAAGACGAGAGAGACGAGGAGGAGAAAGCGAAATGGCAAAGAGCGCGAGGAAGGGCTCAAGCAGAAAGACGGAATACGAAAAGACGAGTTCCGTCGACTATAATAAGCACGATCTCTTAACCTAGATCGACCATCGGTTTAAATAAAAAACGCAATCGTTGGTCTATTTTAAAAGATACTGGAGACGATGGTCGAACGGTCGTTCGACGATCGTTTCCTGAAGCATAATAGTCGATCAATCGTTTGACTATTTCTGTCTTCACAAACAAATAAGCTGTGGTCGCCCGTAGGTCGACGATCGGCTCAACCTGATCGACTATCGTCGAACGCCGTTCGACGATCTTCAAACAGAAATCAACAAAGGCAGACGTCACACTTAGTATTTTCCATTAAGCATGCCTAGTTGAACCAAAAAGAACAGATGCTTCTGTTCATCTAAGGGCTTGGTGAAAATATCACCTCTCTGAAGGTCAGTGGATATGAACTCAAGGCTGATCTTGTTCTTTTCCACACAATCTCTCAGGAAATGGTGTCTAATCTCAATGTGCTTGGTTCTAGAGTGGTGCACAGAATTTTGTGCAATGGAGATAGCACTAGTACTATCACACATGATTTTTGTGTTCTTGTGTGTGTACCCATAATCCAAAAGCTGGTTTTGAATCCACAGGATCTGTGAACAACAACTAGCAGCTGCTATATATTCAGCCTCTGCAGATGAAGTTGAGACAGAAGCCTGCTTCTTATAGAACCAAGAGACCAATCTCTCTCCCAAGAACTGACAAGTTCCTGAGGTACTTTTCCTGTCAACTCTACAACCAGCATAGTCAGAATCAGAGTATCCAATTAACTCAAATTCTGATTCTACTGGGTACCATAGTCCTAGATTTGGACATCCCTTCAGGTATCTCAAAATTCTCTTGAGAAGAATCAAATGAGATTCCTTGGGGTTTACTTGGAATCTAGCACATAGGCATATAACAAACATTATATCTGGTTTACTTGCAGTTAAATACAATAGGGACCAACAATGGCACTATAATTCTTCTGATCAACTGGCTTGCCCTGATCATCAGAATCTATAACTACATTAGTAGCCATAGTTGTATGCATTGCTGAAGCATCAGCCATCCCAAACTTCTTTACCAATTCCTTGGCATATTTGGATTGGGAGATGAAGATGTCATCAGCATCTTGCTTTACTTGGAGACCAAGAAAGTAAGACAGCTCACCTACATATACTTTTTGCACAGTTTGGGATCAGTGGAGCCAAAAATAATATCATCTACATACACTTGAACTAACAGGATTGTGTCCTTGTGGTGCTTAACGAAAAGGGTTCTATCAACTACTCCCCTAACAAAGTTGTGCTCTAACAGGAAACTAGCTAGAGTCTCATACCAGGATCTGGGTGCTTGTTTAAGTCCATAAAGAGCTTTTTGCAACTTGAAAACATGTGAGGGCTGAGTTG
The DNA here is from genome assembly GCA_039513925.1 of Platanthera zijinensis. NCBI lineage: Eukaryota > Viridiplantae > Streptophyta > Magnoliopsida > Asparagales > Orchidaceae > Platanthera > Platanthera zijinensis. The sequence goes on from CM077087.1 coordinate 179,539,091, forward strand.
AAGAAACAAACCCAGGAGGTTGTTCAACAAATACCTCTTCTTTTAGCTCACCATTTAGGAACGCACTTTTGGTATCCATCTGAAAGACCTTAAACTTCATATAGGCTGCATAGGCTAGAAAGATCCTTATTGCCTCTAGCCTTGCAACAGGAGCAAAGGTTTGGTCATAATCTATACCTTCCTCCTATCTGTAGCCCTGAGCTACAAGCCTAGCTTTGTTCCTTATTATAATTCCATTTGCATCCAACTTGTTTCTAAACACCCACTTGGTGCCTATGATCAGTTGGCCTTTTGGTCTTGGAACCAAAGTCCATACTTTACATCTTTCAAACTAATTGAGTTCCTATTGCATAGCAATGATCCAGTGGGGATCTAGCTCAGCATATTTTATGGTGAGGGGCTCAATCTGTGAAAGGAAACAAGCATGCATCACATCCTGTCTTAACTGATGTCTTGTTTGTACACCAGCTGATATGTCTCCAATCACTTGAGATGTAGGATGATCTCTATGTGTGACAACATCAGCAGGTGGGATGTGATCTTCAGCAACAATTGGGATTAATTCCTCAGGTGGAATTGGATCAACTGTTGGTGGTACAACAACTACTTCTGCAAATTCTTCATCACTGTCTGAATCAGTGATGTGAAGAGTTGATAGATGGAGAATCTCTTGAGTGACATCTTTATTAACTTCTGGTACCTACAATGAACTTGAGGAAGGAGAAGTTTCCTTCTCCTTGTAAACCATCTGAGATTCATCAAAGGACACATGCACAGATTCCTCAATTTTAGAAGTTGATTTATTAAATACCCTATAAGCTTTGCTTACTTGGGAATATCCAAGAAAAATTCCCATTGAAGCTTTTGCTTCAAACTTTCTAAGGTATTCTTTGTTATTGTTATGAATGTATACTACACAACCAAATACTCTAAAATAATTAATTTTAGGTTTCTTTCCTTTAAGCAACTCATAAGGAGTTTTACTCTTAAGCTTGTGTATAAGACTTCTGTTCAGAACATAATTAGCTGTGCTAACAGCTTCTGCCCAATAGGAGAGAGACATATTAGCATCTGCCAACAGTGTTCCTGCAGCTTCAATCAGGGTTCTATTCTTCCTTCCACTACCCCATTTTGTTGGGGAGTTCTAGGAGCAGATAAGCTATGTTTGATACCTTCTTTCTCACAGAATTCTTGCATGAGAAGAGAATCAAACTCAGTACCATGATCACTTCTGATCAAGGTAACATGAGTAGAATACTCAGTCTGCACACAAAGTAGAAAATCTGTAAGAACTTTGAAGTTATCGGCCTTAGTTCTCAAGAAGAACACCCAAGTGAACCTAGAGAAGTCGTCTACAATTACTAAAGTGTAATACTTTCCTCCTAGACTCTATACATTTATTGGACCAAAAAGATCCAAGTGTAATAAATACAAGATTCTAGGTGAATCACTTTTATTTACAGATTTAAAGGAGTTTTTTGTTTGCTTGCCTAGTTGACAAGCCTTGCATAAGCTCTCCTTCTTGTAGGGGCAAGAAGGTAAACCTCTAACAAGGTTGTATTTAGATAACCTAGATATGTTCTTGAGGTTAACATGGCTAAGCCTTCTATGCCATAAGGTGTTGTTATTATTTGTTACTTCATTAAATAAGCAGATTTCAGAATGGGTTGAATTAAAATCTACTAAATAAATATTACCTTGTCTAATACCTACTAACACAACATTACTATTTAAAGTAATATTACAGAGAGTGTTAGTGAAATATACCTGATATCCTGCATCACATAACTGACTTACAGAGATAAGATTATGCTTCAGTCCAGTTACATATGCAACCCTCTTGAAAGTTACTGCTCCAATGGTAATCCGACCATATCCTTCAGTTTGACCACAGATAGAATCCCTAAAGATCACCTTTGGTCCAAGCTTGGCCTTGATCTTTGACAGATTTTCTTTGTTCCCTGTCATAAGTTTGGAGCAACCACTATCCAAATACCACTTGTCCTGAGTGATAGGATAGGTCTTCACCTGCAGTGAGTTAAGTTAAACATTGTGGACCCAGGTAACCTTGGGTCCATTATTCTTCACATAATGAAAACAAGAAATAAAAGAATAAGCAGGTTGGGGTTTATATCCTAAAGGGTAAGATCTCCTAGGTGGGATGCTCCATGTAGTTAATGGGTCCACAAACCTAGGGTTTCTATTTATATTAAGGTTTCTAAGGTTCTGGTGGTAATTTTGAAATTCATATTGAGATTGTCGATCTACGTTCGACGATCGATGCTCAGATCGTTGAGCTTCGTTCGACCATTGATCCTCCGATCGTCGAGCAGCGTTCGACACTTTTTGTATTTCTTTAAACTTTTGTTTTCTCTTTTCTCTCTTAGCTTTATTTAAGGCTTGATTAACTAGTCTTACTTGCTCAGTGTTCTTTATCCCATCAGCTGAAATAAAGTTCACTGGAGTTGAAAGATGATTTTTAAGAATAATTGGGGGTTCACATGATGAAGATCCTAAGCCTAACTTATTATTGCCTGACCTAGTGTTTGTCATGCTGGTGATTTCTAGCAGCTTAAGGCTTCTACCATTTAAGGATTCTTCTAATCTCTTGGACTTTGCTAGTTCATTTTTAAGTAACTTTATTTCTTCACTAGACTTAGTGAGTTCTGCTTCTAACCTAGCATTTTCAATGGAAATAGATTCTGATTCAGCTAACTTATTTCTAAGTTCCTTAATTTCCTTTTCTGAACTAATTAGATCTAAGCAAAGGGATTTAAATTCAGATTTAAATTCAGAAGAAGAAAAATCATATGAAGATAATACCCGATCTTCTGTAGGCATTTCTTCGGCATCATCAGAACTCTCTGCAGCTGAGTGGTTGCTGCAGGCATCAATTGCCATAAGGTAGATTTCCTTTGCCTTCTTCTCTTCCTCATCCTCACTGGAGCTTGAGGAGGAAGATTCCTTATCTGAATCACTCCAGGTCTCAGTAACAAACCCTTTCTCCTTCTTCTTATTTTTGTAGGAGGAAGACTTAGAGTGTTTCTTGTGATGTTCTTTTTCCTTTCTCTTTTCTTTGCTCTTTTCCTCTGGACACTCTGGTAGAATGTGTCCAGGTTTCCTGCAACCATAACAAATAATTTCTTTAGCAGGAGATCTGTCATACCTTGGTTTATCTTCATATCTTGAAGATTTCTTTCTGAAGTCTTTTCTTCCCATCTTGAGAAACCTTTTGGCAAAGAGTGCCATCAGTTCCTCATTGGATTGGCTTCCTTATGAAGCATCAGTAGCTTTGAGAGCAAGAGTTTGCTCTTTTCTTGTTGGAGTTGGAGTCTTTGCTTCAGCCTCAGCTTCCCTGGTCTTCAGCACTTCCTCAAAAGACTTGAGCTTGCCAAGGAGAGCTTCAGTTGAGATTTCAGTTGTGCTTCTAGCCTCCTTGATAGGCCAGATCCTAAGATCTCATGTGCTGGGGAAGCACATCAGTATCTTATCATTGACCTCTGTCAATGTAATCTCCTTATCAAGGGTTCTCAGCTCATTGATGATTGAGCTGAGCCTGGTGTACATGGCTTCAACTGATTCAGCTTCAGTTTTCTTGAAGTTTTCATACTGGGATATAAGGTTGGACCTTCTGTCCTTCCTTCATCAGCTGAACAAGCTACAATCTGGTTCAGTGAGTCCCACATGGCTTTTGGATAGGTGCAATCAGCCACTTTCTGGAAGATTTCATCAGACATAGTCTGAGCCAGAATGTTCATAGCTTTGGCATCAGCTATCTTTGCCTTCTTGTAGGCATCATTGTAATCTGGAGGAGGCACTGCACTTAGATTTGTAGATGTTGTAGCAGTGTCTGCATCAGGAGGTGTTGGAGGTCCTGTCAAAATAGAAGAGAAAATATCTTCATCAATAGAGTTCATATATAATCTGATTCTTGCCTTCCAGATGCTAAACTTAGCTAAGTTGCATGCTGGAGGTCTGGTGCTAGAGTAATCCTTGGACTGGGCCATGAAGTGAATATCTATAAGCTTGGTATCTATCAGGATCTTGTGACTCAGGTGTTAGCCTGTACAGTCAGTCAACCTCCCTCTGATACCAATTGAAGGTGATGATATATACAACTCTAGAGGGGGGTGAATAGAGTATTCAAAAATTATGACACCCTACTCAACTCCCTTAGAGTTAATTTGCGGAATGAGTTTATAGATATAGATAACCCTAGAGCCTAACACAAAGTGAAGTGCACTGAAGAAAACTAATTGTAATTACAGTTAAGCTTTGGTCCTAACACAGCAACTAGCAATCCTAGTTATTTCTACTCACAGCCATAGTGCAATGAATTAAATAAGCAGCACAGACGACACAAGAAATTTTATAGTGGTTCCCTCTAAATAGGTACGTCCACTCTTCTACCACCCTTGTAGGAATCCACTACAGGTTTTTGTTCAGGTGCCCTGCCACCAACTGATCTGCTTCAGGTAGATCAAGTAGACCCTTTGAGCTTTTGATCAGGAGCTCAAAATCCAACACAGGTTTTTGATCAAGTGCCCTGCCACCAAGGTTTACTTTTGAAGGGAGTAATAACCCTTTATACAGGAGGTTGAGAGTGTTAAAGTTTCTTCTCTATTATTAAAACAGATTAGAGAAGCTAGTGGATTGCACAGAGCTAGAAAGCTCTAAAGAATCAAGGCTCCCACTGGCTTAGAGAATATCCAGGAAGGAGTCTTGCTTCAGGGTGCAGGAACACTTCTGAACTAAGACAAAGAACTGCCTTGAAGTTCTGAAGGAGAAGCTTGATGAAGTCTCTTGATTTGGAAAAGGTGTTCTTCTTCAATCAGCTTCCTTTCTTCTTCTTCTAAAAGCCTCTGAGTGAATGTCTTCCTGTGAGCAGGATGAACTCAGGATGAAGAAGAATGATGAAGAGATTTGATCTTCTCAGTTGAATGTGAATTTCTGAGAGCTGTAGATCTCGATGCTGCTGAGAGTAAAACTTCTTGTATTGAATATTGTATTGTATGTGTGTATCTGTGTGTTACTTCTTTCAAAAGAAGCTCTTTATATATGAGCCTTTGCAACGGCTCTAATCTGAGTTTGAACTTTGTCTTCTTCTAGAATCTGCAATCTGGGCTGCAAAAAAGCGTAAAGCCAAAAATATATCCTGCAGGTAGACATGCTATAAGGGGATAAAGCTTTCTAAGAAGCTGCATATCTAATCTGATAAAAGAGTGCTAGAAAAAGTCACATCAGAAAGAGCTCTTTACGGCTAGAGAAGACTTTACTGAGTCTAACGGCTATAAAGGACAGCCTGGCAGATAAAGCAGAAAATATATTTCAACTAATAAGACAAACCACTTTGTCAGATAAAGATTGACTTATGCATAAAGAATGGAGCAAAGATTGCCTGGAAATAATAGCATAACATCAATGAAATATACTTTAATAAAATATGCCAAGCAGATAAGAAATAAATAATATAACTTTACTAAAGACAGACAAAAAGACGTCGAACGACCCTCGGAGATCGTCGACCGAAGAACGGAGATCGTCGACCTATCAGACCAGATAGTCGAACGACACAGATAGTCGAACTATCAAAGAAGATAGTCGAACTACCACAGCAGATAGTTGACCTATCAGAACAGATAGTCGAGCTATCAGATAGTCGACCTATCAAGATAGATAGTCGAGCTATCAAGAAAAACAGATAGTCGACCTATCAATCAGATAGTCGAACTATCAAAGACAAACAGATAGTCGACCTATCAAACAGATAGTCGAACTATCAAAGAAGACAGATAGTCGACCTATCAAACAGATAGTCGAGCTATCAGATAGTTTAACTATCCAAGCAGATAGTTGAACTATCAAGAAGAGTAGATAGTCGACCTATCAAACAGATAGTCGAGCTATCAAACACAACAGATAGTCAACCTATCAAACAGATAGTCGAGCTATCAGATAGTTGAACTATCCAAGCAGATAGTTGAACTATCAAGAGATCTGTCTGGTCAAAAGAAGTCGAGCGAGGTTCGACAATCGACGAGGCAGATACCATAGAACGTCGAGCTAACAAGAGTTGAACTAACTCACAGATAGACGATCTGCTGACAGACGAACGTCGACCAACTGATAGACGATCGTCGACCAGTCGATAGACGATGGTCGAGCGGCATTCGACTATAGTCGAACCAAAAATGACTTAACCAAATTTTCATCTGGATAAGCAATTCTACAACTAAGGGAATCTAACCTATTAGTTAACCTTTGACCATAGATGTAACACCTCCCCTGTAAAGACCATATAATATGGGTCCGGCCGGGGCCCCACAACATACGGACGCCACAGCTTTAGTATTATAAGATGATATGAACACTACCCAATCACAAAACTCCAGACCAACACAGTGGAAACATAAAACTAAAAGACAGAAGTTATCCACTAACAATAGAGTATCGAAATGGCCTTAAGGCCATACACAATATAAGTCCAAAAATATGAAAGTGCCATGCACTCCTAGGCTACCTCGGCATGCAAGCCGGACATGATCATACAACATCAGTAAAACAAAGAAAAGAAACTAGCCAAGCACAGCAACACTTCATGAGGCTTAGGGCTTTTCGCCCGGCGCGCTAGCTCCTGCATGCGATCCTTGCCCTGTAAGGATTTGAAGTAACGTGGGTCAGCAAAGGCTGACCTCTACTGTGTAACAAGCACATCTCCTCCCGGCCATCCCTAACGGACCCCGGGGTACCACTCCACCTGCAAGTTAACACTTCGTATACCAAAAGAGCAAATATATTAAAGCGGTAAAACAGGCTTGGATGTCTCATACAGCATACATGTTCTCTATGTTTTGTACAAAGTAAAAGGGGCCTACAATGCAACATGAATGCAACCCGGGTTTCACCCAAGGCACCCTAGCTCGTATGCATCTAGCACAACATCAAACATTGGGTACTTCCATTTCCCCATTGGCTTAAAGCCGCAAACAAAAGGGAAACACAATGTCCCCAACGACACACAGGCCGTCACACGGAACCTTGCAATGGCCCCACCCGCACATGGGTCTTAAACCCCGGGCTTGTCCGCATATTCTGACTTCGCACGTCAGGGTTCCATCTCACACTGACCGATTCTAAGAAGCCTTGCTGGACCCCACCTGCTCATGGCCACATTGCCCGGGCTTGCCCTCTGCTCGGCATTCTCGTCAGTCTCACACAAGGGCTAGTCTCGCCGGGACACTTTCCCCACATGACTTGCGCGTCACGGGATAGCCAGCCGACCACGGAGACCTAGCCGCACCTTTGCACAGCACAAAACAAGGTTTCCCCACCCTAGTTACCATTCGTACCGCATCTTTCCCGCGCTCCAAGGAAACCATCTACCGCACAAAGCGGAGCTAACCTTGTCCGGTTCTGACTGCGAGTACTCACTCAAACAAAAGGGGGAAAAACGCATACATACAACGGCGTATTGCCGCAACGGATTTTCTACCGAAGCTCGCTATGCAACATCACCGGGTCGGACTATCGGTCGCGACCACGGCTTCACCCACAATGCCTAATCCGCTAACGAAGCGGATCTCTAATGCAAGCATGCCGGGATGAACATACTCAACCCGGAGGTTCCTCTTGAACCGCTACACGAATCCCTCTTATTTGAGAGATTCGGCGCTCAAAATACGAAAAGAAGGGGATGCTATTCATGCATCCTAAATCCTAAAAACCGAGAGGAGAAGTGTAGTTACCTTCCGTCCCCTCTTCCTAGCCATGGAGAAGATTTGCTCGGTTGGAAACCACCGCAATGCTCCCACCTTCGCGGATCTGAACTCCGCTCGCGAAACGGACCTCCGAAGCTTCGCCGGCGACCGGATCTTGGCCTCCTTGCTCTCCCTTCTCTCTAGAACTTAGAGAGATAAAAGAAAATGGGGAATGAGGGTTTGGAACCCTATTCCCGGCCTTAAACCGCCAAGGGAGGCCCCCCACCCTTGGATCTTCCAAAGACAAGAACGAATGGCCACGATCGGAACCCAAATTAGAAAATCTGGGCCAAACACGGGTTGCAACACGGCCGTGTGCATGGCCGTATTAGCCATTCACCGTCTCAATCGATTCGAAAACCAGCACACGGCTCCTGACACGGCCTTCGACACGGCCGTGTCTCGCTCCATACGGCCGTGTTGTGACCCGTGTCACGACACCCGTTTTCAACATTTTCAGTCAGAGAAGTACACGGCCTCTGACACGGCCCCTGACACGCCCGTGTCACCTGGGACACGGCCGTGTCCGGACCCATGTCATGCCCCGTGTGCAATACCTTAGAAAAGTTCGAAACGACCCGATGCTACACGACCTAGGACACGACCGTGTGCCTAGCCGTGTTCCATACCCGACTATCGTCGACCTTAACATGGTCGACCACACGGCCAGCTCGACGACCGAGCTCGACACAGCTGACACGGCCTCCGACACGGCCGTGTCGGGACCCGTGTCACCTGCTCCAAAAAAACTGTCTTGGCCAAAAGCGATCCCCGTCGCTCCTACAACATTTTGGGGCGTTACAATTCTCCCCCCCTTAAAAGAATTTCGTCCCGAAATTTAAAACATGGAAAGAACACAAATTCTAAACGATACCTGAGGAGAAAAGCTCGGGGTACTCCTCCAGCATGGCCTGCTCTCGCTCCCATGAGAGCTCCTCGCAGCCACAATTGTCCCAACGGACCTTTACGAGTCGGACCTCCTTATTCCGTAGCTGCCGAACCTCCGAATCTTCTATCCCGACAGGACGTACTCGCGTCCTCAAGACTTCCTCTACCGGCACCGCCGCCGGTTCAATCACCACGCTGGCCTCTAACAAGGCTTTCCTCAAGACGGAGACGTGAAAAACGTCATGCAAACTGCTTAGCTCCGTGGACAACGCCAACCGATACGCTGCCTCTCCCACTCGCTCGATGACCTTGAATGGTCCCAAAAATCTCGGACTCAGCTTCTTGAGTTGGCGAACTCGTGAAACGCCTTTGAACGGCTTGATCTTAAGATACACCCAGTCGCCCACCGCGAATTCCACATGTCTGTGGCGAGCATTGAAATACTTCGACTGCCGATCTTGAGCTACCTTCATGCGCTCTTGGATGGTCCGCACTAACTCACTAGCATCGGCTACCACTTCTTTCCCTGAAAGCTTTGTGTCTCCCGCCTCTGTCCAAGACATCGGTGTTCGACACCGCCTCCCATAAAGAGCTTTATATGGCGCCATCTTGATACTAGCTTGGTAGCTATTGTTATACGCAAACTCCACCATGAAGAGGTGATCCTCCCACTTCTTGCCGAAGTCGAGAGTACACATCCTTAGCATATCTTCCAAAGTACGGTTCGTTCTCTCAGTTTGCCCATCGGTTTGAGGATGAAAGGCCGTACTGAACTTGAGTTTCGTGCCCAAGCTCTTCTGCACCAACCGCCAATCCTTAGACGTGAAACGTCCATCCCGGTCGCTGACAATACTCTTCGGAATCCCATGAAGTCGTACAATATTGCGGACGTACAACTCCACCAACTTTTCCACACCGTCCTTCCGGTTTGGGATGAAATGTGCCACTTTGGTCAAGCGGTCCACAATCACCCAAATGGCATCATTACCCTGCTGCGATCTAGGCAACCCATGCACAAAATCCATGGAGATGTCATCAAATTTCCATTCGGGGATTGGAAGAGGCTTCAAGAACTCGCCCGGCTTCTGACACTTGGCCTTCACCAAGGCACAAGTTTGGCACCGACTCACACACAAAGCTATATCCCGCTTCATCCCAGGCCACCAATAGGACTTCTTCAAATCCAAGTACATCTTTGTACCACCCGGGTGAATGGAGTACTTAGTGAAGTGGGCCTCATACATCAACTCCTCGCAGAGCTTGCCGAACTGCGGTACACAAATCCTTCCGCCCTTCCTCAGAACCCCATCAACCATCTCCTAGGCGCTACCCTCGCCCTTAAGAGCTTCCTCCACGAAGGGTTGGAACTCCTCATCCACACGGGTCGCTTCCCGAATACGATCGCATAAGTCATTCTACATCTCAATCCAGTTTAGCCGAGCCACGCTAGACTCGCCTCTTGCCACACATTCCAAACCAAGGGACTCCCAGTCCCGCCTTAACCGCTCATCGTGAGGTTCAATCCAATTTCCTTACCCCAAGTATTTCCTACTCAAAGCATCCGCCACCACATTGGCTTTTCCTGGCGTGTACTGAATCGCCACCTCGTAGTCCCCAAGGAACTCGACCCACCTGCGCTGCCGCTTATTTAGGTCCTTCTGATCCAGGAGATACTTCAGGCTCTTGTGGTCCGTGAAGATCTCCACCTTCGCACCGTAAACGTAGTGCCTCCACAACTTCAAAGCAAAAATTACCGCCGCCAATTCCAAATCATGGACGGGGTAATTTCTCTCATGAGGCTTCAGTTGCCTCGACCCAAAAGCTATCACACTGCCATGTTGCACCAACACGCACCCTAAACCGCATCCAGATGCGTCGCTGAAAATCTGAAATCCTTCGGTCCCCTTTGGTAGACTTAGGATCGGTGCCATCATCAGCCTCTCCTTCAGGGTTTCAAACGCCTGACTGCACTCTTGAGTCCACACGAACTTCTGATCCTTGCGAGTTAGCGAAGTGAGGGGTAGAGCTATCCGCGAAAAGTTTTCCACAAACCTTCGGTAGTACCCGGCTAGTCCAAGAAAGCTCCGGACTTCCGCCACAGTCCTCAAAACTGGCCAATCTCTGATGGCTTCCACTTTCGTTGGATCTACCGCCACCCCATCCCCACTAATCACATGGCCTAAAAACGCCACCTTCTCCAACCAAAACTCGCACTTGGAGAACTTCGCATAGAGCTGGTTCTCTCTCAATACTTGCAAAACTGTCCTCAAGTACACCTCGTGCTCCGCTTCCGACTTGAAATACACCAAAATGTCATCGATAAAAACGACGACGAACCTGTCCAAGTATTCGCGAAACACTCGGTTCATCAAGTCCATGAAAACGGACGGCGCGTTCGTTAACCCGAACGACATCGCCGAGAACTCAAAATGACCATATCTCGTACCAAACGCTGTCTTGGGTATGTCTTCGTCACGAATCCGCAACTGATAATATCCGGACTTCAAGTCCAACTTGGAGTACACCGCCGACCCCACCAACTGGTCGAAGAGATCGTCTATCCGAGGAATCAGATACTTGTTCTTAACCGTCAATTTGTTCAACTCTCGGTAGTCTATGCACAGACGCATGCTACTGTCCTTCTTCTTTACAAATAACACCGGCGCACTCCATGGTGAAGAGCTGGGCCTGATATACCCTTGCTCCAAAAGCTCCTGCAACTGAACCTTGAGCTCGGCCAACTCCTTTGGTGCCATCCTAAATGGTGGACGTGACACCGGTCTAGCCTCGGGCACTAACTCGATGGAGAAATCAATCTCCCACCGAGGAGGTGCTCCCGGTAGCTCCTCGGGAAAAACATCTCCAAACTCCGCCACCACGGGCACTTCCCCAAGAGACAGCCTGGAAAGGCTAACCTCCAACAACGCTACTAGAGCTACACCTCCCTGGTTAACAGCTCGCACTAGTTGAAGTGCCGAAACTAGGGAACAGGCCACTCCATGCAGGCCCTCAAACTTGACTTCCGCTTGCCCCACGCCCCTCAGGGTTACCACCCTGGACAAGCAGCCGATACTGGCATGCTGCTCCGCTAGCCAGTCCATCCCCAAGATTACATTGAACTCGGACAATGGCAAGATCGCCGCTACCAACACGAAGTCGACCCCCTCAAGACTCCAACAAATCCGGCCTCTAGCCCTGGTAGTCATCGATGACCCATTGGGCATGCGCACCTTCAACTCTGAGTCCGTTGAGAAGGACTCAACTCTAATCCTCCGGATGAAACTTTCCGCAAGGAAGGAGTGCGACGCTCCCGTATCGAAAAGTACCCTAGCGGGGTACCCTGATACCACTACAAAGCCTACACACATGCAACAAACATAAAAAGGCTTGAAAGGAAGAAATCTAAGGTGCAGGTTGAATTCTCGTACCTGTCACCACATCGGGTTGACGGATTGCTTCCTGCTGCCCAAGGTTGTAGGCCCTTGGCTGCACTGGTTGAAACCGGGAAGCACTCGACTCCGCCATCTTCCCTTTCTCTGCGGCACTGGGGCCGGAGCGCACAGTCTGCTCCTGCCTTGGCTCTTGCTCAGCGCTCCCTTGGGTACAAAATCTTGCTATATGGCCTGGCTTGCCACAACTATAACACGTCTGCGGTCCCTTAGAGCGTGACCCTCCAGACGTCCAATTACTTTTCTCGCCCGACTTAAACGGGGGAGGCTTCTTCTTCCATCGGCTCCCTTCCGCCTTTCCATGGGACTGAGCCGACTTCTTCTCTTCCCCCTGCTTGGGTGTGAAACCCTTGCGACGCTGGGATCGCTCCATGTCACTCTCCAAAATTCGGGCCGCCTCCACCAATTCGTTGAAGCCCGCACGCTTCATCGATATGAGGGGTTGTCTTAGATTCTCCCTCAATCCATGGTAGAAGAGATTGTCCCTCTCTTCATCGTCCGCCATGGTCATCCCCGCATAACGACCCAATCAAGTAAATTCCTGAACATACTCATCCACTGTCTTGTCTCGCTGCACAAGATGTAGAAACTGCCTCTGGAGGGCTAACCTTGTTGATGCGGGAATGTACTTCTTCAGAAAGGCATTCCCAAACTCCTCGATGGATGGTGTGCGTCCTAAAAATTGCCGGCCACTATGGCTCACCCACCATAACTTGGCATCTCCTTCTAGCATGAAGGCTGCGAACTCCGCCTTTTTCTCATCCGGCGCCTCTGCTGCCCTCAGAAGCTCTTGAATTCTAGCCCACCAGTCCTCCGCATCTATGGGCGTGCCGATTCCCTTGAAGGTTGGAGGGTGGAAACTCAGAAAGTACTTCATTTGCCGGTCCCCATGCCCGACAACCACTCTCTCGGCCTGCGGCTCCGCCCACCTGGCCTCCTCAACCTACACGGTCGCTACCGTGACCGGGTTAGCAGGAGTTGCTACCTGAGCAACGGGAGCTGCTACCTGTGTTGTCGCTGCAGCTTGGGCCGCCACCATCGCTTCTGCAAGCATGCGGCAGAAGTCGGCCGGTGTGACCCCCATCCCTAGAGGACCTTGCGTGGTCGCACTACTTGCCGAGAGCTCTTCTCTTGGCCTCGAGGTCCCAGCCTCGTTGCTTGCACTCTAAACACAAGCAAGAAAATGCAAATCAGTCTCTAATTGCAAGACTCGAACACAAGGACACTCATGGTCCCGCGATACTCCTATGTGGATAACTTCTTATACGCGACTCGACTTATACTTTCGACCGCGAAACTTCTCATTGGAACGCCAACCTCCCTCTAATACCAAATTGTAACACCTCCCCTGTAAAGACCATATAATATGGGTCCGGCTGGGGCCCCACAACATACGGACGCCACAGCTTTAGTATTATAAGATGATATGAACACTACCCAATCACAAAACTCCAGACCAACACAGCGAAAACATAAAACTAAAAGACAGAAGTTATCCACTAACAGTAGAATATCGAAATGGCCTTAAGGCCTTACATAATATAAGTCCAAAAATATGAAAGTGCCAAGCACTCCTAGGCTACCTCGGCATGCAAGCCGGACATGATCAAACAACATCAGCAAAACAAAGAAAAGAAACTAGCCAAGCACAGCAACACTTCATGAGGCTTAGGGCTTTTCGCCCGGCGCGCTAGCTCCTGCATGCGATCCTTGCCCTGTAAGGATTTGAAGTAACGTGGGTCAGCAAAGGCTGACCTCTACTGTGTAACAAGCACATCTCCTCCAGGCCGACCCTAACGGACCCCGGGGTACCACTCCACCTGCAAGTTAACACTTCGTATACCAAAAGAGCATATATATTAAAGCGGTAAAACAGGCTTGGATGTCTCATACATCATATATGTTCTCTATGTTTTGTACAAAGTAAAAGGGGCCTACTATGCAACATGAATGCAACCCGGGTTTCACCCAAGGCACCCTAGCTCGTATGCATCTAGCACAACATCAAACATTGGGCACTTCCGTTTCCCCATTGGCTTAAAGCCGCAAACAAAAGGGAAACACCATGTCCCCAATGGCACACAGGCCGTAACACGGAACCTTGCAATGGCCCCACCCGCACATAGGTCTTAAACCCCGGGCTTGCCCGCATATTCTGACTTCGCACGTCAGTGTTCCGTCTCACACTGACCGATTCTAAGAAGCCTTGCTGGACCCCACCCGCTCATGGCCACATTGCCCGGGCTTGCCCTCCGCTCGGCATTCTCGTCAGTCTCACACAAGGGCTAGTCTCGCCGGGACACTTTCCCCACATGACTTGCGCGTCACGGGATAGCCAGCCGACCACGGACACCTAGCCGCCCCTTTGCACAGCACAAAACAAGGTTTCCCCACCCCAGTTACCATTCGTACCGCATCTTTCCTGCGCTCCAAGGAAACCATCTACCACACAAGGCGGAGCTAACCTTATCCGGTTCTGAATGCGAGTACTCACTCAAACAAAAGGGGAAAAACGCATACATACAACGGCGTATTGCCGCAACTGATTTTGTACCGAAGCTCGCTATGCAACATCACCGGGTCGGACAATCGGTCGCGACCATGGCTTCAGCCACAATGCCTAATCTGCTAACGGAGCGGATCTCTAATGCAAGCATGCCGGGATGAACATACTCAACCCGGAGGTTCCTCTTGAATCGCTACACGAATCCCTCTTATTTGAGAGATTCGGCGCTCAAAATACGAAAGCAAGGGGATGCTATTCATGCATCCTAAATCCTAAAAACTGAGAGGAGAAGTGTCGTTACCTTCCGTCCCCTCTTCCTAGCCATGGAGAAGATTTGCTCGGTTGGAAACCACCGCAACGCTCCCACCTTCGCGGATCTGAACTCCACTCGCGAAACGGACCTCTGAAGCATCGCCGGCGGCCGGATCTTGGCCTCCTTGCTCTCCCTTCTCTCTAGAACTTAGGGAGATGAAAGAAAATGGGGAATGAGGGTTTGGAACCCTATTCCGGGCCTTAAACCGCCCAGGGAGGCCCCCCACCGTTGGATCTTCCAAAGACAAGAACGAACGCCCACGATCGGAACCCAAATTAGAAAATCTGGGCCGAACACGGGTTGCAACACGGCCGTGTGCATGGCCGTGTTAGCCATTCGCCGTCTCGATCGATTCGAAAACCAGCACACGGCTCCTGACACGGCCTTCGACACGGCCGTGTCTCGCTCCACACGGCCGTGTCGTGACCCGTGTCACGACACCCATTTTCAACATTTTCAGTCAGAGAAGTACACGGCCTCTGACACGGCCCCTGACACGCACGTGTCACCTGGGACACGGCCGTGTCCGGACCCGTGTCATGCCCCGTGTGCAATACCTCAGAAAAGTTCGAAACGACCCGATGCTACACGGCCTGGGACACGGCCGTGTGCCTGGCCGTGTTCCATACCTGACTATCGTCACCTTAACATGGTCGACCACACGGCCAGCTCGACGACCGAGCTCGACACAGCCAACACGGCCTTCGACACGGCCGTGTCGGGACCCGTGTCACCTGCTCCAAAAAAACTGTCTTGGACAAAAGCGATCCCCGTCGCTCCTACAACATTTTGGGGCGTTACAATAGATAAATCTTGGGTCAAGAAACTAAAAGAGCAGACTAAACTCAAATCCAATCTAGGGTACCAACAAGATCCCCTCTGACTCTTAGGGGAGCAAGTCCAAGAAGATGTCCCTGGGACTGATGCTGACATAAATCAGGGTTATATGGATGCTGCTCAGATTGAGGGGGAGACTCATTTTGAGCTCCCTGCTCAAGAAGTTGATAAAGTAATTTATTTATCTGATACTGATGAGCATGCTGCAAACATTCCTGGTCATTCCTCAGAGTATAAAGTTGTTGATTCAAGTTGATATTAGGAAGGATGCTGAAGAAGTCAACATTCCAAGACTACTCAGTAGTCTGTGGAGACCTCTTTTCTAGCTCAACTAAAAGGATTGTTAGATGAGCAGAGGAGGCAAATTGAGCTTTATGTGGATGATACAATGAAAGAAATGAGATAAAATCTTTCTACTGAGATCAAATCCATCAGTTTTGAACAGAATCTGCTGAAGGCAAACATAGTTGCATTCTTCAAGAGGGCGGATCCAGCTGTCACATACACAGAAGAAAAATTTGTTGGTATTGAGCAAAGGTAGAATGACATCATTGAAAATCAATGCATTACTATTGAGAATATAAAGATGGTTCATGAAGTGCAAAAGGACTTCATGGAAAGCAATAAGGTTATCCTAGAAAGAAGAATAGAGGCTTGCACCCAATACTTAGATGATCATATGTTACAGGTAAAGAATGTTGTCACTGCTGGTGTAAATTATTTGGCTCACAAGACAACTTTCTTTGGCAAAATTATCTCCGAAGAAGTCATAAAGGAGGAGAGGTCAATGATAAAAGACAGTGCAGACCATGCCATATGGACCTCATATGTTTTCAGTGTTGCACTAGGCCTTGAACCTATCATATACGATGAGCCTGAAGTTCATGAAGATGTGGCTGAATCAGTTGGTGATATAGCTATTGTTGTGCCTGCATTCATTCTCTCCACTCAACAGTTGTCCAAGGCCAAAAACAAGTCTATTGTAGATGTGGAAGAGGAAGCTAGGCAAAGCAAGAAAATACACAAAGAAGAGATGAAGACTATGCTTGATTTTGAACTATGGAGTCCTCAATATTGGACTATCATTTTATATGCCAGGGATAAAATTAAAGAGAACAAAATAGATAAAGACAGACTCATCAGTTCTATTGAATGGTCCAAGTTTGAGAGGTAAGAAGAAGTGAGAAGAAAGTTCAGAAGAGAAAAGAAATATGGTACTGTTCAGATAGATGGTCCAAAGCTTAGCAGATACTTTCCCAAACCTTACAAATACTTTGAGAGGCAGATGCAAAAGAAGAAAGAGGCTGAAGAAAAACTTGGAAAAATATCTAGTAGGGGCATTGTCATTAAGGAACCTGAACCCTAACTTTTATATATATAATAGGTTCTTTAGGGATTTTTGGAAAAGGAACAATTATTGTAGGCACACTACTATAATTAGTTATCCTGCTTGTGATAATTATATTTTTCTGTGTGTTCTGGTTTTTATTCTTTATTTGTGCATTTTTTTTATGAGTTAGTATATATCATTAACTAGGGTTCTGACTTCTTCAAATAAGGGGAGATTGTTGCTCCATTGATCATAATATCCCAGATTTGAAGAAAGCCCACAAGTCAATAATATACATATCCATGTATTTGATATTTGTCTAAGTTCATATATACAGGATGTATGTTATTCAGTGATTAGGCATGCTAAATGTATTAGAGGATTTGCTGGACAGAAGGCAGAATACTTAGGAGAGGCAAAAAATTGCCTAAGTACGAAAACGTTGAGTGAGTACACATCACTCAATGCCTGAGGCCAAAATGCATCGATAGATACACAGTCACTCAAAGCCATATTGAAGAAGTAGTGAAATCCGTCTATATACAAAAGCATTAAGTGATTTACATTTACTCAACGTCCGTGCAGTTAAAAATGTCTAAGTCTAGAAGTGTTGAGTGATGAACGTTCACTCAATGCCTTCATCTGTATTAATGTCAAGTTCAAATGCGTTGAGTGAAGGACGTTCACTCAACGCCATCTATCAGTAAAATACTACTAAGTACAAATGCGTTGAGTGATGGATTCTCACTCAACGCCTTCTCAGATAAGCTATCAAAGAACAACTGTATTTAGTGAAGAAGGCTCACTCAATGCCTCTTAAGATAGTTTGAATTCAACTAAGTATTTTTGCATTGAGTGAAGGGTTATCACTGAATGCTTTTGAAGATAACAGTTAAAGTACAAATGTGTTGAGAGACAAGGTAACACTCAACTCTTTCAGTCATTGTGTCACAAGGTATCAATCAATGTTTGTGCAGGAAATTTGGAAGAAATTTCTAAGTCCACCAACGTTGAGACATGACTACAGATGTCATCCTAAAATTCAAATCGATGCAAATCTTGCGCTAAAAGACAAAGATCGCAGTACTGTTCTGGTAGCGATATCTTGGAATGAATCTACCATTAAAGTTGACCATGTCACTTTTTAAAAAGGGAGATAGAGCCGTTGTAACTGCATGGGTTTATATACGGAAGGAGATCCACTCTTACAATAACTTTTTGCAAAGATCTCGAAGAACTTTTGTCATTTCTCCAAACCCCAAGTTTTTCACTAAAACTGGCATTTAGATCCGAAATCGAAGTACGAAATAGGCATGTTGTGTGAAGCCCATCTGGACAGGTTGGTCTGGATTGGTGATGAATTGATTTGCATGCTGGAGAAGACTCTGTGGATAAAATGTGTGGATAAACATGTAGGATCCGGGGTCTGGGGATGTGCAGGATACTGTAGTGATAGTACTTGAGATGATCTCCAAGAAAATACCCAAAATGGGGAAGAAGCGACTTCTGTCCCTACCGTATGGTGGTAGTGCTACCGTCGCCGATATCTTCCAATAAGCTATTAGGCCTGTCTCTAGGAGACCTAGGGCCATTGTTTGATGCTGAGAGCCTTGTGAGCCCAGCTAAGGTTGTCATGCGAGCCAGCCCGAATGTTGTTGCGAAGCCTGTGTCCGTAAGACAAGGTGCGTAACATGAAAAGCTGTGAGCCTGGAGAGCCCAACAATTGGCCATGAGATCCATGATGATCATTGCAGGAATAGGTATTGGGGACATGTGAGTTGCAATTGATGCTGAGAGCCTGGAGTGCCAGCAAAAAGGCCAGAGAGCCAAACGGGCAAGGAAAGGCTGACCCGCGACTTGTTGTTTGCCATGATGGCTGTGACAGTCTGCGTTGACATGGCGATTTGAGCAACGGGATATGGCTGAACTATACCCGCGTTATGTTGTTCGGACCAAGATCGCCTAAAGGTAATGGCTTTCATTATTGGCATAACAAGATTCTTAGGCCCAAGCCGGAAAGACTAGAATGCTCAAGTAGACCATCAAGTTTGGGACTGTGGATGGTGGTGGGACTCGGGATGTCTGGTACACCGAGAATGTGCCCTGAGTGCACGGGGCATGTGGCTTATCGAGCCTGCATCTGTGGTAAATGGTGCTTAAGTGCACGTTGTTATTTGCCAAAAGATATATATATTGCTGATGTAGGGAAGGAGAACTGCCGCCCCGAATGAGGGGTGGGATCGTCATAAATTGGTTAGCTAATGTTGACCGTTGCTTTGTTTTCCACGTTTTGGTCAGTTGTGCTTTGTAGGTGCTGGAGAGCCAAGTGGAAAGTAGTGGGCTAAAGTCCCTTATGATATAATTTACTGACCCTCAAAGGCCAAAAGGTGAACGTTTACTATTTCTCATGTGTGGCCGGCCTGCGTGTCGATGTATGTAAAAACTTTTTTGTAAAGGAAACAGTTGTAAGGCCTTAAGGCCAGAACATTTGGTGTATTTGGTTATCATTCCTTAATGTGTAGTAGACATTTTTGGTATATGGGTTCTACAACTTAATCTGCTTCCGTTAGAATACGCTCTATGTTAGGATGCGTATACGATAATATGGTTTCAATGCTTAACTACGCTGACTATCTGTGGAATATGGCGTGGGTCCCCGGCCGGACCCTCTGTTACATTTTATGTGACAGATGGAGGTGTTAAAATTTGGTATCAAGTTCTGATGTCAGTCTTTCTTATTCGAATTCGTGGTGAAATTTTTTTAAGGTGTGGTGAGCACTTATTTGTGCGTTACCATTATAACATGAATGAACCCATGAATGTCCACTTAATAATGAAAATACACATGTTGAAGGAACATTTTTGTTACTATAATTGCTTTTGGCAATATTATGCGTTGCTTAATTATGTGTTTCACGATTATAGGCAACGAGAAGTGGTGTGGGTGTAGTAGGAGCCCCAACGCTCTGTAGAGAGTAATGCACCAACTGAGGTGCCAACACCTCCTCCTTCTGCAGAAACTATATAGTTGGTTGTTGAAGCCGTGTTCACATTAATCAATGTGGAAACAGGAGGGTGAGTACAACCTCCTACCCCTGCGATGGTCCAGGAACAGGTTGGCATAGTTGAAAATATGGCGGTAAGACAAGTGGTCATTGAGCCAGTGACCGCAAGGCAAGCGACAGAAAAGTAATTGAAGCATGTAATGAGTTTAAATCCTCTTGTGTTTGCGGGTACTGGAACACCTATACAAGCCAAAGATTGTCTTTGGAGAATAAAGAGAATCCTGACGGTAATTGAAACGGAGGAGTGGCTGAAAGTCAATATAGCTACCTTCTTGTTAAATGGTGAGGCGAGGCTATGGTGGGATGAGTTAGAGCTGCGCCAGTTTACTGGTCGACCATTTCTTCTGATCTCGATGGAGGAATTCTCGAGGTGTTTCCTGGCGAGATATATTCCCTCTGCACAACGAATTTCAATGGAAAACCAATTTCAAAGGCTAACTCAAGGCGAGAGTTCTGTGGATGACTACTTGCATGAGTTTATACAATTGTGAAGGTATGCAAGCTTTACGTTTGAAGACGAGGAACAAAAAACAAACCGGTTCTATGAATGGCTGAGAGATAATTTGTGATTGCTTCTCTAAGGACCGATGACACAATGTTTTCTTACCTTGGTCAATACGGCTCGTTCCCTCAAGCAGGATATGAACGTGTGTAATGTAAGAATGACTTGGCGGTGAAGAAGCCAGAGTTCAAAGTACCTAGCTCGGCAAAGTTTGGGTATAGAAAGTGGAAGAAGAAGGCTTAGTATTCGGGACCAGCTTCTTCGAATAAACCTGAAGTGACGACAGGGTGAGGTCCGCTTACTTGTTACACATGTGTCAAGGTGGGACACATGGCCCGAGAATGTCGGAGTGGCCCTCCAAAGTCAGAGAAAAAGACGGGTGTGACTTATGTTGAAAAGGGAAAAGCAGTGGTGGAGTCAACTGCATCTCAAGTGCAACCCCGAGTCTATAATCTTGGCTAGCAAGAGACAATAAAACAAAGTGACGACGTAACATTATGAGTTAAGATACAATTTTTACGGCTTTCCGTACTTCGTACCTTGTGTGTTGCTTGTGTATGATTTATTTGAATTAGTCTTTGTCTTGATATCGGAATATTCGACGAGAGCACAATTCGATACAAGAGATTCTCATTCCTTTTTGTCTATGGACTTCGTGGTGCATATTAGAGTACCTTCATTTATATCGACATATCGAGTGAATGTGTTGCTACCTAACGGGTGCTTGATGCGCACGGATCGAGCCTGTTGTGTTAAGGTGCGGATAGAAAGTCATGAATTTGGTTTGCAAGCATCTGTGATGCCGATATCGGAGTTTGATGTAATCTTTGGTATGGACTGGCTCTCGGAGCAGCATGGCTATATAGATTGTAACTCAAAGGAAGTCATACTGGGGAAAAATACCGAACGCGAGACTAGGTTCACAGGTATGTGAGGAGCGAGCAAGATATTGATGTCTACCCTCCAGCTCCTTAAGGCGATTCGGAAAGGTGCAGAATTGTTTTTTCACACTATTGGAGGTTGTAGAGTCGAAGCCCAGTTTGAGTGACGTTCCTATTCTATCGGAATTTGCAGATGTTTTTCCTAAGGATCTCCCTGGGCTTCCACCCCAGCGAGAGATTGACTATGTTATTGAGATAGTGTCATGTGCAATACCTGTTTCACGCTCACCGTACCGAGTGGCGCCAAAGGAAATGTAAGAACTAAAAGTTCAGTTGCAAGAATTACTAGAGCAAGGATATATATACGTCCGAGTATGTCACCGTGGAGTGCATCAGTGCTCTTTGTGAAGAAGATGGACGGATGCTTGCGTCTATGCATTGACTATCGTGACTTAAACAAGCTGACAAAAAAGAACAAGTATAAGATTCCTAGAATCGATGATCTGTTTGATCAGCTGGTTGGATCGACTATCTACTCGTAGTTGGATTTGAAGTCCGGCTACTGGCATTTGAGAATTCAGGAAAGTGATATTCAAAAGATATTGTTTGGTACACGTTACGGGTATTATTAGTTTACTGTGATGCCTTTTGGACTCACTAATGTGCCATCAGTATTCATGGATCTGATGCATAGGAATTTTTGAGAGTATTTGGAACTGTTTGTGATTGTCTTTATTGAAAACATACTGGTATACTCTCGGTCTGAAGAGGAACATGCGAAACATTTGAGGTTATTTTTTCATACCCTGAGAAGGAATAAACTCTTTGCCAAGTTCTCAATCTGTGAGTTTTGGCTGTCGTCAGTGGCTTTTCTTGGCCATGTGGTTAGTGGAAAGGTTATTGTTGTGGATCTGACAAAAGTCGTTGTTATACGAGAGTGGGCCGTGTTGTCTATTGTAGCGGAAGTCAGGAGCTTCCTTGGACTTGCTGGCAACTACAGGCGCTTCGTAAAGAACTTTTCCCGGATAGTCTTACCTCTCACCACACTGACAAGTAAAGATCTGAAGTTTTTTTGGACGTTAGAGTACACACGGACTTTCGAGGAGTTAAAGAGTCGCTTGACCACGACGCCTATCTTAAGTTTGCCATGTGGTACGGACAGCTATGAGATATACAGTGATGCTTCATGGAGCGGCTTAGACTGCGTTCTTCTGCAATTCGAAATGGTTATAGCTTATGGCTCACGGCAGTTGAAAGTGCACGAGCGAAACTATCAAGTACACAACTTAGTGTTGGCAGCTATGATTTTTGCACTTAAACTATGGCATCATTACCTATATGGAATGAAAGTTGATATCTTCACGAACCAAAAGAGCCTTAAGTACTTAATAGATCAGAAGGATCTGAACATGCGACAACTGAGGTTGATGGTGTTCCTCGGGGACTACACCTTTGAGATACATTACACTCCCGGGAAGGGAAATGTGGTTGCAGATGCCTTGAGTCGTAGGACTCCAGTATGGGCAAGTTGGCTACAGATGCATGATGAGCATTCGATCCAGGAGTTGGAGGCTTTATATATTTCTTGTGTTGACAAGAATACCACTACAAATGAATGTTAGAACTGGATGGAGGTGCAATATGATATCATGGATAGGATTCGACAAGCAGTGAAACTCGATGAGAGTATGAAACGCTATGCATCGGATGAGTCAGATTCCCAATTCTCCTTGGATGACGGTCCAAAAGATGGTCATTTGTGTGTCCCAAATGTGGGTAAACAATGGGAAGAGTTGATGTATGAAATACACTTTACTAAATACTCAATCCACCCAGGGAGCACAAAGATGTATAAGGACATGAAAAAGATATTCTGGTGGCCGAGTTTAAATAAGGACATAGCTCTTTATGTGGCGAGGTTCCATACTTGCGCCTTGGTAAAAGAGGAATGTCAGAAACCTGGTGGTTTCTGAAGTCATTAACAATCCTGATATGGAAGTTCGATGACATATCTATGGATTTTATGTACGGATTGCCGAGATCTCAGAGCGGGAATGTTGTCGTGTGGGTGATCGCTGACCGGTTGACAAAGGTGTCGCACTTCATACCGAATAAAAATAATGATTAAGTTGAAAAATTAGCTAACTTGTATGTTGACAACATAGTAAGGTTGCGCGGTGTACCCCATAGCATCGTCAGTGACAGGGATGGGCATTTTTCTTCTAATGATTAGAGGCTAATCCATCAGTTGTTGGGTACTAAACTAAAATTCAGTATGGTCTTTCATCCACAAACTGATGGTCAGACCGAGAGGACCAACAAATTAATGGAGGATATGCTCCATATTTTGCCTTGGATTTCAGGAAGAGGTGGGAGGATCATCTTTATATGGTCGAGTTCACCTATAATGATAGCTATCAAGCTAGCATTCAGAGGGCGCCCTTCAAAGCTTTATATGGTAGGAAGTGTCATATTCCTTTAGCTTGGGCAGAAACAGGTGAATCGAAGCTGTATAAATGTAATGAAATCGAAGATGCCAATTCGACGATATGCACTGTTCGAGAGCAGTTATTGATGGCTCAAGATAGATGATAGAGAAAATCGTATTCTCCAATCTATACTCGATTAAGGCAAGTGTACCTATCGAAATATAGCATAGGATATGAAAAATATCAAGGTCGTATAAAAACTCGGGGCAGGCAAGTACTATTACTCACAACGACTCTATTATTCTACCGAACGATTAATGAGTTTTGAAAATTAAAATAAACTAAACTTAAAGAGAAATAAACTATTACGAGAAAAGAGTGCGCGATCGACGATTCACCTTGAAATAAAATAACGAAATAAATTAGTTTAGCATTTGTAAATCTATTAAGACCGTGACGGATCCGATATTAGGAAGTAATCTCGCTAGAGCATTAAATCCCCTAACTTATAGACGTTTCGACCGAAATCTCTTTCAAGTCAAAAAGGCCTAAAGTCGCATTATCGAGGTGACCCGCACTATTGGATTTGACTCCAATCCGGAGGATTTACGTCATCCTATCTCTAGGAGTGCGTTCAACTCCTTCCTTCCTTGAGTGATCTTTCATATTCACGAGCCTCTCGGCCACTCGAATATGAGATCGGAATCTACTACCGTATACTAGAAATACGGAGTCGATACGATAAAAATCAAGGAAGGATCAAAAATAGAATACTACAAAGGAAAACATAAAAATAAAGATACGTTATTTCATCGCAAAGCTTATCGCGATCGGGCACAAAAATTCTTTAGCTACGCATGATAAGAAAGAAAACAAAAATAAAAGAAGAAGAAAGTGTTTTCATTGCATAAAAAGAGAGAGAATACAAAATAAAGACAAGATAATATTGCACTTAGTAAGAGAACTATTACAACAATGAAGAAAGAAATCTACTTAGCAACAAGGAAAGAAGAGAAGAAAACTACTAACACTCTCTACCATAAAGTACTTAACATAAACATGAGGGGGAGGGGTTCCTTTTATAGGAGAGGGAGAACATTCTAGATGGAGGGAAGACATAGGGGTGGCCGGCCATTTAGATGTGGTGGATGTTCATGCATTTCATTAAATGAGGGGAGAGAGGAGGGTACATGCAATGTATTATATTTATGGAAGTGAAATGGAAAATATAAAATAAAATAGAGGGGGGATGAATGGAATAAATGAGCATGAGAGAGAGGGAAAGAAGGGGTGAATGTAGAATAAAAGAAATAAAATAAAAGGGGAAAGATAGTGGCCGGCCATGCATATTGGAGAGGTGCATGCATGGGGAAATTAATGTGGAGGGAGAGAGATGTGAGTGGCCGGCCACATGCATGAAGAAAATGCATGAATACAATATATTAAATGATGAAGAAATTAATGAGGAGGGAGTATGTGGTCGGGTGAGGTGTTTGGGGGCTGCATGGGCTGCTCCAAATGTGTTGTGGGCTGCTTGTAGAAGGTCGGGCTGCACTTGGTCTTGTGATGGTGTGCTCGGGTAGGCTGCATGGGCTGCTCCAAATGTGTTACATCATGTAGTGGGCTGCTCCATAGGCTTGTAGAGGGCTCGGGTAGCATGTTTGATAGGACAAGGGCTGCTCCAAGTTGTTGATTGGCTTGCATGTGTGTTGGAGAGCTTGAACCTACAAGTAACAAGACAAAACAAATCATTAATTCTATTGTTAAATATATAACATATTATAACATATGATATTATACTAAATAACATATTATAATTATAACAAAACATATTATAAATAACATAAATAACATATTATAACAAAACATAAATAAGAAATATTATAAAATAACATAAAACTAAATAACATAACATACAAACATGAACATAACATAAAATAGTTATTAAAACATAAATAACGTGTTATAAAACATAAAATATAAACCATAAAACTAAACATAAATAACATAACAAATTATAACAAAACACGAACCATAAAACTAACATACAAACATGACATAACATATAAAACATAAAATAGAAATAGAAAAGACATTAAATAAGAAATAAAACAAAATAAGCATAAATATACTAAAAACATATAATTAAACAAGAAATTTTGCATATTAAACTATACCAAAAACGATGACTAAAACTAGTCATCAAACTCCCCCATGCTTAGGCTTTTGCTATTCCAGAGCAAAAGTAAGAGAAATATTTATAAGGCATTATGAAATTTTTCAATCAAACTAAAAATTTATTAACATCAAAATCTAGCCAAAAATAAAATTTAGGGATTTATGAATTAAGTCCTAAATTATGAAATTAAAGTAAAAAGAGAGAAGAATTTAGCCAAAAATTCTCTAATAAATTAACTAGCATTCAAAATGGAGTAAAGTTCAAACAAGGTTAGATTGGGATTATAAAAACCATGACTTAAAAGAAACTTAAGGAAGAAGACAACCTACTACTTATGCTCTCCACATATTTTAATTTAAAAACTAAGGCAATGATATTGGCTAAGGGGTTTAGGGAGGAAATTAACATGAAGAGGTCTTTGATTGGAGGTGATCATCATAATTTTTTTCACACCCCACACAATTTTGTTTTTTTGAATAATATATATGTAATACCAGAAAATGATAGACTAACATCCTATCACTTCCCACGACATATATGAACTTTAAAATCCTCTCTTCATTAGGGTTGCATATGTGTACCAGAGAATAAGGAACTAACATCTCCTTATTCCCATGACATATGATCTAACAAAAAAAAAGAAAAAAGAGGAGAATTGGGTAGGGGGTAAGGAGTTAAACAAGTTTTTTTAGAAAATAAACTAAAATACTAGAGAGCAACTACTAGTAGATTGAGATTTCCTAAGAATCTAAAAGCATGAGGTAATAATCATTGGAATCCAACATTGTTTAGCCAAATTACTACAAAATTGAAACTATTTAAAATAAAAAAGAAAAAGTGCTAAATAAATTACTCTAATGAAATTAAAACCATAAGATTATTCTCAAAACTAAATCACTAAAAGTTAAATTTAACTAAATATGATGAAATAAAGATTAGCAAATAAAAATGCTTATAAACTAACTCAAACTAAAGTTCTAAACATAACAAAAAGCTAAGCATGAGATTTATTATTTTTGATTTTTTGACATTTTTTTTCATTTTTTTGGGTTTTGAGATATTATCTTTTTTTGGATTTTTTGATTTTTCTAATTTTTTTGGATTTTTGATAAGGCTAAATAAAAGTAATACTAAAGAAAGTTAATAAAAAAAAAACTTAATAAAACTATACTAATTTTTTTGAAATTTAAAATAAATTTTTTTTTTGAAAAGAAAAAGAAATAAAATAACTAAACCCTCCCCCATGCTTAAACCTTTCATTGCCCTCAATGAAAAATAAAAATAAGAAAGAAAAATGAAGAAGAAAGGGGAGGGGGAATACAATAAAGTAAAGAAAAAAAGAAAACGACTTCCCCGGAGTCGTAAGGCCGATTGCAGATGTCGCTCCCCCATGCTTGAGCTGGACACCGGCTCGGGCCTAAGGAAGAGATGAATTGATGGAGCCAAACGAACCGCCGGGGGTTTTATTCCTGCAAAACAAAATAAAACAAAAAGAAAAAAACAAAAAGGATAAGCAAGGGGTGCCTCCCAAGAGCGCTCTCTGTTTAACGTCGGCTGAGCCCGATGTTATTCGTTAGCTAAATGGATAATAAAAATTAAGATGAAGAGGTAACTCCCTAAGTATGCGCTTAGGGGAGTAAATTAAAAAAAAAAGAAAAATTGAAGAATCGCACCGCCATGCGGTGGAAACTTCAAGAGAATGACGCCCAAAAATGAACGAACGGAGTTATAGAAGAACCCCGCCGTATGTAAGAGGGGGAAGAATGGGTCGTCAAAAGAGGAAGAATAAAAAGAAGAAGAAATAGAAAGAGGAATAAAAAAAAATAGAAGAAGAAATTTCATCATCGGAAATTTCACAAGAAGAAGAAGAGTCTTGTGAAATTTCGGGAGAGGAAGGGGAAGAAAGAACTAAAGAAGAGTTATCTAAAATAAAAGAAGAAGAAAAAGAAGATTCGCTAAAAAGAGAAAAATTAGGAACAGTTGAATTTGAAAGCATAATGGAATCACCAACGTCTACAGATGGAGAAATAAAAGACGTCTCGTCATCCTCAACGGTTAAGAAGCACACCGGAATATCCATAGAGGCATCTTCCAAAGGAGGAAGGAAACAATCCGGGATATCCGAATAGTTATCCTCCTCGAGAGGAAATAGAGCCCCAGTATTCCTTACGTATAGGAAATGCGATCGAAGCAGAACTCCATGCGGTCTATGAAAATGGTTTCCACACGTATTGATGCAGCGGTTGCATTACACTCCACCGACCACAAGAAAGGCAAACTGACCAAGGCCGACCGGGATGCCTTCATCGAGAAGCATATGGCAGACTCGCCAGTGCTCGCCCTCCTGCCCGAAGATCAAGAGAGAATAAATTTCTCTACCGCAACACAGATCGCCGTGCCTATCGACCACTTTGACTGCGGATTCAAGTTCCCGTTGTTCTGGGAGATCGCCAAAATCTTCGAACACTACGACATTGTCCCAGGGCATCTCGTGCCAAACACTTTGGCTGCCATCTACATCTACCTATCTTATTTGCGATCTGAAAGGATTGCATTTTCTTTAAACATATTTAGAAAGATTTTATTTTGTCCGCTCAATTACTCCCTCCGGAGGCCGCTAATATAAAGGCATTATATACTTCTATTTCCGAGGAATGAAGTTATGGGCTTACCGAATAAGATCCATAACTAGACCTCGAGGTACCTCAACTTTGAGGGTGACCTGGGGTTTGCTCATACCTATCCGCAGGTACGGGCTGACTTCGTTTTCAAAAGCGTGAAGCTTGATGCGGTGGAGGACGCCATCGTCGAGTTCTTGGTAGGGGAGAGACTCGACATTGACCACTACATTCCGCTCCTGCCTAGCTTGGATAACAAAGCCCACCAAGAAAGTAAGTACTGCGACCTATCCTTGTGTCCACCGCGATCTGGAGCGTATCGCCGTGACCTGCAGTGTACTGATTTAGTTTCTTTTCATGCAGCGACCTTGGCGGTGCCAACGAATCTGCCACAGACACCGGGTGGGCTGACTCCTACCCAAGGAGAAAGAAAGAAGGAAATAACAAAGAGGAGGAAGGAGGAAGGGGATACCGCTACTGACTACTCTTTCTACGGAAGCTTCTACATGCAGAGCTTCGAAAAGAACCAAAAGGATCTGAGGGGAAACCCGATGATCCACTGGCATGGAAAGAATAAGCAGGTCCTCCTATCCACCGCTCTTCCCTCCTAGAAGAGTCCGCGGATCTCGCGCCATGCCCACATGGCGATCTCCGCGCTATATGGGAAGCGCAATCTGCACGATCTGAAGAGAACGCCACCTGCGGATATCCCCTTGCTCGCCGCTCAAGCTAGCACATACAGCGCTGTGGCCAACCATATCATGGGTCACTTGACGTGCGAGCTGCTTAAAGAGAATGAGCAACTCCTGCGAGAAAAGAAGTCGCTGAAGGACAGGAATAAGCGGCTAGGAAAAAAGATTAATCTGTATAAAGAGAATGATGCGGTTAGTTTCGGTGCTCGCTGTGATTTCTGTTGCCTATCCGCGGCGGACTGACACATTTTCCTTTTACAGACTGCGTATGATGTTACCAACCGCAGCTTCTAGGACGCTATGTTTCCTTTTGTAAAGGAAAGTGTCGAGGTCGCACTCGAGCGCTTTATCGACGATGGCCTCGCACCAGAAGGGGTTAAAGAGGTCCCTTTCCTGCAGCTATTCCCCGAGATAAAGGAGAGGGCCGCTGATTGGGAGCGGGCTGTGAAAGGAAAAGGAGTTGATGATGAAGAAGGTGAGGAAGATGAGGGACTAGCTGAATATGTTCCTGACGACGCTGCTTTATGCCAGCTGTAGGGGAGCTAGTCTAGGCAGTCCGTATCATCTTCAAGTTTCGACGAGGGCAGTCCGCAGACAGAGTCCACGGATAGAAAAGGTTCAGAGAGCAGCAACGACTCAGGAGGCTAGTCTCCTGAGGTTGATGTTGACGGATCTTCTAGCCAGGACGAGCCTGCGGAAAATAGAGAAAAGACAACCACAGAATAAAAAATGTTGTATTTGTTTTTTTGTAAAGGGGCGGACTCTGTTTGAGGTCGCCAAAGATACAAAAGATGTAAATTTTTTTTGAATGAATGAATATAAAGGATATTTTGCTCAGTCCGCGTATTCCACTATTTTTATTATTCACTTTTTGCTTCTTCAATGCTGTAATGAAATTTTCTGTGTTTGACTAATAATAGCCATCATTGATTAATAAAAACCAGTCCGCGTTATGTAGACTTTAGGTCGCACACTGAGGATAATTAAGGCTTGGAGATAACCGAGGTCGATTATATTCCAGGACGCGGAACTTGATTTGCAGCTCGCCAGGTTCATATAACATGTTTTAAAAAAGAATTGGATAATCAGCGAACTCTAGCGGATACCAATTCCAGTCTGTATATAAATTAACCAACAATAAATTCTTGCGAGCTAAGAAAGATCAATGATCGTTGTTGCGAACTGAGGATTATAAATAAACTGAATTATAACTCGGTGGCCTGAAAGATCGAGCCTTGCAGACTACTGTGAATACCAGTATTGAGTCCAACTGAATAGAAATGATCCACAGCTTAGGTGACCAAGCGGGCAGGTGCATATAACATTGCTTTCCTCACATGGTCACAAAAGCTATAGGAACTCTGCAAAAAATGGCGGACTGAGAGGATACCAAAATACAGTCGGCAAAGAGAAATAATTCATAACTTAACCGTACGGGCAGGTGCATATAGCATTGCTTTCCTCGCAAGGTCATAGTTGTAAAATCAACCCCTGATAGAGAATGACGAACTGTGCGGATACCAAAATACAATCCACGAAGAGAAATGATTCCCAACTTAACCGTGCGGGAAGGTGCATATAGCATTGCTTTCCTCGCAAGGTCACAGTTGCAAAATCAACCCAGCTGACGGATTGTGCAGACTCATAAGATGCATTCCATGCCCTAACAGAATCACCTACAAGATGAGAATGAGCTGCCAACCTAAGTGGCCAAGTGGGCAAATGCATGTAGAATTGCTTTCCACATAAGGTCACAAAAGCTAAGCACTCAATCCTCAACAAAAAAGAGAGGAGAAAGGTCTACTGCCCACATTGCCTGGAGTACAGTCCAGGTTGATCTTTCAGGCAGGTGTATATAGCATTACTTTCCTCTGAAATCAACGTGGCTGTGTGTCTCTTGCAGGCACTGCTTGGGGGTTCCAAGGAGTATTTGAGGGTCACAAGCTAGGATGATCTGCTGGCAAGTGCATATATCATTGCTTTCCTCACGTGATCATCAAAGTTGTAACGATATCCCTTACAAGGCAAGGTAGAGCTAGCACTCACCCTGTGCCTCCAAAATGTAGAGATGAGGTTAGATACTAGCCAGGATCCGAGATTTAGTGGTCCACTGCGCTAGAATCTGCAAGCTACCACTACACGGTGCGAAATCTCCCTGCAACACGTGATCTTGGTGGTGTTACACTAATGACAATGATTCTAGGGGGGATCCAAGCTGATCACGGCGATGTCTCCTAGATTCAGTTATCCTTTCTTGCGAATTGTACATGAGACAGAAAAAACGCTCCAAAAAGTGTCAGTAAGGGGCCTTTCATTAATGATAAATTTTGAAAAATTACAAAGGAAGAGAGTAAGAGGGGGGGGGGGGGGGGGGGGGTTAGTTCAGGAATTGAACCGTTTAAGATCATCCCCACTCCATGCATGTGGTACATCATTTCCTTCGTAGGTTTGTAAATGATAAGCCACGCTCTTTAATACTTCTTTGACGATGAATGGTCCAACCTAAGTTGGATTCAGCTTTGCTACTGAGTCGGTCCTTGCAGCAGCATCAACTTTTTTAGAACAAGGTCTCCCACTTGAAAGTGTTTGATCCTTACGTTCTTATCAAAGTATCTGTCCATCCTTCTTTTTACTTCTTCTTGACTGATCGCTGCTTCATCTCTGATCTCTTCAATACAATCTAAACTGAATTTCATTTCTTCATTATTCAGCTCAAGCCAGTCTTCCATGCCTTGTCTTGCAAGTAGAACTCTAGGTGATCGAACTTCAAACTCCACTGGATTGAGGGCCTCTGAACCATGAGAGAGCATGAAAGGAGTCTCCCCAGTAGCTGTGAAGGTGTTGTCCTCAAGGTCCAGAGAACTGATGGAAGTTGATCAACCCAACTACCTTTGAGATTCTGTACCTTCTTCTCTAGCAAGTTAAGAATCTGCTTGTTTGCTGCTTCAACCTGGCCATTACTTCTGGGATGATGGAATGATGTAAAACGCAGCTCTGTTCCAATCTGGTTTCAAAAATCAATCATCTCGCTGTTGTTGAACTGTGGCATGTTGTTAGTGATAATTTCCATAGGAATCCCGTGTCGGCATACTATCTCTCCCCAAACGAAGTTCTTCACTACTTGATTTGTTGTTTTGGGTAATGATTTGGCCTAAATACACTTATTGAATTTGTCAACCATCTCTATAATGAATCGTCGTTGTCCACTTTCCATGGGAAACAGACCAAGGAGATCCATTCCCCAAACTACAAAAGGCCATGGAGTTACAATTGATCTGAGCCACTGAGCTGACTGATGCTTTAGCAGAGCGAACTTCTGGCATTGAGCACATTTTCTTACATAAGCCTCTGAGTCTTTCATCATAGTGGGCCAGAAATAACCCTGCCGGAGGATTCTTTTCTCTAAAGTCCTTGCTCATGAGTGACTTCCGCACTCACCAGAATGAACTTCTTGAAGCACAACAGGAGCTTCTTCTTCTGAAACAAACCTTACCATAGCAGACAAAAAAGTCTTTCTGTATAAGATGTCTGATACCAAATAATAATGTGCTGTCTTGATTTTGAACTTCTTCTGATCTTTGATTGAAGGATGGAAGTTGCCTGTGGACAGATAAAGGATAAATGGATCCATCCAGGAGGAATGCTGATCAATCTGCATCATCTCTTCTTCATCCACAGTCGGGTGGAAGAGTTCTGAAGTTGTTCCTCCTGAAGGAAGGCCATGCTTGGCTAGAACATCTATCTCTTCATTTTCGGTCCTCCTGATATGCTCAATCGTAAAACTTTTGAATTTGCCTGAGGCTCAAGAGGAATTTCTGCCTGAGGCTCCATCAAGATAGATGGTCCAAGCTAAAGGAGATCTTTCTACTTGACAAGAGGTGGACTCTACTATATCAACCAAAAAGTCTGCTAACACCTGAGCTTTGATCGCTGTTCTGGAAGAAATTTCAAATTTGCTCAACTCTATTGCCCACTTAGCCAATCTTCCTGAGTGTTCTGG
Source organism: Platanthera zijinensis (assembly GCA_039513925.1). Classification (NCBI taxonomy): domain Eukaryota; kingdom Viridiplantae; phylum Streptophyta; class Magnoliopsida; order Asparagales; family Orchidaceae; genus Platanthera; species Platanthera zijinensis. Next base: position 179,572,537 of record CM077087.1, read on the forward strand.
TTTTTCAAGGATACTCCTCAAAGGTTGATCTGTTACCACCTGAACTGCATAAGCTTGGAAATATGGGCGAAGTCTCCGAGCTGACATTACCAATGCTAGAGCCAACCTCTCCAAAATTGGGTATCTCGTTTCTGCGCTCTTGAGGATATGGCTAACATAGTAAACCGAAAACTGCCTCCTATTCTCCTCGCGAACAAGAACTGAGCTGACCGCTTCCGGGCCAACTCCTAAATAACAAAACAACATTTCCACTGATCGGGGGCTCTGTAACAAGGGGGTTGAAGTTAACTGCCTTTTCAACTGCTCAAAGGCTTTGGAACACTCTTCAGTCAACTCAAACTTGGATGCTCCTCGAAGAGTTCTGAAGAATGATGCACTCTTATCTCCAACTCGAGAGATGAATCTCCCGAGACCTGCTAACCTCCCTCCTAACTGCTGAACTTCCTTAGGCGATTTGGGAGGTGCCATATCAAGAATGTCTCTGACTTTGTCAGGATTAGGGGCAAGGCCTTCCGGAGTAAGGAGATGATCGAGGAATGTTCCCTTACTCGCTCCAAAGGTACACTTGAGTGGATTAAGCTTCATGTTATAATTTCGCAGAGTAGCGAACGTCTCTGCAAAGTCATGCAAGTGTAAAGAGAAGATTTTAATTTTGATTAAGAGATCATCAACATAAACTTCAAGATTTCTTCCTTTTTCATCTCTACAACGCGATACATCATTCGCTGGTAAGTTGCATCAGCGTTCTTAAGCCCGAAAGATATTACCAAATAACAATAGCAGCCGTCATTGGTAATGAAAGAGGTATGAGGGATATCGGGCTTATGCATTCTAATTTGATGATAACCAGAGAATGCATCTAGAAAACTCATAAAAGAATATCCTATCGCAGAATCAACTAATGAATCTATCCGAGGCAGGGGGTTGCAATCTTTAGAGCATGCTTTATTTAAACAAGTGAAGTCTACACACATTCTTCACTTCCCTCCAGGCTTCTTATACATTGCAATATTTGAAACCCAAGCAGGGTATTTATAATACCCCTATCCGCCACATAACATATAACAGTAGATCCGACCGGGGCCCGACGCCATATACCACGGACAGACCGGTGGGTTACTAGATGAAACCATTCAACCAATACACACGTCCTACACAGAACATCTAGCGGAATAAATTTATTAAGTTGCAACAATAAGAACCCTGCCAACAAGCATGAATGTCCACTAATAGAAAAACCGAGTAGGAATGAACTACAAAATACACAAAAGTACTGGCCTTATGGCCTTACAATAGTTTTCTCAAATATAAGTGTCTTCCAAACCTTGGCACGTAGGCCGGTCACACACAAGAATACAAGAAAACACTCAAAATTAGGCCTTCGAGGGCCGGCTCGGCAACCTGGGCATTAGCCCGCTATTTACCGCTCGGCTCTGCAGCACCTGCAAGCACAATTCACCACAACGGTGGAAAATAAGAATAACAGTCAGCTAAAGCTGACCAAATTATAACGATTCCGCCCCCAAACCAGGGCGGCAAATCTTCTTCTCTGCACTTGTTAGCAAAACAGCAACATAGTGAATAAACATCACATCATAGGTGCCCGCACACACGGCAGTACACCCCGTGCTCTCAGGGCACTTACTCAGCAAAGCCAGTCCAAACCCAGTCTGATTCTTGACTCCACCACCACCCCCAGGGCGGCAAACCTCATGAGCATTTAGTCTTTTCAGCCGTAGCCTAGAATCAATCTCCAAATCATCAGTAAGTCCCACGTTAACTTTAGGTCTCTTTAACTGAAACAGATGGAGCGGGTAGGGTTCAACCAACCCGTTGCTTACCCCGCCATATCCATTTGGCCTTTGATGCGGGCAAAGCTTACCCCAGTCCCAACTATAGATAAAAAACGGTACATATCCCCGCTATATGCCCAGCTGGCTTCCAGGCCACCAAAATGGCAGAAATGCATTTCCTCCTAGATTTCTGGGTGCACCTTGGGGTTAATCCCCAAGATTCCCTGATGCATTCTAACGCATAGCAACCCGAAAATAAACAAAACACACGGAGTCTTCTCCGACACAATATGCATAGCAAAACATCACCGATCTAGACCAACATGTCCGGGTAGGCTTCACACACCATGCCTATGTCCGTACTACAATTCCAGACTCTAATAAGGGGGACTTTACATATCTACCCCAAGGAATACTGCAAACTCACGACAAACTCACGGGAGCGGGTTTTCCCATGCAAAGGAAGAAGAGCTTCACATGCTCAAGATGAAAATTGTTACCCTAGCATTTTTCCTTGGCGCCATTGGAATCAACATGGATAAAAAGCACCGCAATCTCCTTGCCTCCGTAGATACGAAGTCAGCTCGCGATTTGGAGCTCTGAAACTCCGCCGGTGACCGAATCTAGCCCTACTTCTTCCTCCTTGCTCTCTCCTCTCTCTAGATCTTAGAAAGAGAGTAACCCAATAGAAATGGTGTTTTCTAAGCCCTAAACCCGGGTATATCCCTGGGGAAACAACCCCCAGCCGTCGGATCTCAAAATAAGGAAATGGACAGCTACGATCCGGACTTGAAATCCAAGATCTGGGCCGAAAACGGCTTGCGACACGCCCGTGTCCAAGGCCGTGTCACCCATTCGCCGACAAAACCGTCGCGTACCAAAAAGAATACGGGCACTCGACACGCCCATGTCAGGCTTGACACGCCCGTGTCATAGAGTACACGGCCATGTAACTGGGCGTGTTCCTCCATCGACACATGTCCAAAATGACTAGAGCACGACACGGCCATGTGATACGCCCGTGTCCCATGCTGTGTTCTAGACACGCCCTGGGACATGCCCGTGTCCCAGGACGTATTGTTGCCTTAGCACAACTCGCCAAACCACCCTAGTAGAACACGGGTATTCAACACACCCGTGTCGAATTCCATATGCCCGTGTCGGACCCGAACACGCCTGGGCTCAGGCCGTGTGCCCTCACTCAAAGATCGCTGAGTGAAAGGCTTTGAGTGCCTGACATGCCCTGGGACATGCCCGTGTCCCAGGCCGTGTTCACTGCCCCGATGATTGTTGACTATAATTTCACCGACCACGCAGCCAATGCCGAATCCGAGCATGACACGCACTGGGACACGCTCGTATCCTAGGCCATGTCACCTCTACCAAATCCCAGATTTGGCTCAAAACACCACCTGTCACTCTTTTGAGTTTCGGGGCATTACAGTAGTGAATTTCACGAACAAATTGTGCCTTGAGGAGTTTGGCAACCTCCTCTCTGATCGGTTCAGGAAGCTTTGTCTCCACATCTCTTTTCTTTTGCTGTACCAGCTTGACAGCTGGATCATTGTTGAGATAGTGGTAGGCAACATCAGGATCAACTCATGGCATGTCCTCCGCTGACCAAGCGAAGACATCCAGGTTCTTCAGCAGGCAAGAGATTAACTCGACCTTTTGATCTTTTGGCAACTCGGAGTTGATGGAAAGCATTCTCTCCTCCCCTTCAGCAATGGGGACTCCTTGAGTCACTTGGGCAGGTTCTAGGTGAGTTCATTCTCTATCAGCAATTGCTTTTGAATTGGAGGACTCTTCTGGATCTGCAGCTGAACAGGAGGGAGGATTGGTCTCAGTCATGTTAACTGTGCGGACGTAGCACTCCTAATCCTGCATAGATGACGATCAATGTCGAACTTGATCGCAAGGTGATAAGTTGAGATGATAGCTTGGTATCTATTGAGCAGCGGCCTCCCAAAGATAGCATGGTAGCTTCTTGGAGCATCCACTACCACGAACTGAATTTGCTTCGTCACCCATCCAAGCCCCACTAAAAGCATGATACATCACTCGACCTCCTTTCTCTCGCCATAAAAGCCATAGAGTGGCCCTTCGGTGGAAAGTAGAGGCTTTCCGGTCTTCACGGCCACAAAAGTTGGCATGAACATGAGGTTGAAGGAACTGCCAGTGTCGATTAAGATTCTGTCCACTGTGTACTCTTTAATGACGGCTCTGATCACGATGGCATCATCAAACGAATTTGCGGTCGGGGGAAGGTATCCTGGACCAAAAGTGACCACACCTGCTGATGGAGCTGAAGAAAAGGCAGAGGCAACCTCTGCTCGAGAGACCCTTGAAATGGAAGATTTCCGAGTAGACTCGGTCCCTACTCCACTGTGAATGCAGAAGAGCCGCCCCAAGGCTCCTTCATCATTAGCATCGAAGCATTCTCTTTCAATGTTGATTGGCCCGAGACGGCCAATGTCCTTTATCTCCTCGCACTCCCATCGAGCTTCGACTACCTCCTTACCCTTGGAGGTAGATGGATTTGAATAAACATCCTTCTTGCCCAAATCTTTCATCTTACCTTCAACAATCAACTTCTCCACCAGCTGACGCAGGGCTCAGTCAATTACCCCTTCTCCTTATGGAACTCGTAGAAAAGATCAGAGTTCCTTGACTTACATTCCCTTGGAGGGACTTGCTTCTTCTCATCAGATTTCCTCTGCAAAATATGCACGGCCTCATCAATATCAAGGCCCAGATCTGCAAACTCCTCCACAGAGTCACTGCTTGGCTGCTTTGGAGCAGGTGGAGCTTCTTGATGGACTGGAAAAACTTGAATTGGCGGAGCGAAAGAGGTGGCCAATGACAGTCTCTGATCATGAAACTATTGATGGCCAAGGAATAGTTTCTTATGACGGAACTTGCGGCCCCTCTGAGAAGGAGGCTGAAAATCAGGGCGAGGAGGCCTGGCGGAGCGATGATGGACTGAGGAGCTAGAACCATCCATTCCTTCCGCCTTAGCTATTAGGGATGAGATGTAAGATGGATTGGCGTTCTCTCCCTCGATAAAGCGATTGATGAGAGCAATAAGCTCTTGGTAGGTGGATGGCACCTTGGTCGTGGCTTTGAACTTTAAAGGACCCTCCTGGAGGACATGGACCAAAGCGATTTTATAATAATCAGGATGGACGTTCTGCACCCCCTGGATCTCTTGTTGAAAGCAATCAATGAATCAGGCAGCTGATTCATTATCCCTCTGCTTGATGTCGAAAAGCGCTGCAGGACCATCCTTCCTCTTCTTAGAGGTAGCAAACCTTAGCAGGAGTTCACTGTAGAACTAGACAAAAGAAGAGATTGAACATGCTGGCAGGTCATAGAACCACTCTCTCGCCCAACCATCGAGAGTAGTGACTATAATCTTGCATTTGATTGCATTTGAGGGGCATCTCAAAGCCACCACCCCCTCAATGGCCTACAGATGGGCCACTGGATCAGTCTCCCCTGAATATAGAGGCAGACGAGGCACCCTGAAACTACTTGGAGCTGCCTCCCATCAGATTCTATCCATGAAGGGAGAGGGGGTTTCTGTTGGAGTTACCATGGTGATCTAGAAGTGGTCAAACATGTAATCTCACTGCCAACGCGATATGAGCCTGCAGGGTTGCACATAAGAGCATGTGAAGAAATTGGAATATTGATTGTGTTGGTAAAGGTTACCAATCACCATACAGAATGGGGTCAAACAAATGTTGCCAGAGAGATTCGTCGAGAATGGTTCGACGACAGTCGTCGAGTATGACTCGGCGACCAAGGCCAATTCGTCGAGAGTCGACGAGAGTCGTCGAGTATGACTCGGTGACTAAGGCAAAATCGTCGAGAGTCATCGAGTATGACTCGCCGACTAAGGCATAATCGTCGAGAATCGAAATGTTCGATTCTCGCCGATTCTGCGACTGATTCTCGCCGATTCTGCGATTGATTCTCGCCGATTCTGCGATTGATTCTCGCCGATTCTGCTACTGATTCTCGCCGATTCTGCGACTGATTCTCGCCGAACCTGGAGGTGATTCTCGCCAAACGGTCCAGAAGCCCTATCCTGTGTGGTCTGCGGATAGCGATACCTTTGGACTGTTTATGCCTTTGGTATAAATAGGGGACTTAGGGTTTTGGGAAAAATATATAGATCGGGATTTCTCCTGTAGCCGAATCGAATCCAACGGAAACGTTCTGCCGCTCGTTCGCTCCGCCGATTCCCGAACCCCGACGGACGGAAGTGTTCCGCCGCCTCTTCGCTCCGCCGACCTCTTCCTCTCCGGCGACTGTCACCGGTGTTGCTCCTCCTGGAACGGACCTAGCAGTCCGTGGAAGTGCAAGGTGCAGTTGATATCCTTCCCGACCCTTCGTGCGACGAAGCTCGGTGTTCTCCCGCTCGTGTGGATTTCTGCAGAGATGTGGAAATTATTCCACGTAGAACTCTCCACTGACAAGGACTCAAAGCTTGGAGCATCTCCGTTGAGTTGTGACTCAACGCCGCTAAGGTAATTTTTGCCTAGTTGTTTGTTAACTTCTTGATTCAACTTTCATGGCCCGATCCCATCTCTTTTGGGTTGTTCTTGATATTTTATTCCTTCCGCTGCGTGCACAAGCGTTGTGCCATCCTCATAGAGAAACCCAATAGTGGTATTAGAGGGAGGTTTCAGCCATGATTGTTGTATTGGAAGTTAGGTTATTCCAGTACGTGTAAACCTAGGGATTTAGAAGTGTTCTAAATGTCTAGATTTATTCCTGGAACATCAATTGTTGATGGTTTTTCCAAGGGAAATCGGTATGCCCATAACCCACAGGTTAGGGGCTCTGCCCTTTGAACCCCGCCAGGAACGTCTGGGATTTCATGGTAATTTCTAATTGTTAGAAATTGTTGTCTCCTTAGCAGTAACCGTCCCTCGAGTAGTTTATGAACCCGTGTATTGTTTTGGATTTTGAATCCAACAATGAGAGACGAGCTTGTCTACTGCTTTAAGTCGAGTGGCCTTTGCCCTTGTCCAATGCATGTAAATCTGAAGATTTGGAAGACTCAGGATGTTCAGATTTAGCCCTTCCTTCTATCAAGTGTTGATAGTGCCAGGTTGTGCACATAAGGGATGCATGTGGCTTTTAGAAATTGTTTTTCTGTGGATGTGCACAATGATCAAATGTTGATCATGGTTAATTGTTAACCTATAATTAAAAATACCTTAATCTAATATTAAGTGTTCGGATGCCTTCCGATGGATGACACTCTTCCTGCCTCAATCGATGAAGTGTGGGCTTGCCAAAGCAAGGTGCATTAATCTATCTTGGTAAGGGTGCGAGCGGATAATTGTGATATCCCACTGTCGACATTGGGTATAACTTAACTAGGTGACCTAAAAGGTTGAGTGCCTAGAGGCATAGGGTTGGCATGCACCATATGATGGATGCGAATAAGGAGTTATTCACCAACCATACAAGAATTGCATGAGGATACAATTAGCAAGCGTTGCCTACCTAAATAACCGCATCGTGAGAGAAAAGCCAAAGCTGACTCATTGTGTTGGTGAAATACGGATCTTGTCCACTAAGAGAGTAGCTCGCATGAACTCTCCGAATTGATAGTGAGGGCTATTATTTCGAATAAAATAGTGGGAGTTTTAATTGAAGTCCAAATTAAAAATAAATTGTATTTTGAAATTTTGGTACTGATATTATTCTGCATAAATTCTTGTAGAATTCCATGGCAAGTGGTTCACACTCCACTCTGTCTCTGAGAGCCATCCTTGAGAAGGATAAACTCAGTGGGACTAACAACATGGACTGGTATAGGAATCTGAGAATAGTTCTCAGGCAAGAGAGAAAGCTCTATGTCATGGAAGAAGAAGCCCCCGAGGTGCCGACAGGGAATTCTTCCCGTGCTGATAAAGATACTTATAAGAAGTACACTGATGACGCCTTAGACGTCGAATGCCTTATGCTTGCCACCATGAACTCTGAGCTTCAGAAGTAACATGAGAACATGGGGTGCAAGGAGATTGACGAGCATCTCAAGAAAATGTTTCAAGGGCAAGCTCGTCAAGAGAGGTTTGACGTCCTAAAAGCGTTGTTTCAGTGCAAGATGAGAGTTAAAGACTCAGTAGGGACTCACGTACTCAAGATGATTAGGTATATAGAGAACCTTGAAAGGCTGGGTTTTCCTCTAGGTCAAGAGTTGGCCACAAATCTTATCCTGCAATCGTTGCCGGACAGTTATGAGCAGTTTGTCTTTAACTACAACATGAATGAAATAGACAAGACACTGCCCGAGCTCCTAGGCATGTTGAGAACTGCCGAGATCAATATAAAGAAGGCCAAGCCTGCCAAACGTATTGATGGTGCATAAGGGCAAGGAAAAGGCCAAGGGATCTAAGAAGACGAAGGTGGGACCTAAGTCATATCTTGAGCCCAAGTCTTCTGCACTGAAGAAAAAGAAGAGCACGGTGAAGGAGGCGAAATGCCACCACTGTGGCAAAGCTGGTCATTGGAGGAGGAACTGTCCTTCTTACATTGAGGGTCTGTAGAAAATGAATGGAGGTATGACTTCCGCTTCAAATATTTACATTATAGAGATAAACATTTCTGCTCTTTCATCCTGAGTATTGGATACCGGATGTGGTTCTCACATTTGTACAAATGTGCAGGAACTGTAAAGGAGAAGATTGCTGAGTAAAGGGGAGGTGGACCTGCGCATCGGCAATGAAGCAAGAGTTGCTGCTGTAGCCATAGGGGTTTACCGTCTTTCTTTGACCAGTGGGCTTGTAATAGAACTAGATAACTGTTATTTCGTTTCGGCCATAACTAGAAACATTATATCCATTTCATGCTTGGACATGATTGGATTTTCTTTTATAATTAAGAACAACTGTTGTTTTATATTTAAGAATGATTTTTGTTATGCTGTAGCCCAATTGTTTAATGGTCTTTATGTTCTGAATTTGGACCATTTGATCAATAATGTAGAAAATAATAAAAGACTAAGAACAAATGACTCAAACCATACATATCTCTGACATTATCGTTTGGGCCATATAAACGAGAAGCGCATATCCAAGCTCCATAAAGATGGACTTTTGGACTCATTTGATTATGAATCATTTGAGCGATGCGAATCTTGTTTGTTAGGCAAGATGACTAAAACCCCTTTCACTGGTTATACTGAGAGGGCTGAAGATCTCTTGGGTGTTGTACATAGTGATGTATGCGGACCCATGAGCTCCATGGCTAGAGGTGGGTATTTCTACTTCGTTACATTTACTGATGATTTCAGTAGATACAGATATGTGTATCTTATGAAGTGAAAATTCGAGACCTTTGAAAAGTACAAAGAGTTCAAGAATAAAGCAGAAAACCAGTTGGGTAAAAGGGTTAAAGCACTCCGATCTGATCGAGGTGGCGAATACCTGAGTTATGAGTTCCATGATCATCTGAAAGAGTGTGGTATTGTATCACAGCTCACTCCACCTAGAACACCACAACATAATGGTGTGTCTGAGAGGAGAAATCATACTTTGTTAGACATGGTACGTTCGATGATGAGTCATGCAGACTTGCCTGTTTCCTTTTGGGGTTTTGCTTTAGAGACTGCTGCAATGACACTGAATCGCGCTCCAACGAAAACGGTTCTGAAGACACCATATGAGATATGGACTGGGAAACATCCTAGTATGTCATTCATTAAAATTTGGGGCTGTGAGGCATACGTGCGACGTCAAATGCCTGACAAGCTGGATTTCAAATCGGATAAATGTTATCTGGTGGGATATCCTAAGGAAACGAAAGGGTATTACTTTTACCTACCATCCGAGGGCAAAGTGTTTGTCGCAAGGACTGGCGTCTTCTTGGAGAAAGAGTTCTTATCAAGAAAGACTGAAAAGGTAGAACTTGAAGAAGTTCAAGAACCACAAGTAGTGAATGAACCGGAATTGTATTCTGAGACAGGACTACAAGATATTGTAGCTAGAGAACCTGCTCAAGAAACACAGGTCCTACGTAGATCTGGTAGACCAAGATTTGAGCCTGAGAGATATGGATTTCTCATGTCTCAAATAAGTATGTTGCTTATGGATCATGATGATGAACCAGCAACCTACCAAGAGGCTATGGATGGACCGGACTCCGACAAATGGTTTGAGTCTATGAAATCCGAAATGGACTCCATGTATACAAACCAAGTTTGGAACTTGGTGGAACCACCTGAAGGGGTACGACCCATAGGGTACAAGTGGGTCTTCAAGAAGAAGATCGACATGGATGGGAATGTACAGACATTCAAGGGGTGACTGGTGGCTAAGGGTTTTAAGCAAATTCATGGTATTGACTATGATGAGACCTTTTCCCTTGTTGCCATGGTAAAGTCCATAAGGATACTGCTTGCTATTTCTGCATATTATGACTACAAGATCTGGCAGATGAATGTCAAAACGTCTTTCCTTAATGGAAACCTCCTTGAGGAAGTGTACATGACACAACCCGAGGGTTTTGTATCCCCAAATGAAGCCACTAAAGTATGCAAGCTGAATAGGTCCATCTATGGACTGAAGCAGGCCTCTCAAAGTTGGAATCTTCGTTTTGATGAGAAAATCAAAGAGTTTGGTTTCATCAAGAATGAAGATGAGCCTTGTGTTTACAAGCGAATCAGTGGGAGCATTGTAGTCTTCCTAATATTGTATGTAGATGACATACTGTTGATTGGGAATGACATTCCTACCCTGAAAGTTGTTAAGAACAACCTAGGGAACTGCTTTTCTATGAAGGACTTGGGTGAAGCGACTTACATACTCGGTATTAAGATCTATAGAGATAGATCGAAGAAGTTGCTGGGTTTGACCCAGAGTACATACATCGAGAAGGTGTTGAAGCGGTTCAACATGCTTGAGTCCAAGAAAGGATTTTTACCCATGTATCATGGTGTGAATCTCTCTAAGGACCAGTGTCCAAAATCTTGTGAAGATAAGGACCGCATGAAGTTGATTCCATATGCTTCGGCAATTGGATCAATCATGTATGCAATGTTATGTACTTGACCCGATGTCTCCTTTGCTTTAAGCATGACTAGCAGGTATCAGTCAGACCCCGGTGAGTGTTACTGGATTGCAGTCAAGAATATCCTGAAGTACTTGAGAAGGACAAAGGATGTGTTCCTTGTGTATGGTGGAGAGGAAGAGCTCGTTGTAAATGGTTACACAGATGCTAGCTTGCAAACTGATAGGGACGACTCAAAGTCTCAGTCAGGTTTTGTGTTTTACCTTAATGGAGGAGCTGTGAGCTGGAAGAGTTTCAAGCAAGAGACAGTTGCTAATTCTATAACAGAGGCCGAGTATATCGCTGCAGCTAATGCAGCGAAGGAGGCTGTATGGATTAGGAAATTCATCGGCGAGCTAGATGTAGTTCCTAGCATTGTTGGTCCCGTAGTTCTCTACTGTGATAACAATGGTGCAATTGCACAATCTAAGGAACCTAGATCCCATCAGCGCTCCAATCACATACTTCGGCGGTTCCATCTTATTCGTGAGATTGTCGAACGAGGAGATGTGAACATTTGCAGAGTGCCGACTGAGGAGAATATTGCGGATCCACTGACAAAGCCTCTCGCGCAGAGAAAGCATGATGGTCATACTAGATCAATGGGTATACGATACCTAAATGATAACATCTAGTGAGAGCCTTATGGGTTGCATGTAAACATATATTCTATAACGACCCCATCCGTTACATGACGTATAGTAGAAGGTCCGGCCGGGGCCCCACACTATATTCCACAAACAGACGGTGAGGTCACAGGATAATACCAAACCAAACACGAATCCTAACTCAGAGCATTCTAGCGGAAGATTTACGTTGTAATTTGAACTCTAACCAGGAATGCCCAATATATAAACCACCTTTATATATATACGCCACGGAATGTACAACAAATAAATAGAGTTTGGCCTTAAGGCCTTACAGTTCCTCTTTCCACACCGTATGGTTTACAAACCTCGGCGCGCAGGCCGGCCATACATGAGTAAAAGAAAACAAGCAAAAACATTCGCTTAGCCTTCAAGGGCTAGCCGCAGCAGCAGCAACAACAGTAGTAGGGCTTCAGCCCTTCACTTACCACTTGGCTCTCCAGCACCTGCATAGGGACAATCCACCCAACCGGTGGCAAATAATGCAACGGTTAGCATTCAGCTGACCCAATTATAACAATCCTACCCCTTTCTCGGGGCATTAGCATTCTTTCCCTGCAAAGCATGGCATCATCATATAGCAACTATGTGCGCGCAGGCACATTCAAGCCATCACAACTATCGGCCACACGGCCCGACAGTCCGTGCACTCAGGGCACATTCTTGGTGTACCGGAATACCAGGGTCAACACCACCGTCTACACGGTATTTGAGCATTCTAGTCTTTCCGGCACGCGGGCCTAAGACTCTCATTAGGCGCTCCAACAAAACCTATAACCAGGCTTCCAAGTCGGACTAACCTAACGCAGGTACGGATCAGCCACCCCCCCATTGCTCAAGTCACCGTGCCACCTCGAATACGGAAGTATCCATGGCTATTTATAGGCGCGGGTCGGTTTCACCTTTCCTGTTCGACAATCTGCCTTTTCATCGAGTTGCAGCCCAACGGCTCAACTGCTCATAAAGTGGCAACGCACGGCCACAAGAGTTGCATCCAACCCTCTTTATTTCCTGGAAATCATCCAGTACTTCCTGCTGCACCAAGCAACAGGTAGGCACAAGGCAACACAAGCCATAATCACAGAGCCTTCTCCGATATGCAAACAAGCATCACCAATCCAGACCATGTCCAGATGGGCTTCACATAGCATGCCTAGAGCCGTACTCCAATTCCGGCCTCTAACAAGGGGGACTTCACATATCTCCCCCAAGGGACACCACAACCCACCGCACACTCGCGGGGAAGGGTTTTCCCTATGCAATGCAGAAAAGAAGGACTTCACATGTCCAAGAAGGGAAATCGTTACCCTTGTCGATCCCTTGGGAGCCATCGCAAACTAGCCGGTGAGAAAGAACCGCAGCAGCTTTGCCTTCACAACGCCGGCTTCGGATCACGAATCGGACCACGGGAACTCCGCCGGTGGCTTGATCTCCTCCTCCTTCTTCTTCCTCCTCTCTCTTTCTCTCTTCCTTAATCACATGAAGAATGAATTCTTCCTCAGCCTCTACTGATTAAATCCAGCCAGGAATCACCTGAGCCCTTGGATCCAAAGAGAGAAATCTGAACGGCCACGATTTGCCCAAAAACTCACTTTTTTGGCTGACACGGCCTGTGACACGCCCGTGTCACAGGCCGTGTACCCTTAAGCGGCACACGCGGTATTTGTACCGACTGAGATTTACCAGAACACGGGCATCGACACGCCCGTGTCGAACCTGACATGCCCGTGTCATTCCTGAGACACGCCCGTGTCACCCCTGCCTCATCGAGTTGCATGCAGTACACGGGTAGGCACACGGCATCGGACACGCCCGTGTCCAACCTGACACGCCCGTGTTCAAGGCTTGGTTCTAGGCCGTGTAACTTTCTGACTCATAACGCATTTTATTTGCGTGACACGCCCTGGGACACGCCCGTGTCCCAGGCCGTGTACCCCCGACACGCCCTGGGACACGCCCGTGTTCCAGGCCGTGTAAAATGACCTGCACCTCAAAACCATTTTTGAGTCTTTTTGGGGTGTTACATATTCTATTGGCTATTTATTGTTTATTCATATGATGAATTGTGTACCAATATTTTTCTTTTACAATTAATGGCAAGTTCTTTTATTATGGTTTCTCTATGCGATAGTTAAATGTTAACATAATAAATACCCATAGAATGTTTGCTTCCATAGGACATCAAGTACGAGACTTGAATGTGAGAGCCTATGATTTATTTGAAGCTTCATTCTTAAAAGGTCCCTGGTCGTTGTATCATCATAGAAACTAAGGGTGATGATGATACATTAAGACTAGAACGTGTGTTGACTGATGACCAGTTATCATAGTTCATGATATTGTGATATAAAGTCATCACGTGGGTACTTGTTAATGAACAAGTTGTACTGGACAGACCCAACCTGAGACTACTTTGTGGATTGTTATCTAATCGTGTCATGAGTAGGTCTCAATTGACAATGGTGTTGTGGTCCTTTGACCTGAAGTCACATCATTCATCAAGTGAGGAAGAGCGTTCTTTGATGTCATCTAAAGTCTTCCTTGAGAAAGGTTGATGATAAGGGTGGTTGTTGGGCATGTTACGAATCATTTGGGTGTTTGTATGTGAGCAGATATGGGATTTGTCCTCCTATATGACAGGAGTTGCATCCATGGGCCCCTTGATGGAACTGGACTGAGAAATGCATGGCCATGCTTGGTTGAGTCAATATGTGATATTGGACTCACCATTCTCTGGAAGTCTGTTCTAGGTCAAGAAACTTGGATTGAGCAATTATGAGGGTGACACGGTCCATGCCTCTAGTTCTTTCCGGATGTAAGGGACAAAGGGACAAAGACAACGCTGGGATATTGTTTATAAAGGCTTATGAGTTATGAACTCTTATTGCTTGGGGAGCAATGATGCATTGCTAGATGCCGCTCATTGTTTGTGAGGTTTTTGGTTTGATACTTTCAAGATCAAGTGGGAGACTGTTGGAGTTATCATGGTGATCTAGAAGTGGTCAAACATGTAATCTCACTGCCAACGCGATATGAGCCTGCAGGGTCGCACATAAGAGCATGTGGAGAAATTGGAATATTGATTGTGTTGGTAAAGGTTACCAATCACCATACAGAATGGGGTCAGGTAAATGTTGCCAGAGAGATTCGTCGAGAATGGTTCGACGATAGTCGTTGAGTATGACTCGGCGACCAAGGCCAATTCGTCGAGAGTCGACGAGAGTCGTCGAGTATGACTCGACGACTAAGGCCAAATCATCGAGATTCGTCGAGTATGACTCGCCGACTAAGGCATAATCATCGAGAATCGAACTGTTCTATTCTCGCCGATTCTGCGACTGATTATCGCCGATTCTGCGACTGATTCTCGCCGATTCTGCGATTGATTCTCGCCAATTCTGCGATTGATTCTCGCCGATTCTTCGACTGATTATCGCCGATTCTGCGATTTATTCTCGCCGAACCTGGAGGTGATTCTCGCCGAACGGTCCAGAAGCCCTATCCTGTGTGGTCTGCGGATAGCGATACCTTTGGACTGTTTATGCCTTTGGTATAAATAGGGGACTCAGGGTTTTGGGAAAAATATATAGATCGGGATTTCTCCTGTAGCCGAATCGAATCCGACGGAAACGTTACGCCGCTCGTTCGCTCCGCCGATTCTCGAACCCCGACGGACGGAAGTGTTCCGCCGCATCTTCGCTCCGCCGACCTCCTCCTCTCCGGCGAATGTCGCCGGTGTTGCTCCTCCTGGAACGGACCTAGCAGTCCGTGGAAGTGCAAGGTGCGGTTGATCTCCTTCCCGACCCTTCGTGCGACGAAGCTCGGTGTTCTCCCGCTCGTGTGGATTTCTGCAGAGACGTGGACATTTTCTTACGTAGAGCTCACCACCGACAAGGACTCAAAGCTTAGAGCATCTCCATTGAGTTGTGACTCAACGCCGCTAAGGTAATTTTTGCCTAGTTGTTTGCTAACTTCTTGATTCAACTTTCATGACCCGATCCCATCTCTTTTGGGTTGTTCTTGATGTTTTATTCCTTCCGCTGCGTGCACAAGCGTTGTGCCATCCTCATAGAGAAACCCAACATTTTCAACATCAGCTGGGTAGGTGAGGCGGACTGCAGCAGAAAGGTCCGCAGGCTGGGCGGACTGACGATCAGCAAAATCGAGCTGGCGGGCTGGACTGCCCCTGGTGGCCTCTCTGAAAAAATCCATAAAAGAAGCAAATTGGTCATCTTGAGGCTGCATAGGAGCTGCGGTTTGAGCTTGAGGGA
Organism: Platanthera zijinensis; assembly: GCA_039513925.1. Taxonomy (NCBI): domain Eukaryota; kingdom Viridiplantae; phylum Streptophyta; class Magnoliopsida; order Asparagales; family Orchidaceae; genus Platanthera; species Platanthera zijinensis. Next base: position 179,588,317 of record CM077087.1, read on the forward strand.
GAGCTAGAGGAGAAGGATCAGTTGATGGAGATTACTGAAGCGGAGTTCGACAGACTGGGGTCTGGCGGACTGGAGTGCCCGCGAGATTTTCTTCGGGCTGAGGAGCAAGCAGCTAAGTCAGCACGCTGAGCGCCTGACTGATCGTATCTAGACGGTGGTCAGTCTCTCTGTGAGATCTTTTAGCCTCCCAACGAGACTGCTCGATCGCATCCCAAAGTGAATCCTCTGACAAACTTGAGCAGTCTGATCGGCGAGCTCGGCGGTCTGACATTCTAGTTCACGGACTTCAAAAAACTTCTTATATTTGAAGGTCGCGTGTTAACTGTTGATGCGTGAAAATGGACACCACCAGTTAACGGCTCGAACACGGGGGAAAGGAAGGAGGAAAAGAAAAGACTGCAAGCAGTTATCTACTAGCGGTCTAGAGAAAGCAGAGCCATGAGCCACGACAACAATAGACTTTGCCCGTCGCGGACTGAATGCCTCTCTTGCGACAGGCTTTCCTTTGATTGCAGAAAACAGATTACAAGTAGAGGAAAGAAAACTGAACGGAGAGCAAGCTGCAGACCGCAAATCCCGAGATTTGAGTCCGCAGCCTTTAACAAGTAGGATCCTGGGCTTGAGTTAGCGTGCATTTGGTGCACCTCTTCCCCCTATTTATAGGTTCGGGGGCCTGCCCAAACAGGCAGTGCTAAAATAACCGGCTGCCTGAGGTACAGGAGAACCGGCCAGCGGTGACAGGAATCAAAAAAGAAAAGACCAGCAGTCCGGGCAAAAGGGGCGGACTGGGCTCGCGAGCTGGAGCTTCCATTTGGCTGCAAGGCGCAACCTTTGCTGAATGGCTGCGTCCTGTGTGGGCTGGCGCTTGAGTCTGCCTGAAGAGCTGGCGAACGATCTGGAAGCTGATCACTAGAGGCTGGGTGACCTGGGCGGACTGTATGATTGAGTCCGCCGCTGAATGAGGTTGGCGCTGGGGACCTGGCTAGGCAACCTGGGCGGACTGAGAACTGAAGTCCGCCACTGGGGGATCCTTGGATCAATGATCTTGATGACCTGAGCGGACTTTCAAAGCCGAGTCCGCCGAAGGTGGAGAAGGATCTGTCCTGCCAAACATGTTGCGGATTCTGGGGTTAATATAGTGGTTGTTTCAGACATATGACAAGAATAAGGAGCCATCTTAAGGATTGTACTCTAGTGAGGAATGGACCTAAAGTTATCTTTAGAGGTTCATGCAGGGGAGTTACCAAGGGCTATGGTATGATCACCAATAGCATAGTCTCCATTGCTATGCCATTATCTTCCACAAGGATGAGTGTCTGATCAAAAGGTCAAGTGACCAAGAGGTCATTTTGATAGGCACTAGGAGTGGAAATATTTATTATTTAAATTTCTTATGTTAAGTACAGACTCACCAATGTGTCTTGTTGCAAATGAGAATGTCTCTTATTGTGTGTAATGACACAAGATGCTTCCTCACTTGAATTATAAGGCAATCAACATGCTCTTCAATGAAGGGCTAGTCAGAAATGGACCTAATCTGAGATGCACCGAAGAGGGCATTTGCTCTGCATGCCAAAAGAGCAAACAGACAAAGGCCTCCTATAAGATCATTGAGGCCAAAGATTTTGAGAGGTGTTTATACCTCTTGCATATGGACTTGTCTGGTCCTTTGCCAGTTTATAGTCAAGGTACAAAAGTCTATATACTTATGATAGTGGATGACTATTCCAGATTTACTTTGATTTTCTTTCTTAAGAAAAGTCTGAAACCCTTGACATCTTTATAACCTATGTTAGGCAAGTTCAGAATGAAAAGGACAGCTCTGTGGTCAAAATCAGAAGTGACCATGGTACTAAATTTTAGTTTGAAGGCAGGAGAAAGTTCTATGGAGAGCAAGGTATTCTTCAGGAGTTTACTTCTCCAAGAATGCCCAAACAAAATTAGATTGCTGAGAGGAAGAACAAGACTATCATAGAGATTAGAAGGACATTACTCAGTGACACTTCTCTCCCAGAGTACTTATGGGATGAGGCAGTAAACACTGCCTGTCATGTCCTGAATAAAGCATCTATCAACAAGTATCATAAGAAGACTCCCTATTAGATTATGAAAGGTAGAAAACAAAATCATGCCTATCTAAGGATCTTTAGAAGCAAGTGCTTTGTGCTCAATAATGGGAAGTCTTACTTGACTAAGTTTGCTGCTAAATCCTATTAGGGAATTTTTGTTGGGTATAATAACCATAACAAAGCCAATAGAGTCTATAACTTGAAGAACCAAGTTGTAGAAGAGCCTGTCAATATAGTGTTTGATGAGCCTTCTATGATTAACAGTGAGCTGCCTAGCTCTTCTATATCTATAGGTGTAGAATTGAAGATGGACAAGTTGACCATCTTTGACACTCCCATCTCTACCCAAGAGGAAGATAATGGTGTGTTCATTCCAGAAGAAGGTCCAAATGCACAGGACAAAGATGAAGACCAGTAGGATCCGGTAATTGAAGTTCAAGTTGCTGAAGGCAGAATGCCAGCAGCTGTCAGGCACTTGAGAGATCATCCCAGAGATCAAATCATAGGAGATGAAAGCCAAGGTGTTACAATAAGGAGTAGAAACCTCAATATTGCTTTGTATTCAAGCTTTTTGTCTCAAGTTGAACCAAAGAAGTTTGAAGATGCCATCATAGATCCTTTTAGGATTATGGCTATACAAGAAGAACTAAACCAGTTCAAGAGATATAGGTTCTAAAAACTGGTTCCCAGACCACAAGGACATAACATTATTAGAATCAAGTTGATTTATAGGAATAAACTTGATGAGAATGGTGTTATCATCAAAATAAAGCTACACTGATTACCAAATGATACAGATAAGAGGAAGGTATTGAATTTGATCAAAACTTTACACCAGTTGCTAGACAGGAGGTAATAAGACTATTCCTTTCATATGCTGTACATATTGGATTTCAGGTCTACTAAATAGATGTTAAGTCAACATTCCTAAATGGTGACCTAAAAGAGGAGGTCTATGTTGAGCAACACTCAGGTTTTCTTAATTCTAACTTTCCTGATTATGTGTTTAAGGTAAGAAAAGCTTTGTATGAGTTTAAACAAGACCCTAGGGCATGGTGTGAAACCCTGTTTAGCTTTCTCATTGAGAACAAATTATCAAGGGGAAAGATAGATAAGACTTTATTCCTTAGGGAAGTCAAGGGTAAGATCATTCTAGTCCAAATTTATGTAGATGACATAATTTTTAGGTCTATTGATGATGACCACTGCAAGAAGTTTGCTAAACTTATGCAAGGGCAGTTTAACATGAGCAATATGAGTGAATTCAAGTACTTCTTGGGCCTCCAAGTTAGATAATCAGATGATGGTCTATTCATCTCTCAGTCTAATTTCACCAAGGATCTAATCAAGATGTTTGGAATGGATACCTCCTCCATAATGAAAAATCATATGGGGTCAAGTGTGTCAATAGACAAGGATGAGACAGGAAAACCTATTGATAAAACCTTGTATAGAGGCATAATTGGCTCTTTCCTCTACCAGACTGCTAGTAGACCAAACATTATGTATACTATATGTGTTTATGCGAGATACTAGGCTAGCCCTAAAGAGTCTCATTATTCTACTACAAAAAGAATTCTGAGATATCTCAAGGGCACACCTAATCTTGGTCTATGAAACCCTAGGAATAATGATTTTGAACTAATTGGGTATTTAAATGTAGAATTTGTAGGTTGTAGAGAAGATAGAAAAAGCACATCTGGTACCTGTCAATTTCTAGGGAGAAGACTGGTATCTTAGAGAAGTAAGAAGTATACCAGTGTTACCATATCCATTACAGAATCATAATATATTTCAGCTGGAAGCTGCTGTACACAGCTGCTATGGATTCAACATCAACTCCAATACTACAATATCCAGCTAAGTAAAACTTCCATGTTTTATGATTCTTCTAGTGCAATCTTGATTGCTAGGAATCCTATGTCTCATAGTAGGACTAAGCATATAGAGATTAGATATCATTTCATTAAAAAGCATGTGGAAAAGGAATACATCCGTGTTGAGTTTGTCCCCACAGACAAACAAGTGGCTGATATTTTCACTAAGGCACTAGATGAAGCCAAGTTCAACACCTTCAAATTTGAGTTAGGCATGTTGAACTTAGTGTAGCTTCATTGTCTTTTCATGCATGTGTGCTCTAGGCAAGATTGACCTTTACAGGTTATCAAGAAAGATATGGACTAACTGTCCAGGCATCTAGTGCACTGAGACAAAGTATCCAAGCACCGAGTGCACTGAGACAAATTCAGGCATCGAGTGCTCTGAGAAAAACTTTCCAGGCGTCGAGTGCATTAAGACAACTTCAGGCGTCGAGTGTGTCAAGTTCACTCAACAAATTTACTCAGACAGTTTTTATTATGGCTATCTTCTTAGATTAATCTCAGCTGTTGATCTACTCGTGTTAATCACGACAGGTATGCCCCTCTCCACATTCTAGAATATGGGTAACTATAAATCAAAGAGTGTGATTAAAATAAAACACATAAATCCTAGCCCTATTAGACTTTCAGCCTCCCTGCGAAGTTATCTCGAGCAAGTTCCTTATCACTACAGAAATTCAAAGTTTCAATAACGCTTAAAGGATTGGATTTCCTTTTTGAGGGTTCTGAACTTATTAAGAATAGGTTCAAGGATGCTCCAGAAGAAGTTCAGCTAGTTCTTCACTTACTGCAGGTCATCAACCAAGAGTTTATCCTGTCAGAGCTGAGTTCAATATGGAAATTAGAAGTACTGGAACTCTACTTGAATGCCAAAATTGACTCCTCTTCCAACAAAATCAAGACTTTTATCAGTGGACACAAGATTAAGATCACCCCAAGGAGGCTGAACAAAGCTCTAAATCATACAAAGCTCAGACCATCAGATGAACTATTTTAGGAAGATGTGAAATCCGCTCTCAAGTGTGTGGCCTTTCAAAGAACACTATTGGATCTATTCTGAGAAAGGAACTGAATCTAAAAGGAAAGTTCTAACTGATGTAATCGACAAGGCCTTGATCTGCAAAACAGGGTATCATGACAAAATCTCCAGAAAGATGTTTGAGATAATGATAAGGGTCATTCTATCCAAAATGACTGACTAGGGAAAAATTCTGTTTGAAAGAATTATGGAATGTCTTTTAGAGCCAAATCTAGGAAGAATTCTATCATTATTCTTACATGGTTCTATTCCAGGGATCCTTAATACGAGGCTATGAACAAAGATCCATCATATGAGGAAGATGGACTCCAAGAGGTTTTATAGATAGGACTGAGTATTGCTTCCATACCAATAGACAGCTGATAAGAAGGGAAATAAAGCAGTAATTATCACTGAAGAAAGTACTGGAAGCAGCTCTTCTAAGAGCAGAGGTGAAGAACCTCTTGACCCACAGCTGTCTGACTGTTCTGCAAACACTAGAAGAGATATGAGTGCTCAGGTTTTTATGTACTCAGAACCTGTAGAAAGGACTATACAAGGTAGTGGCTCTCAATCTAAAGATATTCCAGTAGATACAACTGAACAAGTGACATGAAATGTAGTGGACATGGTCTGTATAGAAATTAAGGGGGAGACTACCAAGTTGGATGCTCCTGCTGAGGGGTAGTAGGGTCAATCATTATAATACAAACTTGACTCCTTCATAGAAAATTTGCAGAGAAGGATATATCAGACTCCAGATGGTCATGAGTTGCTGCTCTTCTGCCTTCAAGCTGAGCGGGAGATAATTCTTGGTACAGTGAATGAAGGTGCTCCTTTCACAGTTGATACATACCAACAAGTCACAATGGAAAGTGCTGAGGTTGAGGGGGAGATTTACACTGAGTTCCCTGCTCAAGAGACAGTTTATACAATAGATATATCTGAATCTAATAAGCCAGCTACTGTTGCTAATGATCATTCTTCTGAATTCCTTAGGGCTGACTCAGAAATAAGGGAAGATACAAGGAAAGAGGATGAGGATGTCTGCTTCCAAGGGGCATCTCATCAACCTGATACTATATCCTCCACATTCTTAGCAAAACTGAAAGGACTTCTAGTTGAACAAAGAAGACAACTAGAGCATTATGTTGATGATTATATAAAAGGATTAAGACAAGATCTCTCTACTGAGATCAAGTCTATCATATTTGAAGTCAATTTGCTCAGGGCCAACACAGTTGCATTCTTCAAGAGAGCTTCTCCTACTATGACATATAATGAAGAATCAAAACATCACCTCTAATAATATGGAAATGGTGCATAATATGCAAAATAAACGGATGGAAACACACAAGATCACTATTGAGATAAGGATGGATTCTTGCATTCAGATTCTTGATGATCACATGCTGGAGGTTAAGAATCATGTTACCAATGGGGTAAATTTTCTGGATGAAAAGATAACCTAGCAAAGAACTCCCTCACTACAGCTATGTCTAAAGAAGTCATAAAGGGGGAGAAAGCAATGATCAAAGCAAACACTAACAATGCTGTTTGGGTCACCAATGTCATCAGGTGTTCATTGGGACTAATAATATACATATGATATTGTTTCTGTTCCTCCTCTAGAAGAACAAACTGATGGTGATTAGTGGGCTGAACTCTCTGCTGCTAATAATCCTACCTTCGGCTCCACTACTAAACAAATATCAAGGGCAAAAGGCAAGTCTACTACTGAAGAGGATGAAAAGATCAGACAAATCAAAAAGATATATAGAGAAGAGATGGAAACCAGGCCTAACTTTGAAAGATGGAGTCCTTAATAAAGGACTATCATTCAATTTACCTTGGATCAAATCAAAGAAAGCAAAACTGAAAGAGGAAGGCTATATAGCTCCCTAGAATAGCCAAGCTGGAAAGAAATGAAGAGGTAAGAAGAAAGTTCAGAAGGGACAAAAGGACAGGTGCAATGCCTTCAGATGCTCCAGAGCCAAACAAGTACTTTCCAAAGCCTTATAGCTACTTTGAAAGGCAAAGGTAGAAGCAGATTGAAGGTGATGAGATGGCTGCCAAGAAACCAAGCATGGGCATAGTCATTAAGGAACCAGAAACTTGAAATGTTTTATGTATTAGGTTCCTTAGGGCCCTATGGATATGAACTTTATTATGAGCACACACTCTGTTTATAATTATCAATCTTTGTGTTAATTATATTATGATTATGTGTTATTTATTGCTCTTGTTTGCTAAGATGTTTATCTATTTCACGTGGCAACATATATAATTGACTAGGGATCAGAATTCTTTAAATAGGGGGAGATTATTGGGTCCATTAATCACAATGTTCCAGATTTGAAGAAGGCCCACAGGTCAATGGTATATACATGATTGTATCTGATATAGATTCAAAGTTCATTATATATAGGTTGTCTACAGTTCATTGATTAGACATGTTATCAGAGTCACAATGTTAGTTGGATTCAAGACAAGATGCTGGAAAAGCATAAATCAGGCTAAGTCCAGAAGTGTTGAGTGAATACACTTCACTCAATGCTAAAGGTCTAACGACGTTGACATAAGTTCAAACAGTCAAAGGCTCAGTACTGCTGAGGTTAAATCTAGCTAAGTCCAGAAGCATTGAGTCAAGGCAGTTCACTCAACACCTACTCAAAAGGAAATCTGCCTAAGTACATAAGCATTGAGTGAAGAGGGTCACTCAACGTGTCATTAAGAATTCAGCAGAGTCAAGAAGCGTTGAGTAAAGAAGCTTCACTCAATGCCTCCAACAAAAAGAATTTTGTCAAGTACAAAAGCGTTGAGTGATGAAGGCTCACTCAATGCCTTATAAATTAAGTTGTCTAAGTCAGATGCATTGAGTGATGAAGGTTCGCTCAATGCCTCAGGGAGCAATTTTTTCTACCAAGTGTTTTTGCGCAGAGTCACTTGACTGTACTCAACGCTTGTGCAGATTGACTGAAAACTGCTAAGTCCACAAGCACTATGTCATGCTGACATCATCCATAATTCAAATATGGCGGGACTTGTATGCTAGAAGACAAATGGAGTCAAATGCCTTATGTACAAAAATTAACTCTAAAGTTACTTCATAGTTTCCCATTTCGGCTGGGCCATATAAACAAAAGAGCCATTGGTCGATAAGAGATAAACAGGACTTTTATCGAGAAATCAAAAGAGTTTTTTTCCACGATAGTCATCTTCTCCATCAAGTTAGTAAATCCATTATACTCGGATTTATAGAAGTATTCTGGAACTCAGAAAGAAGTTTGCTGATTGAAGAGATTAAGAATAGAAAAACATCTAGGTCTTCTACAACAAGAACACAAATTTTTTTTGTAAGAGGAGAAGAAGCAGAGCATTCAAAACATGTTGTTCATCTTCAAGGTCACTGCTTACAACCCTATTACATCAATAGATTGAAGATATAGAGTTCTGCATTAGTTCTTCTCAGCACAAGCCAAACTACTCTGAAGATCAAAAGTCTTGTTGTTGTGAAGAGTTTGGACTGGGTTTTCTAAGTTCAGAAAGGTGTCTCAGAGAACTATTTCTCTAGAGTCAATCATCTCCAAACCTTAACTCAATTTGTAAGATCATTTGTTTATCTGAGTTGTAATCTTGAGTTATAAGGGCTGAGTATAAGAGCTAAGTCTTTGCCCGAGGTTGGATATCTATATAGATCTGAGGTAGGAAATCTGATATCTCTATGTGTAGGGATGTCTATCTTGAGGTAGGAGTTGTTATACTCTGACACGTAGGAGTGAGTTTCACTCTGATGTGTAGGATCCTGTGATCTGAGGTGTAAGCTTAAGGAGCCGAGATAAAGGTGGAGTTAGCCAAATCTAGCTCATTGCTAGATAGGTGAATGGGGAAAGTGGATGTACCCTAGATAGGGGACCACTATAAGTTATGGTGTTTTGATGTGTCTCTTGAAAGCTAACAATAAAATCTAACACACAACTCAACCAAATTTAAAAGTTGTTCAAAAAGACTTGAAAACCCATTCACCCCCTCTAGGTGTGTAGCTAGTCTTGAACAAACACTTTCAAAAAGTTTAATATTCTAATATAAACATATATATTTGTGCGTTAAATAGTATATTTATATAATTATATCCTAATCATGCTTATTTTACTATTTTGTAGGTTCTTGGAGCATTTTGGTAAAAATCCTAAAGAACACATCCTCAATCAGGGCATGCCAACTTAAATATCAAGTTTAGTCATGCTACTGTATTGCTGAGACAAATTCATGAAAGAATTGAAGTCCAAGCCCCTCCAAGGTCAGCCCAAGCCCCTCCAAAGTCAGGCCCAAGACATTCAAGCAAGGCCCATGCCTCTCCCAAGTCAAAACAACCAATTTGCTAGAATTTCACTACCGCCCGGCTGTAGCTTGTCAATGCATCCGATAACCTTCACACCATTCTAGCTACTGCCCCGTGGTAACTCCCAGACCTATAAATAGAGCCATTTTCCTAATCTTTGACACACAATCCATCCTAGCTCATACTGTTGGGAGGTTATTTTAGAGTTCTTAGCTTAATGATTTTATTGTTTAAATGTTCTTGCAATTTCCTATTTAGTTCTTACACTTATTATTTTAGAATTTTGGTAATTTCTCTCTTAGGTTACTTATAATCGCCTTTAAAACTCTTTTTTTAATTTCTTTATGCACTTGTTGTTATTTCGTTTTAATAAGAAATAAAGTAGTATTTTTTCTTTATTCACTTCTCTCTCTTATTATGAATGCTCTTAATATGATTTTCATTTCCTCCATTATTACGAGTAACTAAACTTTGTTTAGTGCTGATCGAGATGATCCGAGGAATGAAATGATCTCCTTATCTTAATCTATATTTTCTCCTTCTATTTTAACGGATGTTTAGGATTTACCCTCGATTAATATTTAGAAAGGTCATATCAACGATATATGATTTTCTCATTTGTTTCCGTATTCTAGTAGCTAAAAGGATCATGCGTACAGATGAATCACTCACGAGTAAAGGGAGTTGAATGCAATCCTTGAAAGAGGACGACGTAAATTTCTCAGATTGGATTCAAATCCAATTGAGGGGTTCACAACTTAAAGTGAGTTTTAGGGGTTTTGATTATAGAATGTGTTGGGTCCATTGATCACAATATCCCAGTTTTGAAGAAGTCCCACAAGTCAATAATATACATATGTTTGTATTTAATATATGTTTTAGTTCAATATATACAAGTTGTCTACTGTTCATTGATTAGATAGGTTGATAGGGATAGAAGACCGGCTGGACTCAAGACAAGATATTATAGAGAGGCAGAAATTTGCCTAAGCCCAGAAGCATTGAGTGAGTACTCATCACTCAATACTAGAGGCCTATAAGTGTTTATAGAAGCTCAGTCATTCAAAGCCTCAACATAGCTGGATTCAAATCTTGCTTAGTCTAGAAGCGTTGAGTAAAAGCCATCCAGTCAATGCCTACTCAAAAAAATCTATCTAAGTATAGAAGCGTTGAGTGAAGAACGCTCACTTATGATGCAGACCCATGTTTTGACGGATTAAACTATGCGTTCTTAGGTTCGGTAATTAAAGTAAATATACAAACAGTTTATCTTATTAACACTATCGATTACTCAAGCAATTAATGGCATAATTTTCAACATTAAACAATGCAAAGGGACGCTACCCCTTTTATAGATTGAACAAGGGCTAAAGGCCAATGTTCGCTCAAGTGAATAGGACCTACCCGATCCGGACAATTAGTAATTCAAAATAAAATTATACACAAACATTCACAATTCCAATAAGAGAAGATCCGGACTAAAGTATTGATTTAAAATAAAGTCCAAACCAATCCCAAAAAATTAATTAATATGAGGGTATACCAAATCATTTGAACTCAAGGGGAAATCAAGGTAAAGAAAATGATTTCCTCTGGCATTCACGAGATCTACCCGAACCAAGTTCACAAAAATATTCGGAATAATAAACGCTTAAAAAATAAGATTTTAATTGAGCACTATTTCAATATAAATCAGGACAATTAACTAGCCTTATAATTCCACAAAAACCTCACAAATAATATTGAATAAATCATACAAAAGAGGTGTAGGAATCGTTATCCAATCCCAAGAAGTTCGTCCACAATATTTAGAGGAGGAAGCGCTCACGACGGTGGTAGATTTCTATTTTCCACGTAAACCACGGATCTGCACCAGATGATGAAGACGCGAGCTATTTCCTTTTCAATAACCCTAGGATATGGATATCCTTGAAAGCCAATATATATGGAAAGTGGAGAGAGGAAAGGTGGTGAGAATAATTTACTCAAGATGATGAGGATGGTCGGATTTTGTATGAAGGATGGTTGGTCGTGTTTTGGTGTTAAAGAGGGTGGCCAGATTTGTGGAGATTAAGGAGGTTGGTTTTTCCATTGAGATGGGGTGGCTCGGGTTGGAGGGAGGAGGCTGCTAGAGGGTGGTGGAAGGGTTGCCGAAAATGAAGAAGGGGAAAAGGAGGTTGGCGGATAGGAAGTTGGCCGACTAGAGGGAGGGGGAAGAGGAGTCAGCGGCTTTGGGGAGGAAGAGAGGATGGTGGCCGATACTAGCAAAGGAGGAAGAGGGAGCGGGGGTGGGGGGTGGAGGGGCGGGGGTACTAAAGGGAGGAGGGATAGGGTGGCTGACGACTAAGAGGGAGGAAGGAAGGAGTTGGCCGAATTTTTCCTAGGAGGGGAGGAAAATCTCAATAGATTTTACGGTTCAATTTCTTATTCTTCGTCTCTACATTACTCTTCATAATATGGCTATATATAGCCTACACCACTCAATCTCCACCCTTGAAAATAAAATAAACTTATGATGGTTATATGCACCCATCATTAGAGAACTAAAATAGCACTTGCATGAAATAAAATACTAGATGGTTATAATCACCCATCATACATGAATTAAACTACATTAATTAAATGCATGAAATAAAATTGCTTAAAATAAAAATTGATAAAATAATAATTGATAAAATATATAATTATAATTATTTAATTTATAATTATATATTTTATTTAATGGCGGCGGCGGACGTCAAGCAAAACATGTAGCGGCGGTGGTATTGGCAAAGAAACGTCATGGTAGAGTTTCATCTTCGAGCTTGCGGCATCGATCATCCCAATCCATGAACTCTTTATGACGGGGATCAATGGCTGCATCAGCATCGTCGCCATCAATCCTCCCCCACTCAAAATTACTCATCACCGATGAGTGGCCCTTGAGGGGAGAATAGTTAAAAGCAACAACAACATGGGGCAAATCTGGCCCTGCTATCCATGTCATAGTAGCATAAACATCCATCAACATTGAGAACCTGTCTAGCAAAGAAACAACAAGACTTCCGAGGAAACTCAAAAGGGTGTCAAGCAAAAGAAATAAAACTTGAATCTTACCATCCAGTTCAAGAACCAAGGAGTCCACGTGGAAATTAGATACGATAATACTAACACTCCCCAACCCAAGAGAACATTTAGTGGGAGGAAGAAACGATGGAGAAAGCCACCCAGGTGGAACAGAGACGTACAATAAAAAGTCTGGAAACTTGAAATAAAGTGAAACATCCTGTGCTATATGAAAATCTGAAATAAAAGCATGAAATCCGATGTTCTTCATAATCATGGATGGGTCGGCATTCCTACATATTAATTTATTAATAGAGCCATAAAACATCCGCTCGGGGACTGACCAAACTAAACCCAACTCACTAAATCTAGCGTCTGATGGTCTCGGAAAGGAGTTGAAGTGCTTGCAACATAACTTAAAATGAAACACTAACGTCATAGATACATGAGAAGAGAATCCATATACTACATGACTAGATCCAAACGCGGAGGATAAGGGGGTTAAGTCTGGTGGCACAGGAGCCTTATAATCTGAGATGATTTTAATGGGCTCCAAATTCACAGTTTTAATTTTATATTTTAAATACTCACGCTTGGCATGAAGATATGCCAAGGAGAACCGCTCATCTTGAAAAATAGAGTTGGATGCTCCCGGATGTGACAAAATGTGCGAGCGATACAACTCAAGTGGCCTTTCTATAGTTACTAACGTGTGGAAATGAGGGTCATCAAAAGGCAGGTGGTAAATGCATGCAACTGGGTGTGGTATATAAACATGTTTAAGTGACACCACATCAAGAGGCACAATGTCCAAAGACTCTGAACCGGTAGCAGTCGAGGAAAGAACCGTAGACGAACACACAGAAAAGTGAACATTCAAATATGACACATAATCAGATCTATGGGGTGCTGTGAATAGACCAAATACTAGCGCACTCAACTTACTAATATCTAAGCGCTGAGACAATGCCAATATATAAACTAATATAGTGGGCGTGTCACAAAAACTCAGACTAAGACTACTGATTCCACGTCCTAAATAGTCAACGAATGTGGGCAAATAATCAGAAGGAAGGGTCGGCAAAATAAAACTCGGGATAACATCCAAATCAGTATAAATTTCACACAACGATGATATCATCAAAGAACTCTCATCCGGGTATGCATCAAAATAATCGTCCAAAAGTACCCTTCCCTCAGATGGTAAATCATCCACAATAACACTTGGGACATCCTCAATCTCAGGCTCCTCAGATAACTCACATACAATCTCAGTGGGTGTGATCATAGACTCTATCACGATGGGGATTGTATCCTGGAGAGGGCACTCAATACTAGGGTGGTTAGATACAACACTAGCAGTACAAGTAATAGGTAATGGAATACTCTTACAAATCAGAATGTAATCATCCTATACATCATCTTCTAAATCACTAGGGATTCCCTCACTGTCAGAATCATCGGACTCATTGGGCACTATCATACGTTAAGGAATACTCTCACCTAGCTGGTCAACTTCCGAATCCAGAGATATTATATCCACATCAAAATCCTTAGAGGTATCAGTCACTATCTCAAGGGGCTTAGATGTCGAGGCTAAAGGAGACAAAGCTCTAGTAGTAACATCATTTGAGTCCAAGACATATGATCTATTAGGAATGGTTTCCCAAAAGGTGGGAGTAGGCACACTATGGGCAGGCCGACCTTTTGGGGGAACTAATCTAGCATTAGGTTTATAATCATTCCTATAGGTAAGTATGAAACTAGTTCCATAATGATACTTACTCACAGTCTTCATAGAAGTGCGGTGATAGGCAGGATGAAATTGATCCGAGAGTAGGTTACGCATTGCCCGCCAAGTATGTTTATAACTACCAACACTACGCTCTTCGTTTAACCAAAATACCCGGGATTAACCTATTAATCGCTCTCGGGCGATGTTAACCTTTTGGTGGTCGTCCCATTCATGATAATCAAAATAAAGTTCTACCCACTTAAGCCAGTCCTTACAATTTTGAGAATTCCCATAATCATCAAACGTGGGTATCTCACTCTTAGTGCGAGGAATAGTGTGGGGACGGTTGGAATTCCTATGGTATGAAGGAAAGGCCGAGGTGTGTTTAGCCATGGCTTTATCATACAAATAGTCTAAACAGGAAGCTTAAACATCATAGACCATATCAGTGAGAACCGGAGAGAAAACTCAACTGGATCTGGTGCACATGCAATGAATAAAAGGACTGACCCTATATAAATTGCAACAGATGGAATTGTTCTCGCTAATTACTTAAGGTAATAAATATATATATTTTTTTATTTTCTTGCTGGAAATAACATGAAGATTATTAAATGAAATATTTTTTATTTTTTTGCAGAAAATAAAAATATAGGCCGCTATTGGCAGACGAGGAAAATTATTTTTTGTAAAATTTTGACAAATAAACGTGGGAGACAAGTGCGTGTCGGCATACTGATAAAAGGGAGAGGGTGCCACATAGGAAATTGACGTGAACATCCCTCTGATACCAAATTGATATAGGCCCATGATTTCGACGGATTAAACTACGCATTCTTAGGTTCGGTATTTAAAATAAATATATATTGAACGGTTTCTATAATTAACACTATCCATTACTCAAGCAATTAATCGCACAATTTTCAACATTAAACAATGTAAAGGGATGCTAGCCCTTTTATAGATTGAACAAGGGTAAAGGCCAATGTTCGCTCAAGCAAATAGGACCTACCTGATCCGGACAATTAACAATTCAAAATAAAATTATACGCAAACATTCACAATTCCAATAAGAGAAGATCCGGACTAAAATAACGATTTAAAATAAAGTCCAAACCAATCCCAAAAAATTAATTAATATGAGAGTTTACCAAATCACTTGAACTCAATGGGAAATCAAGGTAAAGAAACCGATTTCCTCTGGCATTCACGATATCTACCCGAACCAAGTTTACGAAAATATTTGGAATAATAAACGCTTAAAAAATTAGATTTTAATTGAGCACTATTTAAATATAAATCAGGACAATTAACTAGCCTTCTAATTGCACCAAAACCTCACAAATAATATAGAAGAAATCACACAAAAGAGGTGTAGGAATCATTACCCAATCCCAAGAAGTCTGTCCACAATATTGAGAGGAGGAAGCGCTCACTACGGTGGTTGATTTATATTTTCCACGAAACCACGGATCCACACCAGACGATGAAGAAGCGAGTTGTTTCCTTTGCAATAACCCTAGGAGAGGGAGATCCTTGAAAGACAATATATATGGAAAGTTGAGAGAATAAAGGTGGTGGGAATACTTTACTCAAGATGATGAGGATGGTCGGATTTTCTATGAAGGATGGTTGGTCGTGTTTTGGTGTTGAAGAGGGTGGCCGAATTTGTGGAGATGAAGGAGGTAGGTTTTTCCCTTGAGATGGGGTGGCACGGGTTGGAGGGAGGAGGAGGCTAGAGGTTGGTGGAAGGGTGGACAAAAATGAAGAAAGGGAAAAGGAGGTTGGCGGCTAGGAAGTTGGCCGACTAGAGGGAGGGGGAAGAAGAGCCGACGGCTTGGGGGAGCAAGAGAGGATGGTGGTGTAGACTAGGAAAGGAGGAAGAGGGAGAGTGGGGGGGTGGCGAACTAGAGGGAGGAGGGATTGGGTGGCCGATGGCCAAGAGGGAGGATGGAAGGAGTTGGTCGAATTTTGCCTATGAGGGGAGGAAAATCTCAATAGAGTTTAGGGTTCAATTTCTTATTCTTCTTCTCTACATTACTTTTCATAACATGGCTATATATAGCCTACACCACTCAATATTCACCCTTGAAATTAAAATACACTTATGATGGTTATATTCACCCATCTTAAGAGAAATAAAATAGTACTTGCATGAAATAAAATACTAGATGGTTATAATCACCCATCATACATGAATTAAACTACATTAATTAAATACATGAAAAAAAACTGCTTAAAATAAAAATTGATAAAAATAAAAATTGATAAAATATATAATTATAATTATTTAATTTATAATTATATATTTTATTTAATGGCGGCGACGTACGTCGAGCAAAACATGTAGCTGCGGCGGCGTTGGCGAATAAACGTCGTGGTATAGTTTCATTTTCGAGCTTGCGACATCGATCGTCCCAAACCACGAACTCTCTATGGCGGGGATCAATGGCCGCATGAGCATCGTCACCATCAACTTAACACCCTATCAAAGAAAGCGGCAAAGTCTAGAAGCATTGAGTGTAGAAGGTTCAATCAATGCCATCAATCGGAAATTTTGTACAAGTCCAGAAGCATTGATTGTAGAAGGTTCACTCAACGCCTGCAGTAGGGATAACTGTCAAATATAAAAGCACTGAGTGAAGAAGGTTCACTTAACTCCATCAACCAAAAGGATTTTGTTAAGTACAAATGCGTTGAGTGATGAAGGTTCACTCAATGCCTCATCGGTTAAGCTGTCAAAGACAACAACATTGAATGATGAAGGCTCACTGAATGCCTTAGAAGTTAGATAGTTATTCAGCTAAGTGTTTTTGCGTTTAGCGAAGACTTACCCCTCAACACTTTAGTAGTTAACACTTAAAGTTCAGATGCGTTGAGTATCAAGGCAACACTCAATGCCTCTATACGTTGAGTCACAAGACTTCAGTCAATTCCTATGCATAGTGTATGGTGAAGTTGCTTTATCCACAATCGCTGAGTCATGATGATGTCATCCCAAATTCAAATGAAGCACATTTTGCGCGCTAAAGGATAAATGATGCTGCATGCTTTTTGTAGTGCAATTAATGGTAAAACTACTTTAGAGCTGCCCATACTAATTACCCATACAGATTAAAGAGCCATTACAGTTAGGGATATAAAAGTCGATACAGTAAATAAAAGAAAAAAAGAGGAGATTATTTTATTTGCTGGAAGAAGTGGTTGAAGCAAAAAATCTCGAAAGACTTCAGTAAGAACTAAAACCCAAATTTTCTGCAAGGGTTAGCTAGTAGAGCATTCACTATTATTGTTGTTCATCTTCGAGACTACCGCATTAAAACTTCAGATCTAGTCAAGCCTAAAGGAGCAGAGCTCTGCAATAGTTCTTCTCAGTATAAGCATAACAACTTTGAAGATTTACTTTCTTATTGCTGTGAAGAGTTAGGGTTGTTTCTACATAGTCATGGAAGCTGACTCAGAGGTTCATTTCTCTTGAGTCAATTGCCACAAAACTTTATTCAAACTATAGGATCACCGGGTGATTTAAGTTGTAAGACTGCATCATAAAGGCGAAAGGTAGGAGCTGTTGTCTCTAAGAGGGTAGGATCTAAGAGTGGATCTGAGGTAGGGTTACTGAGCCTGAGGTAGGAGTTACTTAATTTTGAGTGTAGGGCTATTGAGCCTGAGGTAAGAGTTGCTTAACTATAAGTCTAGGGCTGCTGTGCTTGAGGTAGGATTGTATTCAGTCTGAGGTGTCAGAGTGAGATTCACTCTGAGTTATAAGATCCCGAGGGATCTAAGGTGTGGGCTCAAGGAGATGAAGATATAATAGAAGTTAATCGAATCTAGATCACTGCCAAATAGGTGTAGGGGAAAGTGGATGTACCCTAGGTAGGTGAAACACTATAAAATCTTATATGTTGATATGGTTCTTGAATGCTAACAACTAACTCTAACACATGCCAAGCTCATAACTCTAAAGATTTAAAAGAGCCAAACATACCTATTCACTCCCCTTTAGGTGTTTAGCTACCATTGAGCAAAGACTTTCAAGTGGTATCAGAGGGATGTTGTTCAAAAAGGACTTAACAATCTGAACACGATCTTCATGGGTTGCAGAAGCTTATCTCAATGGCTTTTGGTGAGTACCACAAGGAGTTAGATTCTATGAAACTTCCAATTTGTAGGAAAGATAATTTTGGGTTCTAAAAGGAGAGGGTAAGGCTGTTCATGGAAGCCTAAGACCCTTGTATATACATAACTATTCTAGAGGGACCTTTCATTCTCATGAAGGTCTCTGCTATAGATGCCAATGTCCAGACTCCCTAGAAATACACTGAGATGACCAAGGATGAAGTAATTCTGGCCACTAAGGACAAGAGGGCCCAAAATATTATTATAAGTGCCACAGATGATTCTACATTCCAGAATTTGGTCCACCGCAGGACTGCACTGGAAATATGGGGTTTTTTAATTGTGTATGAGGTCAGGCAAAAAGGATTCCATAGCTGAATACTATGAACAATTTTCAAGATTATGAATAGTCTGATCACATATAGCAGATAGTTCATAAATTATGAGATGAATGACATGTTCTTGAGATCCCTCAATAAGGAATGAGATATCAAGATCCGTACCATCAGGGAGGTTGGCAACTGGGCCAATACTCTGCCCCAAAAACTATTTTGGAAGCTGCTATCTCATGAGCTGCAGCTGAACACCAGAAGAGCAGAAGAAGATGCTGCAAGAACCCTCAACAGAGTGAAGGCAGTGACCTTCAAAGCTAAAGCCACAAGGAGGTGTAGGTAAAAGACTCCTCCACCAAGGAGAGATGCTGAGGCAGAGTGCTTAGATCCCAACACCTCTGGCAATGAATTGTTAGATGGAGAACTTACCTTGTTCTCCAAACAATTCAAGAAGATGTTAAGCAAGAGAAGACAGTGGAAAAATAAGGGATCTTCTAGCTCTAGTTCCAGAAAGCTATAAACAAACATGGAGAAGTTCATAAAAGACCCCTCTAGGGAAAGGTATGAATCTAAACAGAACAAACACTTTAAGACTAATGTTATTTACTATTGTTATAACAGATCTGGACATATCATTGCTAACCATCCAGTCAATAGGAAGGAGAACAAGAAATGAGATGACAAGAAGCATTACCTGGAAAAGAAGGCTGCAAAGAGCTTCTTGGCCAATAAGAAAACCTGCTTGTCAAATAGTGATTCTGAGTCTTCAAAATTAGAAGAAGAGGCCTATATTGGTATCATTTCTATTGAAGAGAAGGCTGATCTTCCTTGTGCCATAATAGGCATCATATCACCATTGTATTTTGTTGACAGTGATTATGAAGATGATGAAGAATTCAGGCTCATGGCCCTAACTGAAGATAATAAGGACAATTCTTTTCCTAATAAGGTACTCTCTCTTCCCAACTCTCCTTCTATTTATAGGACTAGCTCAGACTCTGAGGAATCCACTTCTTTCAGTGAGGATGATGGGCCATAATTTGATGAGGATGTCAATAAATTGATTGACAAGTATGGTGCTATCCTGGAAGCTCTGAAGAAGAGCAAGAAGCTTGTCAAGAGACAAGATGAAGAGATTGCCTCTCTACAACAAGCTACTTCCTTACAAGCTGAGTCAGCTTTTATGCTAGCCCAGATGAGGAGGAAGTTAGTCAGTTGAAGACAATCTCAATCATCCAAATATGCACCATTAGCTAGAAGAACAAGATTATTAAGGATCATGAAGAGAAGCTTGTTAAAGAGAGGATGCTAGTGGCTAAGTTTTCTAAGCCCAAGATAGTGCTGCCACTAATTGACTCAGTTGGGTACATTGATCATAATGTCCCAGATTTGAAGAAGGCATACAAGTCAATGGTATACATATGAATGCATATGATGCATTCCCTTTAGTTCAATTTATGTAGGTTGGTCTCTATTGAACTGATTTGACAGGTAGTCAAAGTCATAAAGTCAGATGGACTCCTGACAGGATGCTGGCAAAGCAGAAATTTGGTTAAGTCCAGAAGCGTTGAGTGAAGGTAGTTCACTCAATGCCAAGAAGCAAAAGGGTCGACAGGATAACATGCAGTCAAAGCAGCGGGGTTGCTATCAAACTAATCTGTCTAAGTTCTGAAGCATTGAGTGATGGCAGTTCACTCAACGCCTCGTTAACAAATAATCCTACTGAGTATAGAAGCATTGAGTGAAGAAAGACCACTCAATGCCTCATCAAGAAAACTAGCAAAGTTAGAAAGCATTAAGTGAATAAGCCCCACTCAATGCCTTCTAGCAGAGTAAATCAACTAAGTACAGATGCGTAGAGTGATGGAGGTTCACTCGATTCCTAAGCTGTTAGACCGGAATTGTTTTATTCGTTGAGTGATAAAGCATCACTCAACACACTCTATGCCACCAGTTAGAATTCAGCTAAGTACCAGTACGTTATGTGATAAGGCTTCACTTAACACCCATGCATAATTACTGGAATTTTGGCTAAGTCCACAGGAGCCGAGTCATGCTGACATCAGCAGAAATTCAAATAACATGGGATTATCTTGCTAAAGGACAAAAAGGACCGCTTGCCTCTAGTATAACTGTGATCCAAAAAGGAGCAGTTGCACCAATCAAACCAAGTGGTCCATACTGCACAAAGAGCCATTGGACGACATAATAATTAATCAGAGTTCTAAGGAAAACTAACTTAACTTTTGTGAAAAAGGTTTTTGAGCTTCATCTTCTTCCTCTCGATAGAGTTACAGTGATTGAAGCAAAAACGTTCTAACTATTGTTCTGAAGTTCAACCAGGTTGCTGCTGATAGTGTCACCTTCAAGAACTAAGTTTAGGAAGACTTCTTCTTGAGTGGTTACACAACACAAGCAGAATATTCTTGAAGATCCATTCTTGGTGCTGTGAAAGGTATACGACTGAGTATTCTCAATTTAGGAAGTGGAATACTCAGAGATCACTTCTTTGGAGTCAAATCATCAACAACAAACAACATTTATTCTATAGGATCTTAACTGATCTGAGCTGTAAGACTAATTTATAAATGCTTAGTGCAAGATCCCTTTATGGATCTGAGGTAGGGCCTGTGTGCCTGAGATGTAGGTGAGTTCATTTACTAAGTGTAGGATCCTCTTGTGGATCTGAGTGTAGGGCTATCCTCCTAGCCTGAGCTGTAGGACTTTGTCTAAAGTCTGAGGTAGGTGATCTGTGGATCATTGAGATGTAGGAGCATCATTTGCTGAGTGGTAGGGCCTTAGGCCTGAGGTAGGACTTGGAGGAGTCTGAGAGATCCCGAGGGATTTGTGTTGTAAGCTCTTATAACCAAGTTTGGAGAAATTGGCCTTGTCTAACACACTGTTAGAAAGGTGGAACGGACAGTGGATGTACCCAAATCTTAGGGAACCACAATAAATACGTGTGTGTTGATTGTGTATTCTTGAAATCTAACATAACACTAAGTCACAACACACATAAGTAAGAAGATAGTCTAAAAAGACACCAAAACTATTCACCCCTACGTGTTTAACTACTCTTGAAACTAAAGTCTTTCAAGTGGTATCAGAGGGAGGTTGTTCAAAAAGAACTTAATAGTCTTAACAGATCTCCAAGGGTAGCTACAGATTATCTTTGTGGGTCTAGGAGAGAACCATAGAGAGTTGGGCTCAATGAGGCTTCCAATTTACAGGAAAGAGAGTTTTGGGATTTGGAAAGAAAGAGTCAGGTTGTTCATGGAAGCATCTGACCCCAGGATCTTCATCTTAGTTCAGGAAGGACCCTTCATCCCCATGAAGATTTCTTTCCTAGATGCAACTGTCCAAACCCCAATGAAATGCACTGAGATGACCAAGGATGAGGTTATCCTGGCAACTATGGACAAGAGGGCACATAAAATTATTGTTAGTGCCATTGATGACTCAACATTCCAGAATCTATTCCACTGTAGATAGTTGATGACTAATCTAGATATTCTTGGATTTTCTTTCTAAAGAAAAATTATAAAACTCTATACACCTTTACAACCTTTGTTAGGCAAGTTCAGAATGAAAATGGTAGTTCTGTGGTCAAAATCAGAAGTGACCATGGTACTAAATTTCAGTCCAAAGGCTTGACAAAGTTCTGTGAAGAACTCATGATTAGTCAGGAGTTTTCTTCTCCAAGGACACCCCAGCAAAATGGCATAACTGAGAGGAAAAATAGGACTCTCATAGAGGCTGGCAGAACACTGCTCAGTGACACTTCTCTCCCAAAATAATTATGGGCTGAGGCAGTGAACATTGCTTGTCATGTTTTGAATAGATCCTCTATCACCAAGTACCATAAGAAGACTCCCTATAAGATTATGCAAGGCAGAAAACCAAATCTAGCCTATCTCAGGATCTTTGGTAGCAAGTGCTTTGTGTTAAATAATGAGAAGTCATACTTGACTAAGTTTGCTGCCAAATCCTATGAAGGGATCTGTATTATATACAACAATCATAGTAAAGCATATAGGGTCTACAACTTGAAAAATCAAGTTGTAGAAGAGTCTATTAATGTTGTCTTTGATGAGTCTTCAATGATTAATAGTGAGTTGCCAAGTTCCTCTAGCTCTGTAGGTATAGAGATGAAGATGGATAAATTAGACATCAAGGAAACATCTCTAACTACACTAGCAGATGATGATGTGTGAATTCCTGAAGAATAATAAGGTAATCAAGATGTGTCTAAAGACCAACATGATCCAGCCACTAAAGTTTAGGAAGCCGGGGAAAGAATGCCTCAAGCTGTCAGGGATTTGAGGGATCATCCCAAAAACCTGATCATTGGATATGCCAACCAAGGGGTTACAACTCGAAGCAGTAGCCTCAATTTTGCCATGTACTCCAGCTTTCTGTCTCAGGTTGAACCAAAAAGATTTGAAGAGACCAACATAGGTCCATTTTGGATTGTGGCTATGCAAGAGGAACTAAACCAATTCAAGAGGTGCATGGTCTGGAAGCTGGTTCCCAAAACTTAAGGACATAACATCATTGGAACCAAGTGGATCTATATGAATAAGCTCTATGAAAATGGTGTTATAACCAAGAATAAGGCCAGACTGGTTGCCAAGGGATATAGATAAGAAGAAGGTATTAACTTTGATAAAACCTTTGCACCAATGGCAAGATTGGAAGCTATTAGACCATTTCTTGCATATGCTAGACATAATGTATTTAAGGTCTACAAAATGGATGTCAAGCTAGCTTTCCTAAATGGTGACCTAAAGGAAGAGGTCTATGTTGAGCAGCCCTCAGACTTTTTAGGCTGTAGAGAAGACATCAAAGCACCTCTAGATCTTGTCAATTTCTAGGAAGGAGGCTTGTATCTTGGAGTAGCAATAAGCAAACCAGTGTTGCAATATCAACAGCAGAATCAGAATACATCTCTGCTAGAAGTTACTGTGCTCAGCTATTGTGGATCCAGCATCAACTCCAGGACTACAACTTCAAGCTAAGTAGAACTCCTATGTATTGTGATTATAATAGTTCAATCTCTATTGCTAGAAATCCTGTCTCTCATAGCATGACTAAGTATATAGCGTTTAGGTATCATTTTATTAGAGAGCATGTGGAATGTGAGGATATCACCCTTGAGTTTGTCCCTATTGACAAGCAAGTGGATAATATCTTCACCAAACCATTAGATGAAGCCAAGTTCAACTCATTCAAATTTGAATTGAGTATGATGAACTTAGCATAGCTTAAGTTGCTCTGCATGTATTTTAGTTATAGGTGGTACTTAACCATGCAGGAAATTCAAGAATTTATGGACCAAATGTCCAGGCAGCGAGTTCGTCGAATACACTCGACGCAAATGTCCATATATTTATGGCTCATCTGCAGGATTATTCTCAGTCGTCAATCTCCCCATGATCCTCAAAATAAGTACGCGCCTCTCCACATTCTCAAATTAGATGTGTTGTGTCAATTGCCCACAATGTTCCCTAGATTGATTTTGAAGAGGAATCTCCATCAACACTATGCGCATAGTTGTATTTGATGTTGTTTAAGCTCATCATGTGCAGGATATTCCATGGAACAAGTCTAGACATATTGTCTAAGTGATGTGACAGGTGGTTACAAAGTGAAGATGCTCGAAAGGCAGGAATTTTCCTAAGTCCACAGGCGTTGAGTGAGGTAAGCTCTTTAAATGCCAGAAGTCAAGGAGCAATTGAAAATGTAGCTAAGTCCATAGGAGTTGAGTGGAGTAAGCTCACTCAATGGCAGAGGTAAGGAAGAATGTTGTCAAGTTAGAAATGTAGCTATGTCCACAGGCATTGAGTGGAGTTGACTCACTCAACGCCATACAGCTAAAGGAAAAAATATGGCTAAGTAGTTTGGTGTTGAGTGATGAAGACACACTCAACGCCATACAAAAAAAAGCAATTAGTCGAACTAAGATCAGAGTTTGTTGAGCTGAGCTCATCGTTTATTGAACTGAGCTCAGAGTTTGAGAATATGAGTTAGTCGAACTCAGTTCAAAATTCGTCGAACTGCATTCAGAGTTGAGTGAGACAGGATGAGACAGTCAAAGCCTAAGGAATAAGAGGAAGAAAGTTGGCTAAGTCCATAGGAGTTGAGTGATGGTTATTCACTCAATGCCATAGCCTCATAAGTGTTGAGTAACACTTAGTCAGTCAAAGCCAGTGTTTTTAAACACAGAAATTTGTCTAGGTCCAAATGCGTTGAGTGTAGCTCACTCACTCAACGCCAGATAACATAAGAGTCTGTTAAGATGTTTGGCGTTGAGTGGAGCTTACTCACTAGACCCCAAGAAGCAGTAATTTTGGCTAAGGCAAAAAGCATTGAGTGAGGTATGCTCACACAATGCTCTCAATGCCTAAGATGCAGAAAGCTTTTCTAAGGCAAAACGCATTGAGTGATGAAGACACACTTAATGCTCTCAATAGAAGTAGTAAGACTTTGCTAAGGCAAAAAGCATTGAGTGAGGCTTATTCACTCAACGCTCTCAACGCCGAGATAGACACAAATCTGTCTAAGTATTTTGGCATTGAGTGAGGCTCACTCACTCAATGCCTGTACTAATGTTGGTTGATTTTTTGCTAAGTACACAACTTGTGACGTCAGCAAGTCAACTAGTCAACAAGATTTAAATTAGTGGAGGGATTCCTACAGTATGTGACAATTGTGGCCGCAGACCTACTGTGCGACAGTTGGCGTTAAAGCAAGGTTGCTGCAGCCATTAAATATGTGGGGCCCACTGGTCAAAGAGCCGTTGGGTCATAATTAATAAAAGGGAAATGCTTTACAGAGGAAGATAGATTTTGGAGAGGAGCCATCAAGTCGTTCTTCTTCACTGCCATTATTGCTGTACTGAAAAACAAGGAGCTTAAGTTAGTAAGACGAAGAGCAAGTTAACTGTTGTCATCTTCATCAACTTCAGTAGTTCTGAGTATTTCTCTGAGGAAAGAGGAAGAAGCCAAGGGCTGACCCCTGCTGTAGGTTCTTCACAGTTCCAGCTATACAAGCAATATCCTGAAGATCTTTAACTGGAAGCTGTGAAGAGAAGAAAGCTAGAAGAAGCAGAGATCAAAAAGATGGCTCAAGGGACTATTCCTCAGGAGTCAAAGTTAGAGATGAATTACGTCTGCCCAGGAAAGAAAGAAAGGGCAAAACAGAGATCTATAAGTTGCTTCACAAACAAGCGTACTTGTTGTTGTGAAGAAGTTGAGCTGAGAAGCCTTTAGCTCAGGTTGCAACTAGTTGTGCTGCAGTCACTTCACAGCTCCAACAGGAAATATCCCTAGTGTTGTGAAGAAGTAGTTTGGGCTGAACTTCAGGTTCAGTTCAGGAAGGGGCAGAACATTCTTCTGGAAGTCCTTCCAGCTCAAGTAAATATATACTTGTTTTTATGGAAGTAGTTAGTACTAAGTAATTCTTATTTCAGTAAACGTAGACTCTGGAAATAAATTCCTGAAGTCATAGTTGGGCTGAGTTTATCTCAGTCAAGAAGCTTGACACAGAGAAACATCTCTTGTGTTAAGAGTAACCACATAACCCACTTCCATCCTGTAGGATCCTTTTGGATCTGAGCTGTAGGGCTTAATAGCCTAAGATTGTAGGTGAGTCATTCTCACTGAGTGGTAGGGCACTTATGCCAGAGCTGTAGGATCCTTTGGATATGAGGTAGGGCTTAACAACCTGAGATTATTGGAGAGTCATTCTCTCTAAGGTAGGATCCTTAGTGGATCTGAGGTAGGGATGACCTCCCAGCCTTAGTATAGGGCTTAATAGCTTTAGGTAGGTGATCTAAGGATCACTGAGTTGTAGGGTCTTGGGCCTGAGAAGTAAGTCTTGGAGGAGACATAAAGATCCTGAGGGATCTGAGGTGTAAGGTCTTTGCAGCAAGTTTTGGAGAAGTGCATAGTCCAACAAGATAGTTGGATAGGTGGGAGGGAAAGTGGATGTACCCTTGTTAGGGGAACCACTATAAATCTGTGTTGTTTTCTTTATTACAGGTTGCATGTATTGAAAGCATAATTAAATCAACTAATAAAGCACTTAAAGTAAGGAAAATAAAAGATAGTCATTAAGGAATAATAAACCTATTCACCCCCCTCTAGGTGATTTAACTATTCTTGAAAAAAAGACTTTCAAGTGGTATCATAGGGAGGTTACTCAAAAAGGACTTAACAGTCTGAGTAAACCTCAATGAATAGATAAAAGGTTTGCACTTGTGGATTCAATAGAGAGCCATAAGGAGTGGAGCTCAATGGAGCTTCAAGTCTGCAGCAAGGAGAACTTTGGGACATTGAAAAAAGGATCTATTAGATCATGGAAGCCAGTGATCCTAGAGTCTTGGCTTCAATTCAAGAAGGATGTTTCATTCCCATGAAGGAGTCTATATCAGATGCATGTATCCAGACCCCAAAGAGTTATGCAGAGATGTCTGAAGATGAAATCTACTTGGCATCTATGGATAAGTGGGCACAACACATCATGGTAAGTGCCATGGATGGCTCCACCTTCCAGATGTTTGTCCACTGCAAGACAACCAAAGAGATGTGGGATTCTCTCACTAGATATATTGATGGGACAGATAAAGTCAGTCTTTTTGATAGTGGTTTAGAGTCTGAAGAAGAAGAAGCCTTCATTAGGCTACTTGGTGCCATTGCAGATAAAGCAGACAACAATCCAGATGCAAGGATAGAGATTAGGGCCCCTTTGTCACAATCAGAAAGTGATTCAGAGGTGGATGATGAAGAAGAAGATTACTGCAGTTGTTATGGGCTAATTGCCATGATAGAAGAAGAATCCTTCCAGGATCAGCCAGGTCCAGATTAGGTACGATATCTGTCAAGTTCTTCTTATTGCTCAGGTAATATGACCAGTCCAGATTCTGATTCATCCTCATCCAGGGATGAAGATAAATCTGAATCTAAGGTAGATATCAATCAATTGATTGGCAAGTATGGTAAAATCATGGATGCTTTGAGAAGAAGCAAGAAGTTGGCCAAGATGCAGGCTGAGGAGATTATCTCTCTATAGCTAGTTGCTACCTAGGAGTCTGAGATAGTATCCTTGCTGGATCAGAAAGTGAGGGAAGTCATCCAACTTAAGGCCATCTGAATCATCCAAATTGAGACCATAAGCCAGAAGGACAAGATCATTTTGGATCTTTAAGAGAAACTCCTAAAGGAGAGAATGGTTGTGGCTGAATTTAGCAAGCCTAAAGTCGTGTTGCCCTTGATAAATTCCTTATCATCCAAAAAGGGTAAGAAGGAGTTAGCAGTCAATGGAAGCACAAGAATTGACCTATCCAAAGGGAAAGACAAAGCCCTTATAGTGTCATAACCAACCTTTCACAAGGTAATCCTCCCTTCTCATAGGTTTGACCAAGGCTGCATGCATGGTCACTGGGAGAATGAGAATTCTTCTTGTAAGAATACAAGAGTATCTTCCAATGGAAGAAGAAAGGGTAGGGGAATGAGTGCCTTTAAGGCTCCCCATGAGGAAGTACAAATGGCCCATTCTGGACAATTAGTATTTGGTACCTCAGCCCCAACTCTCAAGGAGAAGGCAGTGGCATTCACTCAAGCCCATCTAGTAAGGACTCAGACCATGGGTCAGTCTACCAGTAAGCCAAACTTGGCTATTTCTGATGTTATAAATAGCATGCCATCTGTAAAGAAGACAACTGTAAATAGCATTTAGAGCAAGCAAAGGAAGCCTGCTGGAAGATTAACCTTCAGTCATATCCTTGCTGAAAGGAACCTGAAGAAAGCTGTTGCTCCTCTTCTTTCTATTAAGTCAGAAGTTAACCACACTGCAGGACCTGCTCAAAAATGGAGATATAATATCCATGAGTGTTGGTGCTGTGGCAAGGTGGGGCATTTTTCCCTAGATTGCTGGCACAATCCTTCTGCGTCTAGAGCAAGAGTTAGCACACCTGTCAGAAATGCTGTAGGTAGGCAAGTCAGATTTTAGACTAATCAGAACCTAGGATCCAATAGCTATTGGGGTCCGAAGGTAAAGTAATCTATTTTGCAGGTCATTCTAAGTTCCCATCCCCCATGTGGTACTTGGACAGAAGATGTTCCAGAACTTGGAATGGAATAAGGAAGTTGTCCTATGGATCATTATCCAAGGATAAGGATGCTATGTGCATCCCTAAAGAAGGATACAAGTGGTATCAAGTGGCATAAGAGAGCTGGGTAAGTTGTATCAACTCTAGAGAAATACTCTCTGGTCAAGTGGTATAATCACTTTGGGAGTGGTAATTGGCCATGATCAAAGATGAAAGAATGACTTAGTATTTGAATGAAAGGATGGTTCAAGGAAAGATCATACAAGGTTCAAGTGGTCTCAAAGTACAGCAGCTGCAGGAGAAAATTTATCCTCATGAAATTAGAAGATCTGGCTCAACAAGAAGGGTCTATGCAGGGTGCAAGGTAGATAGGATAAGCAAAGATGGAACCTATCAGATCCTATGAAGAAGACTAACTACTTGGAGCTGCAAGAGATAAACCAGTCTTGCAATATCAGCTCCATAGTATCAGGACCACATACTCCATATAAGCATAATAACCTTATATTGATATTCTACTAGTGTTATCTAAATTACTAGGAATCCTGTCTTTCACAGCAGGACTATGCATATGTAGATTAAGTAATAATTTGTTAGGGAGCATATGGAAAAACACAATCCTAAGTTTGTCCTCACTGACAAGTGGCTGATAGGTTTATCATGCCACTAGACGAAGTCAAGTTCAACACCCTCTAGGTTGATATTGGGTATGTTGAACTTGGTATAACTTCAATTGCTCCCTATTATACATGTGTTGCAGGATTTACTTCTCTTGAAGGTAGATAAGTCCTTGATGTGACATCAAGACTATAAAGACCATTAAGTGGTATGAAGACTAAGATGAACTCAAGTGTCCAGTAGAGGGAATGATAGTGATGCTTCTGTTGAGGGGGAGCAAGTACAGCACATGCAGAAATGATGACAAGAAATGCTCCAATTTAGGGGGAGTATGTCTAACACTTGCTGAAATAGGATCACGCTCCTATTGAGAAGGAGCAGGCAGATGCTGCAGTAGATAAGCTGTCACAATTACTGATCAATTTGTCCTAAGGACAATGCACAGACAAAGGGGGAGATTATGTATGACTTAGTCATAATCTTCCCTGAGTCTTAGAAGGACTGCTGCTGCTGAGAAGACAATCCTGCTACTGGAGAAGAGGAATAATAAGCACAAGTGGAACTATGTTAGTAGTTAGTCCAAATGCTGCAGTGTTGTGTTGCAATAATGTATCAAGACAAAAGATATGACTCATAATCAAGTAGATTGATCACTAGGAAAATTTCCTTAGTGATATCAACATGAGACTTTGGCTAGGATCAAGTGATAAATTCTCTCTTGATCCCATCACCTCCCTCAATAGATATACCTATTGAAGAAGCTAGAAAGGGGGAGTTGTGTGGCAATACTGGAGAAAAGAGGTGTGGCAACACTTTTAATGGGGGAGATTAGATATATAGAAGCAATAATGTAGAAGCAATACTTGACATGACTAGGTCATGTTGAGTCAGTTCATATTACTTGAAAAGATTCAAGTATTATGAGAAATGCAATGACTGACTACATGTTAAGATATGATTGTGTCAATGCATATTATGAGGTAAGTGCTTCTAGTGGTGCTTCATTTAAAATTAAGTGGTATAATAGAGAGTGCATATTACTTGTGCAATTATTAAAGTTGTATAAGGATGCATTAACTTGACTTATTAAGTCAATGTAGTTAAATGGAGTACAGTAAATTGATATGCTAAAACCTTCATAGTATAAGCTAGCAGTTGTAGCAGACTATAATCTATAGCTGCATGAAATTATTCTGCTTATTATGTTAATTCCTCTTAGTATTGTTGGGTGTTCTAACTTCTTCAAATAGGGGGAGATTGTTGGGTCCATTGCCAACAATATTCTCTAGATTGGATTTTAAGACGCATCTCCATCAACACTAAGAGCATAGTTGTATTTGATGTTGTTTAAGCTCATCATGTGCAGGATGTTCCATGGAACAAGTCAAGACAGATTGTCTAAGTGATGTGACAGGTGGTCATAAAGTGAAGATGCTTGAAAGGAAGGAATTTGCCTAAGTCCACAGGCATTTAGTGAGGTAAGCTCACTAAACGCCAGAAGTCAAGGAGCAATTGAAAATACAGCTAAGTCCATAGGCGATGAGTGGAGCAAGCTCACTCAACGCCAAAGGTAGGGAAGAATGTTGGCAAGCTGGAAATGTGGCTATGTCCAACAGGCGTTGAGTGGAGTTGACTCACTCAATGCCATATAGCTAAAAGCAGAAATATGGATAAGTAGTTTAGCGTTGAGTGATGAAGACACACTCAATGCCATACAACAAAAAGCAGTTAGTTGAACTGAGTTCAGAGTTCGTCGAGCTGAGCTCATCGTTCATCGAACTGAGTTTAGTGTTTGAGAATCTGAGTTAGTCAAAATCAGTTCATAATTCGTCGAACTGCGTTTAGAGTTGAGTGAGACAGGCTGAGACAGTCAAAGCCTAAGGAAAATGAGGCAAAAAGGTGGCTAAGTCCACAGGCGTTGAGTGAAGGTTATTCACTCAATGGCATAGCCTCATAAGTGTTTAGTAACACTGAATCAGTCAAAGCCAGTGTTTTTAAAAACAGAAATTTGGCTAAGTCAAAATGCGTTGAGTGTAGATCACTCACTCAACACCAGATAACAGAAGAGCCTGTTAAGATGTTTGGCGTTGAGTTGAGCTTACTCACTCAATGCCAAGAAGCAGTAAAAATGGCTAAGGAAAAAAGTGTTGAGTGAGGTATGCTCACTCAACACTATCAATGCCTAAGATGTAGAAAGCTTTTCTAAGGCAAAACACATTTAGTGATGAAGACACACTCAACGCTCTCAATGCCAGAGAAGCAAGAAGACTTTGTTAAGGAAAAAAGCATTTAGTGAGGCTTTTTTACTAAAAACTCTCAATGTCGAGATAGATAGAAATCTGTCTAAGTGTTTTGGCATTGAGTGAGGCTCACTCACTCAATGCATGTACTAATGTTGGTTGATTTTTGGCTAATTCCACAGCTGGTGACGTTAGCAAGTCAACTAGTCAACATGATTCAAATTAATGGCGGGATGGCTACAATACGTGACAATTGTGGCCGCAGACCTACTGTGCGACAGTTGGCATTAAAGCAAGGTTGTTGCGGCCATTAAATGTGTGGGGTCCACTCCTCAAAGAGCCGTTGGGTCATAATTAATAAAAAGGGAAAGGCTTTGTAGAGGAAGATAGATTTTTGAGAGGATCCATCATGTCATTCTTCTTCACTTCCATTGTTGCTGTGCTGAAGAACAAGGAGTTCAAGTCAGCAAGACGAAGAGCAAGTTAGCTGTTGTCATCTTCATTGACTTCAGCAGTTCAGAGCATTTCTCTGAGGAAAGAGGAAGCAGCCAAGGGCCAACCCCTGCTGCAGGTTCTTCACAGTTCCAGCTATACAAGCAATTTCATGAAGATCTTTATTTGGAAGCTGTGAAGAGAAGAAAGATAGAAGAAGTAGAGATCTGAAAAAAGGTTCAGGGGACTATTACTCAGGAGTCAAAGTTAGGGCTGAATCACCTCAGGCTAGGAAAGAAAGAAAGGGCCAAACAGAGTTCTGCAAGTTGCTTCCATCACAAGAATACTTGTTGCTATGAAGAAGTTGAGCTGAGAAACCTTTAGCTCAGGTTGGAGCTAGTTGTGCTACAATCACTTTACAGCTCCAACATGAAATATCCCTGGTGCTGTGAAAAAGTAGTTTGGGCTGAACTTCAGGTTCAATTCATAAAGGGGCAGAACATTGTTCTACAAGTCCTTCTAGCTCAAGTAAATATATAATTATTGTCGTGGAAGTAGTTATGACTAAGTAATTCTTTGTTTAGTAAAGGTAGACTCAGGAAATAAATTCCTGAAGTCATAGTTGGGATGAGTTTATCTCAGTTAATAAGCTTGACATAGAGAAACATCTCTTGTATCAAGTGTAACCACATAACCCACTTCCATCCTATAGGATCCTTTTGGATCTGAGCTGTAGGGCTTAACAACCTGAGATTGTAGGTGAGTCATTCTCACTGAGTGGTAGGGCACTTATGCCTTAGATGTAGGATCCTTTGGATCTGAGGTAGGGATTAATAACCTGAGATTGTAGGAGAGTCATTCTCTCTAAGGTAGGATCCCTAGTTGATCTGAGGTAGGGTTGACCTCCCAGCTTGAGTGTAGGGCTTAATAGCCTGAGGTAGGTGATCTTAGGATCACTGAGTTGTAGGGCATTGGGCCTGAGAAGTAAGTCTTGGAAGAGTGATGGGCTAAACCCGAACAGGCAAGTGTACCTGTCGAATAGTAGTATCAAGGTCGTATTTAAAACCCGGGGATGTCAAGTACTGCTACTCACGCTCGAACTATTATCCTACCAAAAAACTATTGGGATTTGAGAATTTTTAAAAGTAAATTAAAAGATGATTTTTTAGGCGAAAAACTTATAATAAAGAGATAGCATTCGATCAATGATTCACCATAAAATGAAATTAGAGGGATAAAAAGATATTGTTTTAAATTTACAAATCATACTCGACCGTGACGGATCCGATATTAGGAAATAATCTCGCTAGAGAATTAAATCCCCTGACTTATAGACGTTCTGACCGAAATCTCTTTCAATTCAAAAAGGCCTAAAGTCGCATTATCGAGGTGACCCGCACTATAAGATTTGACTCCAATCCGGAAGATTTACGTCATCCTATCTCTAGGGGTGCATTCAACTCCTTCCTTCTTTAAGCAATCTTTCACATTCACGAGCCTATCGGCTACTCAAATATGAGATCCAAAGCCTACTACCGTATACCGGAAATACGGAGTCGACAAAATAAAAATCAAAGAAGGATCGAGTAAAAATAAGCAAAAAGAAAACTATGAAATAAAAGCAACCCTCATCTCATTTTATGGATCCTCATGATCAAAGGCTAAGAGAAGTTAGCTATGCATAATTGAAAGGAAAACCATAATAAAAGGAGAAGAAAATTTCATTAATAACAATTATAAAAAAAGAAGTACACAATGCTTAAAAAAACGATATTACTTAAACAAAATGAGATTACAAAAAAAAGGAAACTAGAAAATAAAATTACAATGGAAAACTCTCTTGACTTGTACTCTCCACTTGCTCTCTCTCCAATGTCCAACCTCCAAAAATGAGACCATGGGCTCCTTTTATAGATGAGGAGGGAAGATTCTAGAAAATGGTGGAAATGAAAGAGGAAATAGGGGGGCCGGCCATGCATGGTGGGAGATGTTCATTCATGTAATAAATGAAGGGGGGAGAAAATTGGAAGATGCATGTATTTAATTTATGGAGATGCAATTGGAAAATGTAAACTAAATAAGGGGGGATGAATGGAAGTGTGTAGAAGGGAGAAATAGGGGGGAAAGGTGGCCGGCCAATGCATGCATTTATAACATTAAATGATGGAGAGAGAGAGAGGGAAGATTTAATGTAAATGGAGAGGGAGGGGAGGAGGGTGGCCGGCCACATGTATGCTTACATGAAATAAATGATGAGGGCGAGAGGGGGGCTGCTTGATGGGCTCGGGTTTGAGGTTGTGGGCTGCTCCAAGTACTTTAGATAGTGGTCGGGCTTGAGTAATGTGCTCGGGTTGCTTGTAATAGAGGCCGGGCTGCATGCAATGGCTTGTGGGCTGCACCATATGGAGGCTCGGGTTGCACTAGGTGAGAAGGGGTCGGGCTTCTCCAAATGGGTTGCACCATGCTCATGGATTCAAGTGGTGGGCTGCTCCAAATGGGCTCTTGAACCTACAAAATATAAATAAAACATTAGCTCATATTATAATAACATATCATGATATAACATTTAAATAAAACTAAACATAAAACATAATAATTCATACTATTAATTAGTTTAAATAAAACTAAACAAAATAAACATAACGTTAAACATTATAACATAACATTAGTTGTGTGAAACAAAACTAAAGATAATAATATTTATAAATAAAGCTAAACATAACAATAACATAAAACATAAAATAACAACAAAACATAAAATAAAACTATAGATTCGTATATTATAAAAATAACACAACAACATCATAACAAGAATACAAAAACACAAAATTATAATAAAACTTAGGAATTTTGACTACTTAATTACCCAAAAAAGGATGACTAAAACTAGTCATCAAATTCCCCCATGCTTAAACATTTGCTTGCCCTCAAGCAAATGAAAATAAAAGAACTAGGGAAATAAAACAAAGTAGATTTAGGTTGCATAATTAAGAAAATCAAAACATGAAAAATTAAACTATCCTAGTTCCTATGTTAACAACTAGTGGGGTGAGAAGTGCATAATAGAAAACATGAAAGTGGAGGCCTAAAAATCTCATTAAAACATAAGAAAAGTTTACACATTTCTAAATCTTAAAAAGAGGCATCCAAAATAAATGAAAAATAAGGAAAACAAAAGTAGAGGTTGTAAATAAACGGCGCATTAACAAACTACTAGGTTGCTAGATAAAAATTAACCCTAAAACACCTCAAGGTAACCTCCAAAGAAATCCATCAATGATGGTGGCCATAGGCTTGTTCGTTCACACTTTCTCCACTACGCGAATTTACGTTCTAAAGATAAATAGGACTTAAAATAGGCGTTAAGACTTGGCTTAGGTAAATGATTAGGAAATGAAAACAAGGATAAACATGAGGGCTTAAACACTAAACCAAGGTTGAGATCAAAATCAATAAACCATAGCCAAAATGCGAAATGACAAGTATGTCATTTCTCCAATTAAAACAAAGATACAAAACAAGGCCATACATTTTTCTTTTATAAATTTGGCCACAAATAAACTTCATTTTTTTTTGATTTGATAACATCTTGATACTAACATTTTTTCCATAAAGGAGAGCTCCAAAAATAGGCTTTAAAATTTCCTTTTCATTTCAAAAATAGTACCCCTTCACAAAAAAAAGATTATTTAAGCTCAATGTTTAGTGTGAAAAATAGGAAAGGCATTTTGGCTTTGGTGAAATAATAAAATAAAAGGTGGAGCTAAAACAAAGAAAACATGGAAAAGACCCAAAATTGTTTTGCAATGGTATTTTTTTGTGGGCAAGAAAAGCTCAAACTAGTCAAATGGTGGCCTAAATAATTTCTAAAGTACGTAAAAACGACGCAAATGTTTCGAGAGTTGCTTGGGACAAGTTCTAGACACCAAGAAAGACCACCCCACAAATGAAAAAGAGCTAATATTACCTAGCAACCATTCGTAAGCAACTAACCAAATAAAAAGACATAACTATAAATTGCTAACTTATAACGTAAAAAATGGATGCCTATATTTAAGAATAAGAAACTAGTAAAACTAAGTTATGTTAAAATGATAATTTTAGAAAAACCGTTTCAAAGAAATCTAAATAGAACTAAGGAACCGCACAAGCCTACACATCACTAGAAGAAACATAAAAATGAAGATAGAAAATAATTTTAGGTTTTGTTTTTCAAATAGATTTTAGCACACATTTTTTTTGATTTTGTTTTTCTAATTTTTTTTTTGGGTTTTGTATTTATAATTTTTTTGTATTTTTGATTAAGTTAAAATAAAAAGCAATGCTATTAAAATAACTATACTAATTTTTTAGAAATTTTAAAACATTATTTTCCTAAAACATTTTTTTTAAGAAAGGAAAGAAGAAAGAAAGAAACTAAACCCACCCCCATGCTAAGGTTCTTCATTGTCCTCAATGAAAGAAACAAAAAACGAGAATGAGAAGGATACTGAGAAGGAGAGAAAAATAAAATGCAGTAAAGTAAATGAAATAAACAAAACAGGACTTCCCCGGGTTTGTGGGATGAAGGCGGATGTCGCTCCCCCATGCTTGCTTTGTAGTGCACTTGATCGTCAGCAGGTTTGACTTGATCCATCTTGAAATCAGCAACGTTGGAGCGGCGATTACTAACTTGCTTGGTTAGCCTCCGGAAGGAAGAGCAAAATAAAAGCATAAAAAAATAGATTTCGTGGGCAGGTGCCCAAAATTGTTCTTTATTACAATAATTTAAAGTCCGAATAAAATTAAAATTTTTAATAATAATAATAATAAGTCCAAAAATAAAATAAAAATGTTCCACAAATAGATAAATATTTAAGAGCCCAAGACAAGATTCTCCGTTGTAGGAGACACAGAATCAATCGAAAAATAAAGTTTAAGTCTATGCCCATTCACTTTAAAATCACCCTTATCGGGGTGCAAAAGCAACACAGTTCCATAAGGAAAAATGTCTTTGACCGTAAACGGTCCAGACCATCTAGATTTAAGTTTGTCAGGAAAAAGACGTAGGCGAGAATTTAAAAGAAGAACGTGGTCGCCAGGTTTAAACGTTTTAGGATGGCGCAAGTTCTTATCGTGATAAAGTTTCGTGCGTTCTTTATAAATTTTGTTTTTTCATAAGCATACGCTCGCCACTCGTCAAGCTCATTTAGTTGGTTTTTTCTATGCTCACCGACCGAGTGCGGATCAAAATTATAAAACTTTAACGCCCAATACGCACGGTGCTCGACTTCTACCGGGAGATGACATGATTTTCTGTAGACTAATCGGAAAGGCATACAACCAATAGTGGTCTTGTACGCTGTCTGATAGGCCCAAAGAGCATCATCTAACTTTAAATACAAATCCTTACGAGAAGTAGAAATGGTTTTTTCCAAAATTCTTTTAAGTTCTCGATTAACTACCTCAACCTGACCGTTAGTTTGGGGGTGATAAGCAGTTGATAGTTTATGCGTAACGCTATATTTAGTTAAAGCTTTAGCGAGTTGAGCGTTACAAAAATGACTTCCCCAATCACTAACGATCGCTCAAGGAAAACCAAAATGAGAAAATATTTTTTTAAGAAAAGCAACTACAACACGAGCATCATTACTTGGTAAAGCTTTGGCCTCCGCCCACCTGGAAACATAATCTACTGCGACTAGAATATATTTATTTCCTAAACTTGAGGGAAACGGGCCTACAAAGTCAATGCCCCATAAATCAAAAACTTCGCATTCCAGAAAATAATTTTGTTCCATTTCATTTTTATTAGATAAATTTCCAGTCCGTTGGCATCGATCACATCCGCTCACAAAGAGTTGCGCATCTTTAAATATGCTTGGCCAAAAAAAGCCAGCACTAAGAACTTTGTGGGCAGTGCGGTTCGCTTGATAATGCCCGCCAGTCGGACCTTCATGAACATGCTTTAAAATTTGTTGACCTTCTTCCCGGGAAACACATCTTCCTACCACCTGATCCGCACAAATGCGAAATAGAAAGGGGTCCTCCCAAAAATAATACTTCAACTCCGAAAATAATTTCTTCTTTTGGTGAGAAGAGTATTCTTTTGGAAGGGCCCGAGCCACAAGATAATTGGCCAGATCGGCAAACCAGGGGGTAGAAGAAGAAATGTTTAAAATTCGTTCATCCGAAAAAGAGTCATTAATAAAATTTTCATTTAAAATATCAAGTGTGGGATTTTCAAGACGAGAAAGATGATCAGCTGCTAGGTTTTTCGCTCCTTTCTTATCCCGAATCTCCAAGTCGAATTCTTAAAGTAAGAGGATCCAATGAATCAGACGCGGCTTGGCATCCGATTTAGAAAGGAGGTACTTCAAAGCGGAATTATCCGTGAAAACAATAACTTTATAAAGAGTAACGTACGGTCAGAATTTATCAAAAGCAAAAATAACAGCTAAGAGTTCTTTCTCCGTCGTGGTGTAATTTTCTTGAGCAGAAGTTAGAGTTTTACTAGCATAAAAAATCGGATGAAAGTTCTTAGCAATTCGTTGTCCTAGAACCGCACCTACCGCATGATTACTCGCATCACACATTATTTCGAATGGTAAATCCCAAACTGGGGCGATCATAATAGGAGCATTTATATGTTTTGATTTAATTAATTCGAATGCAGCGAGACAAGATTCATCAAAAATGAAAGGAGTGTCTTTTTCAAGAAGGTGGGTGAGAGGCTTAGTAATTTTTGAAAAGTCTTTAATGAATCGTCGATAAAAACCCTCATGCCCTAAAAAACTTCTAATTGCTTTAATATTTGTAGGCGGCGGTAACTTTTCAATGACTTCAATTTTTGCCTTGTCCACTTCAATTCCCTTAGCAGAAATCTTATGGCCAAGGACTAAGCCTTCACGCACCATAAAGTGGCACTTCTCCCAATTTAAAACTAAGGTGGTTTCTTCGCAGCATTGTAAAACTTTTTCCAAATTTACTAAACATAAGTTAAAGGAGTCGCCAAAAACAGAAAAATCATCCATAAATATTTCCATAATATTTTCTACATATTTATCAAAAATAGCAAGCATACACCGCTGAATGGTAGCGGGTGCGTTGCATAACCTAAAAGGCATTCTACGATAAGCAAAATTTCCGAAGGGGCAAGTGAATGTCGTCTTCTCTTGGTCCTTGGGTGCGATAGGGATTTGAAATTATCCCAAGAGACCGTCGAGGAAGCAATAAAAATTGTGTCCGGACAAACGTTCTAAAATTTGATCGATAAAGGGGAGGGGGAAGTGATCTTTTCGAGTGGCATCGTTTATCTTACGGTAAACGATGCACATCCTCCATTCCGTTATCGTCCTAGTTGGAATTAATTCATTATTTTCATTCGTTACTATCGTGATCCCACCCTTCTTAGGAACAACCTGGACCGGACTTACCCACTAACTATCGGAAATAGGATAAATTATCCCCGCATCTAATAACTTAAGAACCTCACCCTTCACAACCTCTTTCATATTCGGATTAAGACGATGTTGTGGTTGGACTAAACCCTTAGGATTATTTTCAAAAAATATTTTGTGGGTACAAAAAGAAGGGCTTATGGCAGAAATGTCGGAAATTTGCCACGCTATAGCTCGGCGATGCTTTTGTAGTACTTCGATCAAATGATCATTTTCGGATTTAGAAAGATAGGCTGAGACTATAACAGGAAATTTAGAATTTTTTTCAAGAAATGCATAATTTAGATGATCAGGGAGTGGATTTAAATCAATATGGGGTGGTTCATCATAAGAGTGTTTCAAATTCTTTTCTTTTTCAAAAATAAGATTTTCATACTTTTTTCTACCAAAGATAGAATCGTTTTCAAAATTTGCTTGTAATGACATAACCGTGTTTTCAAAATCATATGAAGAAATATCAGAAAAGGAAGGGGAAAATTCATTTGAAGAGATGTTAGAAAAAGAAAGTGAAGAATCTTCATTTAAAACATCAAGAAAGAAGCATGAATCATCATTTTTTAAAGAATTTTTCATCGATTGATTTATAGAAAATCTGACCTCATCATCTCCCACACGCAAAAATAACTTTCCGTTACTAACATCGATAACCGCTCGAGAGGTGTCTAGGAAGGGTCGACCAAGGAAAAGAGGGACCTCGACGTCCTCTTCAATATCGAGAATGACAAAATCCTCCGGGAAGATGAATTTGTCGACCTTCACTAACACATCCTCAACGATACCTAACGGATACTTAATTGACCTATCAGCTAACTTGATACTCATTCTTGTAGGGCTGAGAGTGTCCAATCCTAACTTCTTGAATAAATAAAAAGGCATCAAATTGATGCTCGCTCCTAGATCCGCTAACGCATGTTTAACAAACAGATCACCAAAAACGCAAGGAATGGAAAAACTACCCGGATCGTTTATCTTTTTAGGAAGATTAGAGTTCTTAACGACCGCCGAGCATTCTTCATTTAACGTTTATGCGATAAATTTTCTAATTTCTTCTTGTTTGTTAATAAATCCTTAAGATATTTTACGTACTTAGGCATTTGACTAATCGCTTCATGAAATGGCAAATTAATGTGAATTTGATTGAACATTTCAAGGAAGCATTGGTACTGATCATCTAGTTTTTCTTTCCTTAGTCGAGTCAGATAAGGAGGTGGCGGAAATTCCTTTATAACAACCAGAGCATCATTTTGAACGTCATCTTTTTCTTTTTAAAAATCATAAAAAACAGAAATATCTTTTTCTTTATCAAAAGTAGATTTTTCATTTTCCGTGGGTAATTGTTTCCAAAACAGGAGAGACAATCACCTTTGGCTCTTCCCTTGTGGTGGGCTCGTTAACAACCTTACCGCTGCAAAGGGAAATCGCATTTGCGTGCTCCCGTGGGTTAGGTTCAGTGTTTGAGGGAAGAGTTCAAGGTGGTCTCTCAGAAAAAGCCTTGGCAAGTTGCCCGACCTGGTTTTCTAAACTTTTCACGGACCTAGTTAGACTTCTAATATTGGCTTCGTTTGAACTTATATATTTAGAAAGGATTTCTTCCAAAGGGGAAGGTTTTTGAAAGTTTTGGTTTTTTTTGTT
Organism: Platanthera zijinensis; assembly: GCA_039513925.1. Classification (NCBI taxonomy): domain Eukaryota; kingdom Viridiplantae; phylum Streptophyta; class Magnoliopsida; order Asparagales; family Orchidaceae; genus Platanthera; species Platanthera zijinensis. The sequence continues at coordinate 179,629,326 of CM077087.1, forward strand.
GTTGTGGTGGTGGTGTAAAATCATGCAGTGGGCATACGACGTTAGCATTATTAATCCAGGAAAAATTAGGATGGTTACGTCATCCAGGGTGATAAGAATTTGAAGAAGAATTAAAACCAGGCGAAGAAGAAAAATTCGAAAAAGCAGAAAAATTATTTGTAGAATTTTTTTGAGCAGGCCTGGGTATATTCCCCAGATAATACACCTGTTCGGCAGCAGTAGCAGCATTCACATTTTCAAATACCTTAGCAGCAGAGGCAGCAGTCATCTCCGAAATCTTCTTGATCAGCATTTCCACTTGCATCGCCAGTTGCATCACCGAATCCACTTCATAGATACCTGCAGGTTTAGATGGGTGAGTCCTAGACGAATTCCACTAATAAGTGTTCATCTCCATGTCCTCGATAAGCTCAAGAACGGCTTCCGGAGTTTTGCGGTCCAAAGAACCAGCGGAAGCGGCATCTATCATTTGCTTAGTTTCTTGATTTAGCCCATTATAAAATGTCTAGACCTGTAACCATACAGGCAGAGCATGATATGGGCATCTTCTCAAAAGTTCTTTGAACCTCTCCTAAGTGTCATAGAGGGTCTCAGAAGCAATTTGAGAGTATGAAGTTATATCATTTCTTAGCTTAGTAGTTTTGGCGGGGGGGGGGGGGGAATATCTTGTAAGAAATTTTTCAATTAATATGTTCCAAGTAGTGATTGATCCTCTTGGAAGAGAGCTCAACCACTGTTTGGCTTTGGTTCTTAAGGAGAAGGGGAAGAGTCTTAGCCTTATAGCATCGTTTGAGACACCATTGATTTTAAAGGTGTCACAGATTTCAAGAAAACTAGCAATATGTAAGTTCGAATCTTCATCTTGTAATCCGTCGAACTGTGCATATTTCTGCACCATTTGTATGATGCTAGGCTTGAGCTCGAAGATATTGTTCGCAATCGCAGGTCGAACAAAACTTGTTTATGTCCCCTCTAGATTGGGTCAAGAATAATCGGACATGGTCCTTTGCTGATCCATTCCTGGGTTGGGATCTCCCATTTCAAAATTAAAATTGCAATCGCCGTAGGAATCCTCAACCGCTGTTTGAGAAGTGGAAGCCCCGAATCGTAGTTGTCTCCGAAAGGAACGTTCGATTTCTGGGTCCAAATAAACAAGTAGCGACGGATTCGCTCGGGTCATGCACTAAAAAAGAAAACGAAGGAGAATGGAAATGAAAACTTGAAAAAAGAAAAAGGGAAGAAAGGAATTTTTTTTTGAAAATAAAATTTTTTTATGGATTGGTTCTCGAACTTCCCAAGGGCTACCCAGTGAAGGGTTTGCAAGGTACTCGGTAAAATGGTGGCGCTTAAAGCGCCTTACCCTTTTCGAGAGAATTTAGGTTGGGTAGAAATAAGATGATGTGAGTTGATTATAATAATAAAAGAAAAAATATATATATTTTAATTTTTGCAGAAGTAATAGCGAAAGCGTTTTCAAAGTATTGACGAAAAAATTCCCCGGCAACGACGCCAAAACATGATGGGCTAAAACCCGAACAGGCAAGTGTACCTGTCGAATCGTAGTATCAAGGTCGTATTTAAAACTCGGGGATGTCAAGTACTGCTACTCACGCTCGAACTATTATCCTACCGGAAAACTATTGGGATTTGAGAATTTTTAAAAGTAAAATAAAAGATTATTTTATAGACGAAAAACTTATAATAAAGAGATAGCATTCGATCAATGATTCACCATAAAATTAAATGAGAGGGATAAAAAGATATAGTTTTAAATTTGCAAATCATACTCGACCGTGACGGATCCGATATTAGGAAATAATCTCGCTAGAGAATTTAATCCCGTGACTTATAGACGTTCTGACCGAAATCTCTTTCAAGTCAAAAAGGCCTAAAGTCGCATTATCGAGGTGACCCGCACTATTGGATTTGACTCAAATCCGGAAGATTTACGTCATCCTATCTCTAGGGGTGCATTCTACTCCTTCCTTCTTTGAGCGATCTTTCACATTCACGAGCCTCTCGGCCACTCAAATATGAGATCCAAAGCCTACTACCGTATACCGGAAATACGGAGTCGACAAAATAAAAATCAAAGAAGGATCGAGTTAAAATAAGCAAAAATAAAACTATGAAATAAAAGCAACCCTCATCTCATTTTATGGATCCTCACGATCGAAGGCTAAGAGAAGTTAGCTATGCATAATTGAAAGGAAAACCATAATAAAAGGATAAGAAAATTTCATTAATAATAATTATAAAAAAAGAAGTACACAATGCTTAAAACAAAACGATATTACTTAAACAAAATGAGATTAAAAAAAAAGGAAACTAGAAAATAAAATTACAATGGAAAACTCTCTTGACTTGTACTCTCCACGTGCTCTCTCTCCAAAGTCCAACCTCCAAAAATGAGACCATGGGCTCCTTTTATAGATGAGGAGGGAAGATTCTAGAAAATGGTGGAAATGAAAGAGGAAATAGGGGGTCGGGCCGGCCATGCATGGGGGGAGATGTTCATTCATGTAATAAATGAAGGGGGAGAAAATGGGAAGATGCATGTATTTAATTTTTGGAGATGCAATTGGAAAATGTAAAATAAATAAGGGGGGATGAATGGAAGTGTGTAGAAGGGAGAAATAGGCGGGAAAGGTGGTCGGCCAATGCATGCATGCATAACATTAAATGATGGAGAGAGAGAGGGAAGATTTAATGTAAATGGAGAGGGAGGGGAGGAGGGTGGCTGGCCACATGTATGCTTGCATGAAATAAATGATGAGGGAGAGAGAGGGGCTGCTTGATGGGCTCGGGTTTGAGGTTGTGGGCTGATCCAAGTACTTTAGATAGTGGCCGGGCTTGAGTAATGTGCTCGGGTTGCTTGTAATGGAGGCCAGGCTACTTGCAATGGCTTGTGGGCTGCACTATATGGAGGCTCGGGTTGCACTAGGTGAGAAGGGGTCGGGCTGCTCCAAATGGGTTGCACCATGTTCTCGGGTTCAAGTGGTGGGCTGCTCCAAATGGGCTCTTGAACCTACAAAATATAAATAAAACATTAGCTCATATTATAATAACATATCATGATATAACATTTAAATAAAACTAAACATAAAACATAATAATTCATACTATTAATTAGTTTAAATAAAACTAAACAAAATAAACATAACGTTAAACATTATAACATAACATTAGTTGTGTGAAACTAAACTAAAGATAATAATATTTATAAATAAAGCTAAACATAACAATAACATAAAACATAAAATAATAACAAAACATAAAATAAAACTATAGATTCTTATATTATAAAAATAACACAACAACATCATAACAAGAATACAAAAACACAAAATTATAATAAAAATAAGGAATTTTGACTACTTAATTACCCAAAAAAGGATGACTAAAACTATTCATCAAAGAGAATTAGAGATCCTGAGGGATCTGAGGTGTAAGCTCTTTGGAGCAGGTTTTGGAGAAGTGCCTAGTCCAACAAGATAGTTGGATAGGTGGGAGGGAAAGTGGATGTACCCTTCTTAGGGGAACCACTATAAATCTATGTGTGCTTTTCTATGTTATTTTCTTTATTGTAGGTTGTATGTCTTGAAAACAGAATTGAATCAACTAACCTAAAGAAAGGAAAATAAAAGGTAGTCACTATGGACTAATAAACCTATTCACCCCCTCTAGGTGATTTAGCTATCCTTGAAAACATAGACTTTCAAGAGGCATGTATAAATAGATTTGTGTGTGTTTAGAATAAAATACACCATTCCTTTCCCTTCTCGGCCCCTTGCGATGAAATGATGAAAAGCTTGGAAAATCTACAACAACTCATAAAAGCAATGGCGCCAAGGGTATTGGACTTTATATTCGAGGGTTTCGAGCTGGTCAGGAATGGATTCAAGGATGCGCCTGAGGAAGTTCAGCTAGTTCTCCATTTGTTGTAGGTTGTTGACCTAGAATATGTTCTTTTAGAGCCGACTCTGCTGTGGAAGAGAGAAGTGATTGAATTATACTCAACTGCTAAGGTCAACTTATCATCTATTAAAATCAGGACCTTCATTAGTGGAAATAATGTCAAGGTTACACCTAAGAGACTGAGCAAGGCACAGCAATTTCCTAGGTTCAGAGTATTTGATGAAGAAGATGAGTTATATCAATAAGATGTCAAAAATTCCCTAAAGTGGTGTGGATTGTCAAAACACTCCACCAGATCAATCTTGCGAATAGAACTAAACCTGAAAGGAAAATTACTTGCAGAGGTTGTTGGGAAGGCACTGCTTTACAAGACTGGATTACATGATAAAATTTCCAAGAAGATGTTCGAGGTAATGAAAATAATAATTCTTTCTAAGAAGATAGATTGGGGAAGAGTTCTTTTTGATAAAATAGTTGAATGTATCCCAGAGCCAAACATGGGTAGGATTCTGTCCCTATTTCTGCACAATAATATTCCATGGATCCTTAACATAAGTCTAGGAACTAAAATCCATCAAATGAGGAGGATGGACTCAAAAATTCTTGATATGTGGGACAGAGTTTTGTTCCCACATGCACAGATTATTACCAAGAAGAAAGAAGAAAGCTATTCAGATTACTAAGGAAAGAACATAGTTCAGCTCCTTTAAGAAGAGTGAAGAGGAGCCACATAATCCCCAGCTCACCGAGTCTACTAAGGAAACCAAAAGCGACATGAGTGCTTAGGTATCAATATCTCCTGAACCTGCTGCAAGGAACCAGTTAGAAAGAACACAGTCTGATGAGATTAGAGGTGAAGCCTTGGAATTTCTGAGTGGACATGAAATAGAGAACATTAGTGCAGATGTTGTAGGAGAGACATCTCAAATGAGCACTACATTTGAGGGGGAGACTTTCCAGATACCTGTTCTAGCTGAGGGGGAGACTATCCCATTTGTTCAAGAACAATTAGACACCTTCATTGAAAATCTGCAAAAAAGGATTGCTGAAACTATCGAAGGCCCTGAAGTTATCCTACTCTATCCTCAAGATGAGGGGGAGCAAGTCCTAGAAAGGATAATAGAAGATGCTTCTGCTAAGGGGGAGCAAGTCCAGTACATACAAGAGAAGATTCAGCTTCCTATTGAAAACGAGCAAGCAGCTGAAATAATAGAAGAAGATACTCAGATAAACTCTACTGATCAGGATGTCCTTAAGGACAAGGCTCAAGCTGAGGGGGAGATTCATATTGAACTCCCAGCTCATGATATTGTGCATGAGATTGTCTCCTCTACATTTGAAAAAGACATTCCTGCTTCCAATATCCATGCAGAAGAACACTCTTTAGAATATATAGTGAATGATTCAGAAGAAAGGATTACTGCCAGATATAGGGATAAGGTAGTATGTGACCAAGGCACATTTGCCCAGGCTGACCAAATTCCCTCCTCCTTTCTAGCCCAACTCAAAGGTTTGCTGGTTAATCAGAGAAGACAATTGGAACACTTCATTGATGACTCCAATAAGAGAGTGAGATAAGATCTGTCAACTGAGATAAAGTCAATCAGGTTTGAAGTCAACTTACTCAAAGCCACACTGTTACATTCTTCCATAGGGCAGCTCCTTCTATAACCTTTACTGAAAGTATGTTGGCTGAAATTAGAAAAACTCAAAATGACATTATTGAGAACCAAAACTTCACATCTAGTAATATGGAGATGGTTCACAATGTCCAGAAAACTGATGAATGAACACAAGATCATAACTAAAAGGAGAATGGGTGCCGGTACAAAAATTCTGGATGACCATATGCTTGAGGTCAAGAATCATGTTACTAAAGGAATCAACTTTTTGGATGAATAACTAACAAAGGCCAACACCTTCCTGTCTAAGATTACATCTGAAGAAGTCATAAAGGGGGAGAAAGCAATGATAAAGACAAACATTGAAAATGCTGTGTGGATTACGAATGTAATATGAGGCTTAATGGGTCTTGATCCACATTAATATGATAACATCAACCCTACTCTTATTCCTGAAATTATGTATGGTGATCAATATGGTGCTGATCAGAGTGGTGGCAAGTATTCCAAACAGACTGTTGCTCAGTGGGCTGAACCCTCAACTACTCCAGAAATTCCTACATTCAGTCCCACTGTTGATCAGATTGTAAGGGACAAAGTCAAGAGCATTGCAGAATAAGAGGATGAAGTAAGGCTCAACAAGAAAGAGATATAGAGAAGAGATGGAGTTTAGAATAGACTTTGAGCTACTGAGTCCTCAATTAAGTAACATAATATTGTCTGCCTGGGACCAAGTCAAATCAATGAAAACTAAAAGCTCTATAGCTCCCTAGAATGGGCAAAGCTTGAAGGGAATGAAGAGCTAATGAGAAGATTCAGGATGGATAAAAAGACTAGTGTACTGCCACCAGATGCTGTGGAGCCCAGCAAGTATTTCCCCAAACCCTACAGTTATTTTGAAAGACAGAGGGAAAAGGGAATGGACAACAAAGACAAAAAGCATGCTGCCAAGAAACCAAACAGGGGTATTGCGATTAAGGAACCTGAAACTTGAGATATTTTTGTCTTCCTTAAGGGGTTGTAGGAATATGAATATTTTGTATTAAGCACACAGTCTGTTTATGAACATTTCCTTTTATGAAAACTTATTTTTGTGTGTTTACATCTTATGGTTTTCATTTACATATTAGTGACTTCATATTCTGTAATGTTTATCTGCTTAATAAAGTTAGCATATTTCATTGACTATGGTTATGACTTCTTTAAATATGGGAGATTGTTAGTTCCATTGATCACAATGTCCCTGATTTGAAGAAGGCCCACAAGTCTATGGTATACACATGAATGTATTTGATGCATGACCTTTAGTTCAATATATTCAGGTTGGTCTCTTTTAAACTTATTTGACTTGTTGTCAAAGTCACAAAGTCAGATGGACTCACGACAGGATACTGGTAAAGAAGAAATCTAGTTAAGTCAAGAAGTGTTAAGTGAAGGTAGTTCACTCAATGCTAAAAAGCAAAATCATCGATAGGACAACACACAGTCAAAGCCGTAGGTTTGCTATCAAAGTAATCTGTAAATGCCCAAAAGCATTGAGTGAAGGAAGTTCACTCAATGGCTCCTTAACAAATAATCCTACTGAGTACAGAAGCATTGAGTAAAGACAGGCCACTCAACACCTCATCAAGAAAACTAGCAAAGTCAGAAATCATTGAGTGAAGAAGTCCCACTCAACGCCTTCTAGTAGGGTAAATCAACTAAGTTTTGATGCATCGAGTGATGAAGGTTCACTCAACGCCTAAGTTGTTAGACTAGAATTATCTACATTCATTGAGTGATAAAGGATCACTCAACACACTCAATGCCACCAATCAGAATTTAGCTAAGTACTAGTGTGTTGAGTGACAAGGCTTCACTCAATTCCCAAGAAGAATTACTAGAATTTTGGCCAATTCCACATAAGCTGAGTCATGCTGACATCAGCAGAAATTCAAATAATTTAGGATCGTCTTGCTAAAGGACAAAAGGCGCAGCTTTCCATTAGTACAGCTGTGATGCAAAAAGGAGCAGTTGTAGCTATCAAACCTAGTGGTCCAAAATGCTTAGAGGGCCGTTGGATGGCAGAATACGTATTCAGAGTTCCGAGGAAAAGGAACTTAACTTTTGGGGAAAAGGTTTTTGAGCTTCATGTTCTTCCTCTCGATAGAATTACAGAGCTTGAAGCAAAAATGTTCTAACTATTATTCTGAAGTTCAACCAGGTTATTACTGATAGTTTAACCTTCAACAACTATGTTTAGGAAGACTTCTTCCTGAGTGGTTTCATAGAACAAGTAGAATATTCTTGAAGATCCATTCTTAGTGTTGTGAAAGGTAAAGGACGGAGTATTCTCAGTTCAGGAAGTGGTAAGCTCAGAGATCACTTCTTTGGAGTCAAATCATCAATAATAAATAACATTGCTTCGATAGGATCTTAACTGATCTGAACCGTAAGCCTGATTTATAAAGGCTGAGTGTTGGATCCCTCTGTTGATCTGAGGTAGGGCCTGCGTTCCTGTGCTGTAGTTGACTTCATTCACTTAGTGTAGGATCCTCCTATGGATCTGATTGTAGGCCTATCCTCCTATTCCGAGCTATAGGACTTTGTCTAAAGTCCGAGGTAGATGATCTGGGGATCATTGAGCTGTAGGAGAATCATTTGCTCCGAGTGGTAGGGCCTTGACCTAAGGTAGGACTTGGAGGAGTCTGAGAGATCCTGAGGGATCTGTTTTGTAAGCTCTTGGAGCCGAATTTTGAGAAGTTGGCCTTCTTTAATACAATGTTAGAAAGGTGGGAGGGATAGTGGATGTACCCAAACCCTGGGGAACAACTATAAATAAATGTGTGTTGATTGTGTATTCTTGAAAGCTAACATAACACTAGGTCACAACACATATAAGTAAGAAGATAGTCTAAAAAGACGCAAAAACCTTTTCACCCCTAGGTGTTTAACTACTCTTGAAACTAAAGTCTTTAGACTCTTTCTCCTCTCAAAATAATAAGAGGGGATTGAGGTTCAAGTGGAATACTAGATCCATCCATTCCAAATAGAAAGGCAAAGCTCTAGTTGTGCCTCAGACCACCTTTTAGAAGATTATTCTCCCTTCTAATAGTTATGACCATTGTTGGAGCATGAGGAGACCAGGCGATTTTATATCTAGCCGTAACGGTCTTGGTCTAGTGATTTGGCTCAGCGGTCTGGTGGTGAATCTCAGCTAGCGGTCAGGAGCAGTAGTGGATGTCTAAGGGATATTCACAGCAGCGGTCGGGTAATTAAACGCAGCAGCGGTCTGGCTATTAGCCGCAACAATGGTCTGGGGATTAACCATAGTAGTGGTCTGGAGGTAGCTGCAGTAGCAGACTGGATGTTAGCCGCATCGGTATGGAGGTAGCCGCAACTGCGGTCTTGGTGTTAGCTGCTGTAAGGATTTAGGGGTTACTGTTTATTTATAATGTATAGCCTGGCGGTTTTGACTATGTCAAACTGTTTAGCCCGCTTGGTTTGTATTAAGTCCCACATCGCTTGTTGTATTCTGTCATCTTCCCTATTTTTTATAGATAAGGGGGCATACCGATGTAATGATTATCTTTTTAGAGTAATAAAATTTACCTTTATTTAGCTCGTTTTCACATGGTATCAGAGCGAATCGATCCTTTGCTCTAGTACGCGCGACTTCTTTTCTGTTTGTGCGGTTTCCCTCCCTACCCTCCAATGCTAGTTTTGTTCGCGTGACTTCTATTCTATTCATGCAGTTTGCTTTGTAGATAGTTCTATTTGCTTGGTTTTTTGTGCGGCTTGTTTTTCGTTCGTTCTGCCTCCCTTCTAGTTGCTTGTCTTTGCAACTTGTTGAGTTCGCGCGGGTTGTTTTCTCTACCCGTGGGGTTTCTCATTATTTTCTATGGACACTCCTACTTTATCTTCTTCTTCTACTATCTCTGCCGCTTCTTCTCTTTCTACTTCTTCTTTCTTTGCTTTTGGTAATTTGGGTACTACTTTGAAGCTTATAGGTCCCAATTACCCTGACTGGAGCATGTTCTTCATTTTTCTATTGCGTGCTCAGTACAAGCATCATTATTTGACTGATGATCCCCCTCTTTCTAGCTCTGTTGTTTTTGATGATTGGGATGCTTCTAATGCCTTAGTGCGTACTTGGTTGGCCAATAGTTTGTTTGATGAGTGCTTCCTATCATTCGACATGATCCAATGGTCAAGGCTGTCTGGAATCATCTTGCCGATTTATATTCCAAGGGAGACCAAACTTCACGCATTTATACTCTGTATGCCAATCTTTTTGCTCGACTAGTCATGACTCTTGCTTCTGCCTATCAGGAGGTTCAGGCTCTTGGTGCTTAACTTCTTCAGCATAGACCTTTTTCTGCTGATCTGGCTGAGAAACACAAGATTTTTTAGAAGCTTCTTATTGTTTGTTGCCTTCTTCGCCTACTAGACTCTTATGATCTGATCTGCCAACAAATTCTTGGAGAGACGGATACTTTGACTTTGGATGCTTCTGCTACTAGAATTTCTGCTATTACTACTCTTCTTCAGCATCCTTTGCTTCCCTCTCCATTTTCGTATCCTAATCTTATTGCTCATCCTGCTTGTCATGAAACCTCTGGTGGTCGTGGTGGCCATACTAGTGGTCGTGGTTATTCTAAGCATCTTTGTTCTCATTATGGCCGACTTGGTTACTTGGTTGATAGTTGTTCGACGAAACATTCTCATCTTCGTCCAACTTTGGCTGATTCCTCCAAGAAGTCTACTTCTTCTCTAGCTACTTATGGTGTTGCTAAGTTGGCTATAATGGGTAGGTGGCTCATTGATTTTGGTGCTACTAATCATATGACAGGAAATTCAAGCCTTTTCTCTTCTCTTGATAAGAGCAACCGGTTACCTCTGGTTATTATTGCTGATGGTTCTCCATCTCTGGTTTGTGGTTCTGGCACTGCGCATATTACTCAGTCTCTTCAGCTGCAGGACACTCTTTATGTCTCGAATTTTCCATGCAACCTTCTTTCTATTACTGCTTTTTGTAAATAGTTGAATTTTGAAGATATTTTTACTGCCTCAACTTGTGCTTTTCAAATTCCTCATTCTAAGGAGATGAATGTTATTGAGACTGAGAGCAGTGACTTGTTCTATCTTGATACTACTTCTGCATTTTCTGCATCTTCTTCTATACTTCAGTGGCATCTTTGCCTTAGGCATCCTCCTCCTTGGATTCTTTATCAACTTATGCCTGATTTACCTCACGGTGACCTTTCGCTTGGTTGTGAAGCTTGTTAGTTTGGAAAGCATCACCGATCTACTTTTCTTGCTAAGCATGGCAATAGTTCTTCTCGTCCCTTTGACCTGGTTCATTCGGATGTTTGGGGTCCTACTCCCCTTCAAACTATTGGTAGGGGTAGTTTGTATTTTGTGACATTCATTGATGATTTTCTCGGTGTACATGGTTGTACTTGTTAGGAGAATGCTCTGAGATTTTCTCAATTTTTTCTGCATTTTATAATGAAATTCACACACAAATGATACTCATATTAAAACTCTCCGCACTGTTAATGCTAAGGAATATCTTATTCATCAGTTTACATCATTTAATTTGGATCATGTCATTGTCCATCAAACTACTTGCCCTTACACTTCTCAAAAGAATGACATTGCTGAACGTAAAAATCATCATCTTTTGGATATGGCTCGTACTCTTCTCACTCATATGCATGTTCCCCGGTCTTATTGGGGTCATGCAGTTTTTCTTTCCTATTTTCTCATTAGTCGAGTTTCGTCTTTGGTTTACAATGTCAAGACTCCTTTTTCTATTCTATATCCTGATAAGACACCATTTTCGTTACCTCCTCATATCTTTGGATGCACAGCATTTGTTCATTCTCCTGCTTCTAGACGTGACAAACTTTCTCCTCATTCTATCAAGTGCATATTTTTGGGCTATTGTCTGACACATAAAAGATATCGGTGTTTTGATCATATTTTTCAGAGACAGTATGTCTTGGCGGATTTTACTTTCTTTGAAGATGCTCCATTCTTTTCTTCTCCCTCTCTTCTTCCTTCTTCTGATGATTCTTCTTCTTTTCCATATATATCGACACCTCTTCCAGAGCCTGCCCTTCTTTCTTCTTCTTCTATTTCTGATTCTTCTACTATCTCTAATTCTTCTCTTAAGCCACTGCCACCAGCTCCCGGGCCAGTATTATCTTCTTTGGATGGAGTTGATACAGTAGATAGGACAGATCTTGATCTTCCAATTGGTCTTCGGAAAGGTGTTCGATCCTACACTCAACATCCTCTTCAGGTTGTGGTATCTTATGCTCAACTCTCTTCTTTGTCTAGGAGCTTTGCTCTTGCCCTCTCAGCAAATGTCATTCTAGCCTCGTATCACGATGCTCTTGTTATTCCTCATTGGAACACTGCTATGGATGAAGAGATGTATACTCTTATTGAACAGGGCACTTGGACTCTTGTTCATACTCCTCCTGGAACTGATGTGGTTTGCTGTCGCTGGGTTTTTGTCATCAAGTTTCTCCCTGATAATTCTATTGATCGTTATAAGGCATGACTTATTGCCAAAGGTTTTACACAAACCTATGGTGTGGATTTCTTTGATACTTTCTCTCCTATTGCTAAGATTACTACAATCCGTGTTCACTTTTCGGTGGCTCTCAATAGAGACTGGGAAATGTCTCAATTGGATATGAAGAATGCCTTTCTTTATGGTGATTTGCAGGAAACTATAAATATGGAGTAACCTCCTGGGTATGGGGGAGTCTCAGGTTTGTAAACTGCGAAAGGCGATCTATAGTCTTAAGGAAAGTCCTAGGAACTGGTTTGACAAGTTCAATGAAGTTATTTGTGTGGCTGGATTTACTCGAAGTACTGCATATCACTTATTATTCATTTGCAAAACATCCGCTGGTCTTATTATTCTTGCGGTTTATGTGGACGACATTCTTCTTACATGGGATGATAAAGAAGGTGTGAATATGACAAAGAATCATCTTCTTCAATATTTTGTTACTAAAGATATGGGCTATCTGAAATATTTCTTGGGGATTGAAATATCCAGGAAACTAGGGTTTATTGTTTTATCACAACGAAAGTATGCCTTGGACCTCTTAAAAGAGACATGTCTCCTTGGGGCTAAACCTAGCGATCTCCGATGTCTGTTGGAGATGACAAGTGTTGGAGAAAGGACTCACCTCTTCTTGAAGATGTCACCAGGTACAAACGACTTATGTCGAAACTCATTTATCTGACAGTCATAAGACAAGATATTTGTTATGTAGTGGGAAGAGTGAGCCTGTTTATGCAAGATCCTAAGGATTTTCATCTTCAGTCGACAATGAAGATTCTAGAGTATATGAAAGGTGCTCTAGAGAAATGACTTCTGTTTCAGCAAAGGGGACATTTGAAGATTGAGACATACTTTAATGCTAGCTATGCAGATGATAAGGAAGATAGGAAGTCTACGTCAGGGTTCTATACTTTTGTTGGAGGAAATTTGGTCAGTTGGAATAGAAAGAAACAAGCGGTTATCTCCAGGTCAAGTTAAGAAGCCGAGTATAGTAGCATGGCTCTGACTACTTGCAAGCTGAAGTGGGTACAAACACTTATGCTTGATTTTGGAGAGATTTATGATCATCCTCTACTAATGTTCTGTTAATAAGGTGGCCATATATATTTAGAGGAATCTTGTATTTCATGAGAGGACTAAGCATATAGAGATTGATTGCCACTTCATTAGATAGGAGATTTTGAAGAATCAGATCTGCACACTGTTTGTTACCTCAGAGAGAGAACTAGTTGATTTCTTTACCAAGCTAGTTACTCCTTATGGGGAGGTTTGTAGCAAGCTGGGCATGGTAGATATATATGCTCCAGCATGAGGGGGAGTGTTTGATCATGAGGAGTCCGGGCATTTTTATATCTAGCCGCAGTGTTCTGCTACTCTTAGCGGTCTGGCGGTTTGGCTTAGCGGTCTGCTGGTGAATCTCAGCTAGTGGTCAGTTGCAGAAGTGGAATTCTGAGGGATAATCGCAGTAGCAGTCTGGCAATTAACCGTAACAGCGATCTGGCTATTGGCCCAGCAGAGGTCTGGTGATTATCCACAATAGTGGTCTGGAGGTAGCCACAATAGCAGACTGGATGTTTGCCGCAAAGGTCTATATGTAGCCGCAGCTGCGGTCTTTGTGTTAGCTGATGAGTCCTATTTATATACTGATTTTTAGACTCATCTGGTCTAGTTTTCTTTCACAAGCACTTCACTTTTAGTTTATTATTGTAAATAATTCTTCTAATCTTTATTTCCATAGGAAGTGCACTTATAGGCCTGTGGTTGTGTATTTTTGTTACTTTTGTTGATTTTACTTCTTATTGTGATTTCCTGGAAGGTTTGCACATATCAGTGGTTATTTTTTCCTGCAAGTACATGGGTTGTGTTGGTGCTTTGGGTTTGTTTGGGGCCCATTTTATGCCTAAGGGCCACAGATCGTGCATTTTTACACGTGCACGCTCAGTGGATTCCTTAGCGCACGACCACTGGTCGTGCACCACTGATCGTGTCCATTGATTCCATTTTTTTACTAGGTTCTGCCATGCCTTTGTCCACTATCACAGGACACAGTGCGCACGAACACAGGTCGTGCGCCACTGATCGTGTCCATTTTATTTTCTACAATCTAAAAATACGCAGGTTCCACCCTAATTCAGTAGGATGGACTTTTCTCTGCTGTTTTCATCTCCGGGGAGGGTTCTGCCAATCTCCTTCTTCCTCCACCGTAGGGAGAGGCTCCGGGCAAGCTTTCAATGCCAAATTCAAGCCATAGCTTCCTCTCGGCCTCCTCCTTCATCCTTGAGCTTCAAGAAGGGTTGGACCTAGCTTTCACCATCAAGCTCGGAGGAGATTGTGTCATCCTCCACCGGATCGTGACATGAAGAAGACGGGTCCATTGGGAGTTAGTGACAGCCTCCTCTACCCCGGACGCAGATGAGTACCCAGCTAGGACGCAGATTGACAACCCGGCGATTCCTTCCCTGAATCTTCAGCAAGACTTTGGATCCGGTCGATTTTGCACTCTCTTCTTCTTTTGTTTTTGTTAGTGTAGTTTGATCTCTTTGTATTTGATGAAGTGTGATTAATTTTGATATACGTTTGTGTACAATCATGTCTATGTGATTTTATATTCACATTATTTGCTTGAGGTGCGCCATTATCCATCCTCCACCACACAGTGACACACTAGCAATTTCTAGTGGCGTGCGTAGCGAATAGGTGCTCACGACCCTCATTCCACCATTCTCACCACCTCATCCGCAAGCCTACTCATCCATCCGCCTAGCGATTCAGTGCATAGCGGACTGTATAGTTTTCCATCCGCCTGACGAAGCATTGCATAGCGGCATTGCATAGGAGTAGTTTATTTGTGTTTACTTTCTTTTTCCGCAAACAATCAAAACCCACTTCAAAAACACCGACCTAAGGAAATCAATCTCAAGTCCTCCTAAAAATTAACTCCACCTTACTGTGTTTTTTGAGAGATCGATACCATGGAAAATTCTCCCATTTTATATTACTTGTGCGTCCGGTACACTTGCCGTAAACCGCATCAAGTTTTTGGCGCCGTTGCTGGAGAACACTATCGTGAGAGTTTTTGGAGAGGGAGATAGGAGATAGAAGACCTTTTCCATTTGTTCATTTCATGTTTCTTCTTTGCTTTAGTTTTTAGAATTTGTTTATTATTTTTCTTTGTTCCTTTTCTACTTTTAATTTTTCTACAGCAGGCATTCCTTTTCTTTTAACTGCTAGTGTGTAGTTAATTTTTGCTTAGAATATTTCTGTTGGTGAATTCTTTCTTATTGCACCATGTTTTCTTATAAGAATATCCGTTGCAGATGGTGCAGGGATTATAGGCATGGTAGTGGTGAGTGCCTCACTGAAGATAGTGAGCATAATTCTCGTGGTTCAGTGTATGGAGCACCGTCCACTTATGGTACTTCATACACCCTACCTAAGTCTTATTGCCACTTCTCTTCTACTCCTTCACCTTTTTCTTATTCCTCTCCGGTCCCACCGGGACTGATGAGTAATGGAAAATAGTGTTTGTGTTGTCATAGCACCAAGCACGTGTTGAAAGATTACGCAGAAGTTTAGCGCTAGTTGGAGGAGGATGATGAACCGGGTATCCGATTCATTCCATCCACCTCTCAATTGGCTGCCCCTTCTAATTCTAATGATATATTCGCAGTACCACCTTGTCTATGGGGGACTGGATTGGATATACCTATCAGAATTTCTGCTGATCGGTGTGACGACATTGTGGTGCCGTCTCTCCCTATACATTCTTCCCCTCTTTTGGATTCACCCCCGGAGGAACCCACACGTATTTTCTTTGATGTTGTTGTTCCTCTTCTTTCTTTGCAAGAATTATCTATACCAATTTTTAGTGAGTCGGTTGATGATGTTATGATGGATAGTGATTCAGAGCCTGAGGTTGCGCCAATGTGGGACGAGGACTTTATTCTCTCCAATGGAGAGTATGACACCTTGTAACATGATGACGCACTGAGGTGGGATGATAAGGAGATCCTTTCTGATGAGGAAGTTTTAAATTCCTTGTTGGATGAGGAGGTCCAGACCACCACCGAGGACCTCGAGCTCTCGGATTCCCCTTGCTATGACTCATATGACACTGACGATGATCTGTGCTTGGATCCTTATAGAAGTGAGTCCAGGACCACTCCCCCTATTTTTGATTATTTTAGTTTTTCATCTCCTTTATTTCTTGATCCCCTTTCTATATCTGAGCCTGTGGGGGTTGAGTCTTCGCAGGTGCTTCAGGAGGATTGGAGCTTTCAGCTCGAGTCATAGATGATAACATCCTCTTTTGCGAGGAGGTTGATTCCTCCTCTATTGAGGAAGCTCCATTAACTGCTTTCTCCTACTGCCATGTCTCTGTAGATGATACCTTGCTGGGCAAGGATTTATTTTGTGGTGAGATAAGTGAGGACCAGCACTCCTATTCTTACTTCCTATTTCCTCTGCCTGTTAGGAGCGGGTATGATTATTTGGGCAGAGGGGTAACTATTTTATCGCCGCATCGGTACCCGTTATCGAAATAGATATTGGAACAGTTACCTGTGCACTTTTCTTTTCATAGGCCCATTAGCTAGACATGTATAAAATATAATAAGTCGTGGTGGGAGGACAATAACTGTCACAACCCGCATTTTCTCCGAATTAAGAATTATCAGAGTAAGAGAAAACACGCGTCATGATGCCACGTCAAGCAGGGGATAACTGCTGACGCTCAGGCAAATCCAACTACAATCTTTATGCAAGAAAATCATGTGCTTAATGAATAGAAAATCAGTTATGTTTAGAGTCCGTATCCCTCGGCTCAGTGGATCATCTAGTCCACAAAAGAAAACTATATTTAAACGCTGCGGAAAAATACTTTAATTAGGTTTTACACCCTAAAGAGCGCATAAGGGTCCCAAGAGAACCACTCATGCTATGCAAAACACTACTCTTAGTTTATATAATACATATAAGAAAACAGTTTTCGTACGTGATTTGGAAAATAGTGATTAAGTTTACAAAACATGCTGATCATGAGCTTCATTTATAATAATAATTATAGTTTAAAAATAACTAGCAACCTAGCATAAAACCTTCTCAAAGCAAGTAGACTATCTCCAGAAAAATAAATTGTAGCAGCAATAGTATATATCTAGTACAACGTAAAAACTACTAGTGGGCGCCAACAACCTGACACGAACCCACCAGCACACATATATGTCTGTAAGAAAGTACTGAAAACAACCTCACAAACAAGGTAAACAGAACTCCAAGGTCCGGAAGTCCACCAACAACACCACCTCCAACTAGCCACCAGACTGGCTACAGCTCAGAACCTGAGGCATTCCAAAAGAAAACAGAATACCTCAGCAAGCAAAAATCAAGGTAAAACTGCATGAAAGAGTCAACCAAAGGACAAGGTAACAGAAAAACATGCAGTAGAAAGAGTCACAACTGTCCAAAACAGGACAACAAGAAATGCACAACGTGCAAAGAAACAGCAACGACCCAGCCCAGGAACCACATCCTGCAGGGCCTACTAGGCTACCAAGAGCCAGAATGCTGCAAACTACCAAAGAAGAAACTTCTAACATCCTAAACTGCGGGAAGTGATAGTAGCAAAAACAACAACGAGGAACCGGATCGAAGGCAAACGCAGTCCCCCAACCCACCATGTCCAAGTCAAAAGCTCGAGGGTCAACACGTGAAAACACAAGGGACCTTCCACCCGACATGCCCAGCCCGTACCTGGAGCAAGAAATCCATGGGTGGCCTTGGCTATATCACACAACTCCACCCCCATAAAGAGCTACAACCACCACTACTATCCACGACCCACGATTCGGCCTTTAGGAAAATAAAGAAAATGGCCGACAAGGAAAACCCAGAAATACAACTGGAAATCCACTCGGAAATGAAACACAAGGTAAAGGAAGAGTGTTGAAATAAATCAACACGACTAGGCATTGAGTGAAACGCACTCAGTGCCTACCTAAACTTTGGCGTTGAGTGAGCTAGCCTCACTCGCCGCCAAAATAATGTTACTACCCACAAACCCACTAAAGAATACGGAGCTCGACGACAGTCGAACGACCAAGGCAGAAGATCCAGAACTCGAGTAGTTGCCTGCCACTTGAGTATCTAAACTCCCGCACTCGAAACCATCTAAATTCGCCTATCAACAGAAAATATACAAAGCGCACGATCAGTGACGCACGATCAGTGGTCGTGCGCACTCATCGGCTGATGATCGTGCGAAACGAACCTGGAAAACCTGACAGAAAACCTAGCAACTGCGCACGATCAGTGTCGCACGATCAGTGGTCGTGCACACTGCTGTCAGCGCTCGTGCGATTGCCCGAGACAGAACTTTGGAAACTGAAATTTATACGCGCACGAACAGAGGCACACGACCAGTGGTCATGCGCCCTAAAGGTTGATGACCGTGCGCGGTCAACCTGCACCGTTTGGAATTTCCCGAACGACACGGAACGCGCACACGACTCACGCCACTGCAGTAGCAGTAGACAACTATCACGTCGCACGCTACTACCATTCAAACTATGCCTAGCCATTCGAATAATATCTTAACGAAGGAAATTGGCAACCACACCCCCCCTCCTAACTCTCCCTCTCGGCTACACCCGAACCAGAGCAACAATCAAAAATAAAGGAAAACAACGGCTCCACGCCGACAATTTGCATTCCAAACATCACAACATAGGGGGGGTTTCAGTAGGAAGAACTAAGCCCTATAGTTAGCAAAAAAATGAGAACAACAAGGCCTCTAACCTGGGCTAACCGGGATTTCAATTTCAGCAAATAAAATCAAAGGAAACACTTGGCAAGGGCAAGAATACCACTTGCCTCAATTCACAGCGAAGCTTTGGACTGCTTTCCTCCTCTTCGCACGGATCAAAACGGCCGCAACACCTAGAACAAAGACTCGGCCATTAATGGCGGAAAACTTCCAAACCCGAAAATTCCAATCCTTCCAAAACTCCACGAAAATCGAATTTCTTACCGCAGGAATGAAGGTCTCGATGAGAGCAATCCGAATCCACTCTCGGAATCGAATTCCGTCAACAAACGCTCCGGGAATCGGCGTCCGAAGGCAAGGTAGGCGGTTTCTCCGTTTCTCTCGTACAAGGGGCCGACGGTTATTAATCGGGGAAGAAGATGAACGATGGCTCCTTTCATTCTAATACTATATATATATATAATTATATAATTATATTATTAATTACAAAATTACATAAAGCACGAAATCGACGCGAAAACCGAACTACCTCGGAATTCGACGAAATTCGCACCGTAGCTAAATACCCACGCTACGAACGCAACAGCGAAGTCGAAATTAACTTTCGACGAACAGAACTCGAGTTACACCCAAACAAAGCCAAACACAAACATCCCCCCGAGAGGCCACACCGGGTCACCAAAACGACTCGGTTTGCTAGGGAGATCTTGCCAACAGGCTACCAAACAGGGCACTCAGTTCTAAGGAGCTAAACCGTACTCCACACATGGCACAAGCCACGGAAACGCGTCATCGTAACGCCAAACGAGAATAAAAATAATCGCTGAAAAAACGGGGCGTTACAGTCACTCCCGCCTAAAAGAAAGTTTCTTTTTTATTTTTGTCCCGAAACTTTACGCACAACCCTCCTACAAAAAGAAGGAAAAGTAACAAACAGAAGTTACAAAGGGAAACATACCGATCAAATCAGAGAAACAGGTGAGGGTACGCCCTCCTCATGGCCGACTCTAGCTCGCAAGTCGCGCTCTCCAAATCCTGATTTTTCCATAGAATTTCACACCATCGGTATGGACTTCTTTCGCAGCACACGCTCCTGAGTATCCAAATACGAACTGGCACCTCAACGAAAGAGAGGTTGGGCTCTAACTGGGGCACAACATCCAAGATTTTGCCCACTGGCTGGCGCACACACATCTGCAATTGGCTAACATGAAAAACCATTATGAACACCAGGGAATTCGCTGGCAATCAATCTATATGCAGACACACCAATCCGCTCCAAGACCTCGAACGGGCCCACTTACCTTGGGTCCAATTTCCGATTTTTACCAAATCTCTTTACACCAACCATTGGAGAAACCTTGAGGTATACATGATCCCCTACTAAAAACTCCAAGGCGGACCTGCGCCTATTGGCGTTCTTTTCATACCTCTCCTGGGCTAAACGAAGCTTCTCCCGAATAAGCTTCACGGCGACTTCCATCTCTTCCAGAGCATCAGGACCCAACAAAGGCTTCTCACCAGCCTCAGCCCAAAACAACGGAGTCCTACAGCGCCTCCCATACAAAGCTTCGAACGGAGCCATCTGCAAGCTTTCCTGATAACTATTATTATAAGCAAATTCCATGAGTCGCAGACGCTCATCCCACGCTCCACCGTGGTCTAAAATATAGCACCGGATCATATCCTCAACAATCTGATTGACCCGCTCCGTCTGCCCATTTGGTCTGGTGGTACGCAAAATACCTCAGATACCCAAACCCTTCTGCCTACCTGCCATTTCTAACTCTCGATCAGAAATGATGCTAACCGCACAACGTGGAGTCGGATGTCATTCAAGTACAACTCCGCTATCTCTTCATCGGTTATCAAAAATATAAGGCAGTCGATATCAACTACTATCTATAACACAAAACAAAATCTCAAAAAATTTTCGGGAATTTGGCAAACCCTACACCAAAGATAAACTATCTCCCACTTTCATTCCAACTCTTCACAATCATAACCTATCCACCATATCGCCCTCACACGCTTGCAAACACTCAAACAACACCCCCTCCCAAATATAACTCCCTTTCAAAATAATA